>JAGFMF010011464.1:8056956-8100018 GCA_019455555.1 Galemys pyrenaicus | reverse complement strand
GGCAAAAGAAAAATACCAGATGGTTCCTCCCTAGGAGGAATATAAGGGAACCAAATAAGGATCAAGGAAAGGAATAAGAACAACAACAATAATAATAATCACAATAAAGACACAAAAACAAAAAATGAAAAAACAAGGACAAATTGGGGACACTTGGTGGGAGGGAAGAGTGGGAGGCTTGAGGGCAGATGGGAGCGCAGGGGACTGATATGTTGATATGGTGATGGGGAAACATGGGGATTACAATTGATGTCAAATATATATAAATTTTAAAAAAGTTTAAAAAATAGTTCTCAACAAAATCTAGGTACATGCAAGCAAAGTACATGTATATTCCAGACTATTTCTACAAAGTTACACACCTGATACATTTTCCATGGTCTGATTGCTAGATATAGTGTCTGTAATAAGAGGAACATAGTACCCTTTGATATGGAGCTCAAGGTACTCATTGCAAATAACCTCAAGCAGTATTTAGTTCTTGTGGTATGCAAGATGTACTAGTTTCCAGGCAACTTTCTAATAAAATTGTTATTATCTATTAAATTTATGTCTTATTTTAATTTCAATATTATGAATTTCTCAATACCTGGATTTTTAAATTTTATTTTTTTTTATTTATTATGCATACAAGAGCTAGGGTATATGCCAGAGGTGGGGAGGGTGAGAGGATTCACCACAGACAGAGCAGGGAGCAGAACAAGCAGATCAACTGAAATACACTGCTGAGGGGAGCAGTGGGGGAGGCAGAAGAGGTCTGCCTCACCATGTGGGTCCCCCTTCACCACCACCACCCCCACACCCCCCCCCACCGGCCAGCAATCGAACTCATGCTGCAATGACTGTGGATAGCTTCATAATGCTGCACCTTAATCCCTTGCGCCACCAGGGACACCCCTAATTTTTAAATTTTAAATATGCTGCATTTCAAGACCATGATAGCCATTCACCAAATTTACATAAAGAATATATTTTTTTATATTTGGTCAAAGTCTATCATGCATAATAGACATGAAAAAAGAAGGATGTTGGTAAGATGTTTCCTAGTCCAGTGCTTTCAAGCATCTCTTCAAGTATATTATTTTTATGAATAACTGAGAAGATAATTGAATAATGCTAAGGTTATCTTCACATTATCTGTGACAAAGATACTTCAGAATTCATGTTTATGCCAAACTGTATTTACTGAAGAAAAGGAAGAGGTGATAATGACTTTTTAAAAAGGAAGAATTGGATGGGAAGTAAGATACAATAGGTTTACATTTCCAATAAAGTGTTGGACAGTCAGTCAATCCTCATGTAGATTATCTCTGATAACAGATTTCTTCTGGGGCACAGCTGAGTGTGTGGTTTTATGTTTTCAAAACTCTGTTTCAGCAAGGTGTGAAAAAGAGCCTATGGAAACTCATCTGATTACAGATATGATGATGGAAGAGTTTAACCTGGAAACTCCCAATCCCCAAAAGAATGGTTCAAATTACTCATCTTCATGGCTCTAGTCCTCGTGCAATGGCTGGTGGATGTGGAAGGTAAACGTCTGCTCTAAGAAGTCAACAACTGGACATGCCCACTTGTAGCAGAAGGACTGGCCATGCTGGATGCAGATGACTGAATATACCTAAGAATTGCCCCGTGTCCTCAGACTGGTGAGATTGTGCTGGGAATCCCTTACAAAAGAATCTAGCATAACTGACACACCATGCTGTAAATACGCATTTGTCTTATTTTTTTGTATTGTTTACAAAAGTATTAATTTTAATAAGTAAATATTTTTATTGTAAATGTGATGTGTCATCTTTATAATTAAAACAAAAAAGTCTGAATTGGAAGAGAAATAAAAGATTTAGTATTTAGTATGATGTCATCTTTGACTTCTAAGATATTGTGCATTGTTAATTTATTCTCATTACAAATAAAATACATTTGGGCCTCCCTGGTGGCGCAGTGGGTTAAGCAACGCACTATGAAGCAAACCACAGCCACTGCAGCACGAGTTCGATCCCTGCTGCCGGCCAGGGAGGGGACCCACATGGYGCGGCAGACCTCTCCTGCTGTGCCCGCTGCTCCCCTCAGCAGTGTACTTCGGTTGATCTGCCTGTTCTGCTCCCCACTCTCTGTGGTGAATCCTCTCAGCCCCCCACACCTCTGGCCTGTACCCCAGTTCTTGTATGTATAAATAAATAAATCTTTAAAAAAAAACAAATAAAATACATTGTACTTATTTCAATAAAAAATAAAAACTTAAAATAATTAACATTTACATTTTGTTAGGAACTGACATATCCATTACATTACTGTCTCATTTATTCATCATAATAACCCTGATATACATCTATCATTTACTCTCCACATTTCCCACCATCTGGAGAATTTTTAAAGTGCTAGTGGTTATTTTCAGTTGAATTTCTGTGTGACCAGGTTGTCAGCATTCCATTGCACTGTCCTTAGGAGAGTTTGTTACAGGAAAACACATTTTTTTAAAAAATACAGTAAAGTATTAGATCTTAAATTTCAAAAGCTTATTGGAGTTGTAAGACTGAAAGTTCAAACACTTCCTGAAACCTATAGCTTGGAGTGCATATCATATATATATAATGTTTATATCAAAAGACATAGACCTGAATACATTTTGATGAAGCAATATATGGTTTTTTTTCCACATAATTCCCTCTGTGGGTGAAGAGAGGTAGAAGAACTAAAACGTAGCTCACATAACTCTAAGTCCCTGAGAAGTAGCCAGACTCTCTATACCTCCCTAAAGTCTACAAGAATTTGGGGAAGCTAAACTCAAGCACATGGGGGAATTCCAACAATTTCTAAATTAACAGCTGGATGGAACATTTTATCAGTCTTTTTGATTGTAACAGTTTTTGAGCAATACAATACAGATAACGAAAGACCAACGCATACCAGTGAGAGACAGTCACACCAGTCCTTCAGAATAGGTGGATTCACCCCATGATATCCAAGGACCTAAGAATTGCCACATCTGGCTCTGAAGCCAAACACAGCAATCCTAAACAGAAGCATACTGTGTGGGAAAATACACATCGCAATAGATTCCAGAACTATTAGTAGATTACCGAGACCCATTTACTCCCCTACCCTGAGACTGACACAACAGGAGCGTTCTCAAACCTTTGAACCCCAGGCAAAGTGGTACCTCAGACTTACTGAGATTACAGGAATTAACTAAATTTAAAAAATTAAGTTTCTGATTTCACTGGATATCATCCTTTTATTTTTAACTTCCTAGATGGTAGATTATATTATTGATTTGAGACATTTAAATTTTTTGCAACATAAGCATTCACTGATAATAACATTTCCTCAAAGCCTTGATTCAGGCACAGCCCACAAATATTATTAGGGTATGTTATCATTTTTATCTGATTCAAAACTATTTTCTAATTTCTTTTGGGATTTCCTATTTTACCCATAGATAATTTAGAAGTATGCTATTTAATTTTTAAATATATGGGAATTTACCAGATAACTTTCTCCTTTTGATTCAAATACATGAGAAATTATTTCCTCCTATATATCACACCTACATTGACCTAAAAACCCACCAGACAATAACTTTTGATTTAAATATCAAATATATTTTAAAGGATTTACAGGATGATAGTCTTATTGCCATTTTGGTTGCTCTTCTTTTATTACTAAAATTCTAAATTTCCTTCTAGTATCATTCACCCTCTTCTTGAAGACATTCATTTAGCATTTACTTTAGAACCAGTCTTCTGACAATAATTCACTGTTTCTCTTCACCTGACAATTCCTTTGTTACACATTCTCACCAGAGAAAAATTACACTGAACATACCATTCTTTTTCAGCACTTAAAAATTATACCATTAGCCAGTGGTCTACATGGTTTCTTATAAGAAGTTTGCAGTCATTAAAATTGTTTACTTACATGTAATGCTTTATCTCTGTCTGCTTTCAAGACTGTTTTCTTTCATCAGCTTATTTTATGTTTTTTTCATTACTATATATATTAATACTTTTTAGTTTATCATAGTTGAGTTTCATTGAGTCATGAAATTTGGAACTTGCATTTTTCAAACTTTTTTCTACTCACCAATTCCATTCTGCACCTATGATTTCAATGGAATAAATGTTGGATTTTTTTTATGTCCTCCCACGATCCCTTAGTTTATGTTTATTTCAATCTTTGCTTACTCTTTTGCAGATAGATTTTTTATTAGTCTATTTTTAATCTTGCCTTCTCCATCCTCCTTTTGAGCCCATCCAATGGATTTTTTTTCCACTTACTGTGTTTCTCTGTGGATATATTTGCATTTTATTCTATTTATTGTTCTTCTTCCCCTACCAGAATGTCTTTTTCCATTCACTTTAAGATTGTTTGCATTGTCTGCAGAGTGTGGTTGCAGTAGCCGCTTTAAAATTCCTTATAATTCTGACAGCTGATTCAACTCAAAGTTACCATCTGTTAATTTTTATCTCATAATATCTGTTCCATTTTCAAACACCAAGTAACTTCAAGTTATACTCTTATTATTTGTAATATGTTGTTAGACACTAGGTCCTGTTACAATCTTCTGGAAGGTGTGGTATTTTTACAGTCTGCAGTCAACCCTATTAGATTAAGGCAAAAGCTTTGTCCTCCCTTCTCCTCAGTGCTTCCGATGACAAATTTTGCTATGCCCCTTTGGGTCAATCCTGCCTTTGTGTCTATGCTGAGTATCAGCAGTTTAGGGTTTAATCTGACCTTGATCTTTATGTTATACTACAGTTCTCCAGTTTTGACCATGGTGCTTTACATAGGTCCTTCACACTTATAGCCTGATAATGAATTCAGTTCACACAGAGATTTAGGGGGTCACCTTCTCTAGTATGGCACTCCCAACGTCTCTTTACTCCAAATATGTCTTTTCTCTGATAATCTCAGTTATATGCAGGGGCTTAGCCTTTTCAAGGTTTCAGCCTTCTGAATCGTGCACAATTCTGTAAGACCAGGGCCATATTCATGAAAATGTAACGTAAAATGAGTAGCAGTAGTTCACACACAGGGCCTTTGTCCTTATACTTCAGTCAAAATTTCAGGTTTTCCACTAAGAGTTTTAGGGCCCCCTCTCATACTGCAACTGTGAAGCAACTGTACATCTCCTCATTGTACATCTCCTCATTATACATCTCCTCATTGTACAGCTGTCCTCATTGTACAGCTATCAGAAAAATAAGAGGAAAAAAATGACTCCTCCTTTTTCTGATCTTCTAGAGATGAAAGAGGTTTCCCTCAGAATGTGTATTATTTGCACTCACCATGACATTCCACTACTGAAACTACCTTTGACTATAATCCAGAATAGGTAAGGGGAGGAAAGCAAGAGAGGAAACCAACTCCTTGTACTGTTGTGATTGTAGGTTACTTCCATTCCCAGTCTATCCACTATTGTTTGTTTTTCTGCATTCTTGGGTAATTGTGTTTTGTATTCTGTCCACAGTTTCTAGTGTAATCAGTGGAAACAATAGTTAATAATGGATATGACCATTTTTGTTCAGCAGTGGAAGCCCACATGGTAACTTTTGAGACGCAAAGACATATGATCCCTATCCTGACCCAAATCTATGCTTCAACAAGATTTCTATGTGACTGGTAAACATGTTAAAATGTGAGATATCCTGAGCCAGATGACAGAAACAAGATTAAAAATCTCTTAGAATCTAAGATTTGTATAAAGTCCTCCAATGAGGTTCCCAATAAAAAATCAATTATAGAACATAGAAAAACCATTTTTAAAATGAAAAGTGATAATTCCAGTGGAAATGGTAGCTTAAAACAAAAAAATAGCATAATATGAAAATGGCAAGGGAATTATAGTAGTGATATGTGATTAGGTGTTGGTGAAATCACAGAAATAATTGCTAAGACTGTGTAGGGGAAATGTTAATGATGATAATTTTTAATGACAGAGTACAATTCAAAGTTATGTGACACTATTATTATGACTCTAAAGTATATGCTAGTTACCATGTTTTAGAAAATAATTGATTTAGCTGAGAGCAACCAGGACATCAAGGGAACTTAAAACCAAAAGAGAATGGTTACTAGAAGGAGGAACTGAGACAGATTATAGTGGGGTCTATTTTGTTTTCTCCCAAGCATCCATGTTCCCTTTCCCTTTTCAATAGCTCTTAGTTTTTGTGGGTTTTTTTTTTTTTTTCTGAGAGTTCTTCAGAGTATATTGATTAGACAGGGAGCCTGAACTCATCCAACACTCACAAGAGATTATAGCATAAAAAGACCATTTAATTTACACTTAAGAGTATGACTTAAATATTTATAATATTGGAAGTAGTCAAGCCATGTAGGAAACCTAAGTAATCAAAAGGTGGCGGGCCTCCCTGGTGGCTCAGTGGGTTAAGCAACGCACTATGAAGCAGACCTCAGCCACTGCAGCACGAGTTCCATCCCTGCCGCCAGCCAGGGAGGGGACCCACATGGCACAGCAGACCTCTCCTGCCTTGCCCGCTGCTCCCCTCAGCAGTGTACTTCCATTGATCTGCCTGTTCTGCTCCCTGCTCTCTGTGGTGAATCCTCTCACCCCTCCCCCACACCTCTGGCCTGTACCCCAGTGCTTGTATGCATAAATAAATCTTTAAAAAAAATAATCAAAAGGTGGCTTGCTGAATGTGAACTTAAAGATGATATAATAATACCAGGTGATTAAGTTATGATATCAGGAGGTCTGAATGGAACATGTTTGTCCATAACAGGGATATAACTTCAGAAACACATAGGTTCTTCCATCATCATGACAATATTATTTTATGAGTACAGCCAACATGTGTATCTTACGATTGATCAGATAAAACTGGTAACTTTCTGCAGTGATACATAAAACTCTTGTTATCTGTTATGAGGTTGTTCAACATAAGAAAATGAATAAAATTGCAAGATATAAAGATACACACACCTTATTATCAAAACTTCATTTAATATATGCTAATGTGTAATTGTGTGCAAAACTTTCTGTGATATGATGAAGATATTTTCTCTAAATGTAGTTCCACTGATTCATATTCCAAATGTGCAAATGCTTGCCAATGCATTTTATAATTTTCAATTTATTTCTTTAAAGTCGTCATTATTTTAAAGCAATGTAGGCTGTGCAGAAACCTAAGTCTTACTTTTCTCCTATTTTCCCCATTTGATTTTACTGATTCACAATTATTTTATGGCTTGAGTAGAGTTCTTGTATTCCATAAGTTGATGAAATATTAAAATCACATAGTTATAATAAATGAAAACTTAAACTGAAAAATGTCTTAAATATTCATAACACTGGTGGTAGTCAAGCCATGTAGAAAACCCAAATAATCAAAATGTAGCTTGCTGAATGTGAATTTAAAGAGGATATAATAATGCTAAGTGATTAATTTATGGCATCAGGCAGTATGAATGGAAACATTTTTATCCATAACAAGGATATACCTTCAGAAACACCAAGTTCTTCTCATCACGACAATATTGTTTTTTGAGGAGAGCCAATTCATATCTTTAACTCATATTCTATGAGTTAAAATAGTTTGAATTAAAATAACTCATACTTTGAGTTAAAATGAAAAAGAATATGGGACACCCCCCTGATAATAATGCATACAACTCAATTTTGTGTACATAAAGTGCAAATAACTACAAGGTAAACAACTACAGATGAGTCTCTGTTTATGCACTATGAATCAGCATGTTTTTGAGGGAAGAGAATATTGGTTAATTCATGAGTTAGTGAAGCTCTGTCAAGAGATTTTATTGTATTTTCAGGAAGAATACCATGTAGTCTGTCTGTAGCCACACTCACATTAAAGTGACTTTGACTATCCCTGTACTTATTGTGTCAATTTTAAAGATTAAATTCTAAAGGATGAGCATATTTTCCTTATTTGAAAATTCTAGGGGACACACTACTACTATAATCTATGTATTAATAACAAAGGGAGGAATGCAAATTAGCTAGAGGGTATTTATTCATAACAAACTTTATTAAGTAGAGAACCATTTATAATGGAATAGGCATGTGAATTGTTTATATGAGGATAGAGTTGGTTAAGAAAATAATTTTTCTAATTATAGTAGATAAGCATGCTCTCTCTGTCATCTTATTAATTACAAATTTGTAGACAAATTTTCCTTTAGTAGTTCAAGGTAAGTGTCATCTTACTCCTGCTCAAATTATTGCTAATTCCAAATTAACATATTGCAAATTAGTGAGACCAAATAAATCATCAAATGAATTGTTTTTAATGGTAGCTTTTAAAGGGGAAAAATGAGCCAAAATAAACATCACCAAATTTCCTGATCTCAGGTAAATACCAATGAGCATGCAGAGACTACTAAGAGAACAATGACCCACATCTGAACTTCAAACAAATCTTTGATAATAGATTTGAAAATCTCACCTAATTAGGTCAATTGGTCAGAGCAATATGACCAAGCTAGACATTGGTTCATAATATGCGTTACTTAGCTTTGCCCCATGTCCCTAGATTAAACCCCTAAAGCCTACTAGCCATCTGGCAACTGTATGTAGTTAGGTGACAAAACCAGAAGGAAGGCTGCTTCCAGTTCAGCTTAGGTCTAAAGCATTGTCTGTCTGCCCCTTCTCTCACTAATTCCCTATCATAGACCACCGAAATAAAAGGTTTCCCTAAAAGATACTGGCCACTCTTATTTCAGTGACTACGACCTTTACATATGGTGATGAAACACAAATTTACAAATAATATTTTCTGAAAACATATTACAATTAAAAACAAACAAACAAAAAAACCCCACAACCACTCACAAAACACCAGCTCTCTGATTCAAGGCAGATTATTCTTTCTTATTAGCAATGAGCATCCAACTTCCTGAACTTATATTCTGAATCTCCTTCTTAACCTCCCAGTTTTCTAACAGCTCCAAGCACTTGAAAAAGCTGTAACTGTGAGAATAACTACCACAAATGAATACTTGATTAGAATTAGGAAGAGTGGAACATAAGAACCTGTTGAATAAATCCTAGATAGAAAGGAAGAAAATCAAAATAAAGATTTTTCCTTCTCAACATAAAGGAAAAGTAATTTCCAGGTTTTCCTCGGATATCTTAACAAAATAAGATGATCGACCAATTACTGTTATTTTCTATATTCTATTCCCCAAATATTAGGCAGATTTTCTTTTTAAATGAATAATATGTTAAGATAATTATTATTTTTTAAAGATTTATTTATTTATGCACACAAGAGATGGGGTACAGGTCAGAGTCACAGGAGGTGAGAGGATTCACCAGAGACAGAGTGGGGCGCAGAACAGGCAGATCCACTGAAATACACTGCTGAGGGGAGCAGTGGGTTGGGCAGGAGAGTCTGCTGCATGTCTCCTCCCTGGCCGGGGATCGAACTCACCGGGCTATGCTGTGAATCCTTCATAGTGTGGTGCTCAACTCGCTGCACCACCATGGAGACCCATGTTAAGATAATTATTTAAAAATAAAATTATGGACTGGGTAATTCTAACAAATAATAATATTCTATTTTGTTGTATTTCCCTCTGTTATGTTTTTAAAATACTTGAATGCACATTAATATAATTATGTGAACAATAATCGCTTTTGATATATGTATTCCTCTATCTCAATTCTCCCATGAGAAACCTAAAACATTAAGTCATCTAATATTCTATTTAGGGGGTAGATGGAATATAATATTTAAATATTCTAAGTAAAAACGTTAAGATAAAAAAAATATAAATTGCTATATATATTAGGGATGTACATATTTTCCTAATGGGAAAATAAATCATTAAATATTTCAAATGATCTGTTAGAAATTACATATTTTACTAAATTATGGTCCCTATCTCATCAAATACTATAAAGATGACAACATATTAAGCATTTGGAGGAAAGAATATTTAAATTACTCCCAGCTGTATCTTAAACCACAAACACTATTCATCAAATATGCTTTTTAAAAAGTTGTCTTAACTGCATAAATACTTTCAGAAGATTTAACACCAAAAAACTACAAATTTTCTTTTGCAGTGTAAACTATCTTTGGCAAACCGGGTATCTTAACATTTCATAGGATGTATTATTATCTCTCAGATCTCTGGGTCAGAAGTCCAATGGATTTAACTGGGTCTTGTACTCACACCCTCATTAAACTAGAAATCAAGGTGTTTGTGAGCTCACTGTCACGTGGAAGCTCAACTCTGGAAAGCTCCACTCCCAAGCCTCCTTCAGTTGGTAGAATTAGTTCTCTTGTGGTTGCTGGTCCATATCATTGTCTTGCTAGCTGCTGGCAAAATTTGGTCTCAGCTCAGAGCTTGCTGTCAGTTCTTTACGACAACAGACAGCCCGCCTTGTACGGAATCTATTGCAAATACGACTCCAACATCTGCTAGGTAGGACCCATGAGAAAGCTGTGTTTTAAAAACTAATGTGATCAAGTCAGACCTTCTGATGTTGACTATACAATCCAGCATAAGAGAATTATGGGAACAAAAGCTCACCATATTCATGGGCTCCCCACTTAAAGTGGTGGGTATAATACATGCATATGGGTCATCTGGAAGTCATTTCTATCATAGTGTACCAAATTTGAAGACCCATGGGGAAGACTTTTAGTGGCAGAGACAGACATGTGTATAAAATCAAAGGATAATAGAAAAAACAACTTGAGATACAATTTAGAGTAGTTCCTTAAAATATAAACTCCATGTCATGTATTCATTCTACTTTGAAAAAGTCCTTCTGAATAAATTTTCTATTCATATATAGGTTCTTATAAAAACTCTGAGAAGAACTAGTAGGTAAACAATTATTTTCCTCCACTAGAAAAAAAAGCAAACAAAATATTGTATTGCAAGATGACTTGCTCCATCTTCTTTTTAGTGCCTTTAAATCTATCCTTTAAGCTTCAAAGAATCCTTTTGAAATAGTTGGTTGGGATTAATAGTCTTTAGATCTGTATAGCATGATTCAATTACAGAGTAATATCAAACTATAGGATTGTATTGATTTACTGCTTGGTAATTTGATTTTAATACCTGTATTATAATTATTTATAACTATATTTAAAGCATATTTTGAGTGAAAATAATAATTTAACATTTATTCTTACTCATCTGATTTATATTTCATAACAATCACTGCAAGATATTGTGTCCCTACCAATAAGACTTAAATCGTGATATTCATGCCCAAACACTATTGGTAGCTGACTTTTTCTATGGAATGAAGCACAAACTTTTTAACATGACACTAGAGGTTTCCCATAGTTATGTCTCAGACTATTTCTCCAATTTCATCTTGCACTATATACTCAATTCAGTTTTTCTTGACTATCATCCCAAACATAATTTTGATGAAATAGTTTCTCTTTTTGTACCAACACTAAACCAGTATGAGTGTTTTATTCAAGTGATACATTTACATGGCTAAGATATTATTTTAATGTTGTGTTGGTTAAGTTCTAAGGCACCCCCTCACTGATATTTTAAACTGAAGAAGAGGTAAATTTTGCTGTATAAGGTCTTAACCAGTGTTCTACTCTGAGGCAATATTGTTATATGGACTAGAATAATTGTCTCTAATTGGTACATACCCACCCTAGGGAGTCAATGAGATGATCTATTGAGGTGACAAAAAAGATATTGAAACTTAGATTTATATACATTTTGTATTAGCCATTTTTTGAAAATGCTTTAGAATATGTTAAATATTGATATGTAATTTACAAAAATACACAAGTGAGGCAATGTTCCAGTCTTTTAAAAATATATTATTTTGGGCCTCCCTGGTGGCGCAGTGGGTTAAGCAATGCACTATGAAGGAAACAGCAGCCACTGAAGCCACTGAAGAGTTTGATCCCTGCTGCCAGCCAGGGAGGGGACCCACGTGGCATGGCAGACCTCTCCCGCTGTGCCTGCTGCTCCCCTCAGCAGTGTACTTCAGTTGATCTACCTGATCTGCTCCCCACTCTCTGTGGTGAATCCTCTCGCCCCCTCCCACACCTCTGGCCTGTACCCCAGTGCTTGTATGCATAAATAAATAAATCTTTAAAAAAATAATAAAAATATATTATTTTTAAAAGGTTGGAGATCAAAGTCAAGGATTTTAGATTTCAACTGAAATGTTTGTTTCTCACCCTAACTTTAACATTAGAAGCTTTGTGACTTTAGAAAGGGATCTTAAATTAACCAAAATTTTCTCAAAGTATTATAAATAAAAAGCATGTATACCAAATTATTATTGTACATTTTTAACATGATTAGTCCAATTCTTACTCTATAGAAAGAAGGTATGATAATGTAAGGCACTGTTGTAACATTAGTAATTTTGTTACATTCAACATTTGTAATTACCTAGAGAAGTGAGGTCATTGAAGAGCTCTAGATGAGAACCCAAATCATTAGTTTTTGAATCTTAAAGAATGCACACCCTTGTACACTGATTCTATAGTTCCACAAAAAGTAGACCCACTGAATGATCCAGCAATCCCACTTGAGAGATATATATATTCAAAATAATTAATGCAGGGTCTTGAAGGGAAACTTGCACAACTGTGCTCATACAGCACTATTCACAATAGCCAAGACATGGAAGAGCCAAATGTCCATCAAGAGATCAATAAACAGAATCATTTTGTTTATTATGTATCTTATAAATAAGACAACATATTCTAAGTTTTCAAAAGGAAGACATTCTTTTTATATGCTATTTATTACTTGGATGAATCCTGGGTATATTACACTAAGTAAAGTATCACAAAAGACAAACACTATGACTCCACTTACAAAAGGTAACTAAAGTAGTCATATTCATAGCAACAGAAAGAAGAATGGTGGGTAACAGGTTGGGAGAGAAAGGAGAAAAGAGGATTGTTTAATGTGTGTAGTATGTTTGGTCTTGCAAGGTAGAATTCTGGAGATCTGTTTAACAATATTTTGTATAGACTTAATACTAGTGCACTATACAGTTAAAATGCTTACAATGGTAAATTTTTAACCATAATAAGGTAAATTATGTATTTTAAAAGTACCCCAAAATAGCTATGAAACAAATAGTTACATGGTAGTAAATAAGTAGGTCCTATCATGTGTTGTCAGACTGGGAAGTGATTTTCATTTATTTCATTAACACTGAGCCTCAAGACATGTCAAATATTGTGTCAAGCACTGGAGATCAACTCCTTTCCTACAAAACAGATTTTGGGGAAATTAGCAAATTACCAAGCAAGAGGTCCATTGTATAGTGTTATATGGTACAAGAACACAATATATTCGAGAGATATTATGTTAGTAGAATCAAAATTCCTCCATTGAGTATTGACTATAATGAGGTGTTAGGAATATATAAATCAAATAAATCATGTAGATTTTTGGCTTGGATAGCTAAGAAAATTGTGTTGACATCCATTGAGAAAGAAAACAAAAAGGTGTCAACTTGGAGAACTTAGTTGGGGAACAGTAAGGAAAACATTCAAATTTATTTTTGGATATGTTCTCCTGAAATGCTTTAGGATATCTTGGTTGAAACATCTGGCAGAAAACACTACATGCAGATCTGAACCTCACAAGATATGTACTGTCACAAGAATAGACTGAGTTGAAGTCATGGACATGAGAGCAATTATTCTGGAGAAATACAGCATCAAAAGAAAAATTCAAAACACAGCTTAGTGAATATTTTACAAGTCTCAAAGACTAGAACATGAGCCCTTTAAAAATATAAAATATGGTCATGAATTGTACTTACTCCAGTTTTGGATCAAATCATAGAATTTAGAAAGAATGAAAAGCTGATAGATAACATGGATAATAAGAATTTAAATATAACAAGGGAAAACAATTGTGAAAACTAAATTGTGTACTAAAACAAAAATTATAAAATACATTTACAATACACTTATATAGTACAGATTAATGTATATACATATAGTATATAATAGTTGTGATACAAGAAACAAAATGTATTATAAACCAGTAACTAAGTAAAAAGGAGGTAAGGGAAAGTAAAAATGTGTGACCCTCATTTAACACTGGAGAAAGTCAATAATATTGTATAAAAGTGAAGTTTGTACTTGGTAAAATAAAGGAACTTTAATGTTTTTCTTAATCTTTTCTATTAAGATACCGCTATGTTGAAGAATTTCTTATCTATTGGAATTATTTTTTTAAAATTTCATGTATTTTTTTCTGTTAGAGTTTGGTAATATATTTTATTCTTAATTAAGTTAGCTTATAAATATAATTCAAATTATGAAAATTATGTCTGCCTATCCATATCATTCCATACATTAATCATTCAGCATATCTAATGTCTAAACATATAAATTTATTTTTTACTTATATATTTTTTCCATCACTGTTCATTCTCCTCTCAGATAATCCCCATAAAATTACCCCACAGGCATTCTTCAAAGAAATAGAACAAGCAATGCTAATAGTCATATTAAATCACAAAAAACCTTGAATAGGCAAAACTCTCCTGACTGAAAAGAAAATGGAGGTATCAAACTCCCAGACTAGAACTATACTACAAAGCCATAATAACTAAAACAGTATGGTACTAGAACAAAACAAACACACAGACCAATGGAATTAAATTAAAAGCCCAGAAATAGATCTACACATATATGAACAACTAATCTGGACAAAGGAACAAAGAATATGTAATGGAACAAAGGCATTCTGTTCAACAAATGGTGCTGGGAAAACTAGACTGCCACATGCAAAAGAATGAAACTAGACTACTACACCTCACACAATAGATATACATATTTAGAGAATGACACATCTTATAATACCCATAATTAGCTAATGGTGGTTACACTCTCATTTGGTTATGCCCCATGTATAGGGCATTTAAAAAGACTTTTATGCCTCTTTTCTTTCCTTTTATGTAGTTTAAGCAAAGAGTATCATCTTTATGAGAAAAAGTTTTTATTTTCTAAAAATGAAGTAGGCAGCATAAATATCTAAATAATACATACATCCATATATAGATGTATTTTATATTTCAACTACCTGTTAAAGTGTTATTAAGTTCATAATATATCTCTAGCTATAATTACATTCAGGTATTGTTTTGTTAATCATTTTTAACGTTTATTATGTCCTTGGCATAAGCTATATAATGTTACGTAATCTATATGCTTATGAATTAGGATTATGATCCAAAATCAGTCAGGCAATTTCAATGACACTTTCAATGACGAAACTGGTTAAGAAACGTCTCTTAACTCATAGCTCCAGTAAACGTCAAATCCAAGACTCTAAAATCTATTCTCTACCCACTACTCCATGTTAATTGCATCTATGCTGCTGTCCATGAAGTTTATTTTATTTGCTACCCAATAATTATGGAAGTTAATTTATTATACTTACTTTAATCTTTCCTTAGTTAGATGTGAAAAGCCTGAGAAAATACAGTAGCTTTTAGGGAAAGGGATCAAAACTCTTGGAAGCTCTGCTGCCACATCCCTGTCTTGGATTTTTCACCTTCCCGCTGTCTAAATCAACAAGTTTAGACTGTCAAATCTTGAGAAGTACAATCTCAACTGACCCAGGAATCATATAGAGGGAATTTATATGAGGGCTGAAACTTGTCCTTCACCCACTGCAATTATGAAAAAGGACAAACAGGTGGAAAAAGACAAGAAATGGTAACTTAATAAGCACAGGATGAACTCTATATACTTACAGAGTCTCATTTTCTCCTGTATTCAAAGGAATTATCTCCTTAAGTCCCTCCCCCTAAATATTCCTATTTACACACAGTGCTGGGATATATCTTAGAAGATTGATTACCTTAGACGATGATTGAGAATAACTTACAAGGGACCACTAAAATCAACGGATAAGTCACATTGCTAAGATTCACACTTGAGATATTTGACCCCAGAGACCTATGCTATAGAGGGTCTCAAATATTTGAAGGGAAAAACACATCAGCCCTCTAATGAAGCCCTATCAGAAAGGCCCAATGTGAAAGTATCCCAGATAAGCAAAAGTTTAGTTATATCTCAGTAGCTACTATGATGATTTGTCTGTGTATAGATATGAAGTGTGCACACATAATATAAAGTGTGCAATTGTCTTCAGCTTTATTTTCTGAAGTTTCTATAGCAAATCCCAAGTCAAGCCCTAATGTATGTGATTGGTGGATTTCCTGTAAGGTATTAATTCCTTCACTCTGATGTAGCACCAAAAATTTAAAAGTAAAAACATACAGAGAAAAAAACAAAACAAAACAAAGAAGACAGTAACTATGAACTAAACTAGTCCATGAATATTTATTCTAATCACTGTATAGCAATCAATTAGGATACACAGCAAAAACAATACGAAATCTGAGACTACAGATTGCAGAACTAAATAAATCATCTTTTAAATGACATAACTAAAGATGATGTACTTTCCTTTCTGTATGCAAATTCACTTTATGTTCCCTATGCATGAATGCATGTATGGACAAAAGATATGCAAATGGCAAGAATAAGAACTAAATGTATGATCATACAAATATAGGTCAGGAAGCACATTATATACATTATTTGTTTATACAGTTTTGATATTTTAAGGTTTAATACTGAAAGACAAAATGTAAGTTAACCAAATTTGTTTTCATATAATGCAGTGGACTTTCAAAATATATGCTAATACATTAATCACATAAATAATGAAACATTTAAAAATTTTCTGGTTGTTTTCTAAGTTTACCTTTCATAATTCCAGTGGTATAATATGTTTGAGTTGTCTAAATTATGAGTAGGATGTCTCAAATAATTGTTGCCAGTAAATAAAATGTAAATCAGAATCTAAAGTCTCCAAACACTAAATGGTAACTATCAAAGATATGAAAGAATAATGTTAATTTAAAATGATCACTGATTAAACATTTTTTATAATTAGTGTCAGACTTTATGGTTTTCAGAATTAAGTCATTCACTGTTTAATTTTTCTAAATTTTTGATATCTTTAGTGAAAGAACTTAGAAAAATGATTGTGGTCATATGTAAAAATATTTAAAGATGTGATGCTCTAGAAACTGCATATATATTTGTGCATGGGGGTGCATGCATGGGGATCACATAGAGAGGTCCCACGCTAGACCTAAAATGGCAGAGTTGCAGGATATTGTTGCTTGGTGACCAAACAGTATCTCCTCAAGCACAGAGTAATCTAAATAGTGACAACTAGCTCCCTAGGCATGGCTAGGGCAAATATTAAAGGACATGTTTATCTTTTTCAGTATTCTACATTTTTATTTAAGTCAGTGGCCACTTGATGTTATCATCAGCTAAGTTTAGGCTTTAGGGGAAGGAACACTTGTAAAGCTACATATGTGCTTTTGGAAAAATAAAAGATAGAACCAAGCTCCTTTCAGTTCGCAAGCTGGTTTGTTTCAATTAAGTCTATGTCATATGTCTACTCTGTTCTAATACAACCACCCAGTTGCTATCAGTCTCCCTTTCTTTCATTAGACACAAGTAGTTAATTATCCCCAGCCTGTCCTCGCCCCTTCTCTCTTTCCCTTTTTGCAGTAGTAATGATGTCTAATTATCAGCAGCAGTGGGTTACTGCAATATCAGGCGCAAATCTCTCACTGACAGCAAACCCAGCTGAAAAGCCTAGAATGACTCTTAAACTATTTGAAAATACCATCAAACATGGTGCTTTATTTCATCCAGTATATGCATCTGAATCAAAAGAAGATAGATATTTTGGCCTTTCTAGTGACTGATTTCTTGCTTTTATAGAGAAAAATTTACCCTTTTTTAAGGAAGAAATAATTTGAGGTGTGGGGAAACACATGATAAAAGGGAATCTTATTTATTTTTTAAAACTCATTGAAATGATGATTGGCTATCTCTCAGAGAAGGAGGAGCCTATAATTCTATGTCAGGAGCAGCATAAGAATTTCATAAAGAGCAATAAAAGAGCTCATGAATTAAAAACCTCTTGAACATTTCAAAACAGGTTTGAATGAAGAGCAGAGCTCTTAAATACTACGTGGAAACATTAATAATATAGCCGATGGGTTTCATTTTCTTCCATAAACATATGGAATCGCTACAGAAAAGAGAAACACGTGTTACTTATTAACACTAGAGTTGTTATTCTATAGTACATGTCTTGGCAGTAATTCTTTAACAAGCCTGCATTAATTTTTGAGTGAAAATATGAATATCAGAGGATGCAAATACTGTTTTAAATTACTGGCATCCATGTTTATCTCTGTCAGCATAACACTTAAAGAATTTTTCATATAGAATGTCTAACTGATGTTCTAAAAGGGCATATCCATTTATATGTCATTTGGATGTAAGCAAATCCAGGCAAGTATAAATCCAAGACCAATATACAAGTATAGCTATCTGACAGGTAAACAGAGACTTAACTTTAACATAAAAGAAATGAAAAACAAACTTCCCAAACGGAAGTTTTAAAAATCATGCATAAGGTTAGATAATATATAGATAAACCTATCTAAAATGATTATTATATTCAATTTGCCCCAAAGAAAATAAATTCTTATGTTTTCAATTCTAATTTACTTTGTCTAACAATGTTATTTATTTTTCAAATCAAGTTCTAAATGTTATGCCCAATACAGGTGAGTCAAAACACTTCATTCTCTTAACAGACTTCTGATTCATCCAGATGTAAATAAGCCTGTTTTAATCTTGACCCATCTAGTCCTCATTAGTTAGTAAATCAACACTACAGTAATCTCACCATTGTCTTTAGCAATGCCACGTTAAAGAAGAAGGCTTCATTCATACATCTACCTCCCAGAAAGCTTTCAACAATAGTCCATTTTTTCCCAAACAACAGAACTTTTATGTGTTTCCATTTCACCTATATTTCCATTTCCCATTCTCCAGATCAGTTCCAAAAGAAATCTATTTCCTGCAAATAACAAATCTCAGCAAACCATAAACTTGTCTTTCCAAAGCTAAGACTACTCCAAATAATCCTTCGAAAAACCTTTCATGCACATATGTTCAATTTCATATACCTCCGCTTGAGATAGAAGAATAGCTCTCAAGACATCTCCTTTCTAGCATCCTCCAGGAATTCTGCACGGGAAACAGTTGCCAGGAAGGGATGGAGGAAAGGAGCAAATGCTCAAGAAACGCCAAGGAAGGCAAAAATGCAAAGGCTGCCAGGTCCCCTCCCCCTCCCTTACTCCAGGGAGTACCCACCGTAGCGAGCCGAAGAAAGAGGTCTCCCGTACTGATCTGCAATCCTACTTGTAGCCCACAGTCCCCATCTTCTTAAAAGAGGACTTGACGCTCCTGCCGCTCCTCAGCCTCGCGGGCTTCCGCCTTAGGAGGCTGAGATATCCTCGACTTTTAATGCCACTACCGTGCAGCGCTTGGGTTCAGAGCTTTGTGGCCCTGAGACGAGAGCCACCCCAGAACCAGGAACAGATAAACACACCATTTGACTGCGCCCCAGCCCATCTCTCTTTGTTGCTCATCATGTAGCCGCAGCTTTATTTGTGCAAGGGTGAAGTGAGGGAAAGAATGGGGGGGCGGGGAAGAGGCATCTCCAGAACCTTATCTACGATCTAAATACTCGTGGCGACTAGGTCTCCGGGAGCGACTGAGGCGATCGGACAGCCAGTGTCGCCCGAGCGGCGGTCGAACAATAAAACCTGAGCGTGTCGGGGGGAGGGGGGGGATCCCACATCCCCGACTAGCGCCACATTCGGGCTTTGTGCCAATAAGGAGACACTGTAGACGATCGATCAGCATCGTCTATTATCAGAGCGTGCGGCTGGGCTCTTCGGGTGGCCTTTAGGCGCGGTGGCGGCGGCGGGACGCGCGCCCGGCGCCCGGCGCAGGACATGGGACAATGGCCCGGCCGAGGACGCAGGACGCCGCCCGAGCCGGGCATGGAGACGCGAGCTCCGACAGCGGTCGCGCGCCCGGAGGCGAGGAGGGCAGCGGGCTCTGGAGGTGCGTGGCGGCTTGGAAATAAAGAACCACAAAGACTCCCGCTGGGGGGAAGCGCCTCGCTAATGCAAGCAGGGACGACTTGGGGAGGGGGTTGAGCAGGGTGGGGGGCACGCGAGCCAACGGTGGCTCACGGCTCCCCCTTCTCCCCCTCCAGCTCCCCTCCCCGCCGGGCTGCTCAGGCAGACAAATAACAGAGGCAGGCGAGTCACTCACCGTGGTCTTGACGGGCACGTAGAGCACTTGCTTGGCGCCGCCGCCGCCCCCGCGGACCTCGTCGGGCTGGCCCAGCTGGAAGCCCTTCGATTTGACCCAGAATTTAAATTTGGCGTTATCCGTGGAGCTCGACTCGGAGCCGTTGAGGAGCTGGACAATCCGCTCGTATTTCTTACGGGTCACCGTCTTGGTCTTGCCTGAGTCCCCGTAAGTCCTGAGGCACCAGTCCTGGAACTGGCGGTACATGTCGCGCTCGCTCTCCATGTTCCCGGCGCTGGGCCGCGGGCCGGCTGCTCCTGGCGCACTTCGCACCTGTTCACCCCCGGCTCATGAAAAATGCAGCCCGGGCCACGATGCGGGGACGCGAGGTCCCGGCCGCTGCCGGAGCCGGCCTCGGGCGGGGGAGGCTGGGGAGGAGGGAGGAGGGTCCGGCTGGGCACCAGCAATCAATGCCCCGTGCTACGGAGGCTCCGGTCCGTTCGTAACTGCAAGGAATGCCTCGCAGCTTTCCCCGTCCTCGTAGTGCTGGGTTGCTTTAAGACGGTGTGACCCGGGCCATCCCAACAGCAGCTAGCCCAGAGAGCCTGGGCTTTGAATAATTAAAATCCCATTCCTTGATTTATTAAAAAATCCCAATATGGACTTGGGGTGGTCTACGGACGCCTCGCCCCCGGGCTGTGTCCCGGACTGGGCAGGTGGAGCGCAGCGCCGCCTCCCCGCGCGCGCCCCAGAAGCTTCCCCAGCCGATGGCCCGGTGGTTCAAGAGCAAGGACTGCGCCTCTCTCCAAGCAGTCTCTGGGCTGAGGGCCTGCGAGCCCCGAAGGGCACCGGGTCCCTGGGCTCTCCTTCCTCCGGGGTCCTGCTGTGCTGAGGCCGTCCCTGTGTGGGGCGTTAAGGGACTAGAAAGAGAGAAAGTTCTTACCTGTCATGTTGTTAAGCCTATCAAATCCTGCTACACATTATTTTTTAGAGGTATTTTTAAATGGCTTAAAACATCATTTCTTCAGATGAATTTAGGATAAATTCCAGCCCCGCAGGTTGGCTCTAGGAATTAGATCCCAGAATTAGCAAAGCATTCATCGAGATTTGGCCATGGTTCTAGAGGATGGACTGTGGTATCCCAAACAGATATCCTTTCCAGGGGGATGTGGGTAAACGAAGGCAGGCCGCTGGCGGTGGGTGTCCCGGATAATGATGGGGTCCCCCGACAGGACTCCTCTGGTTTCTGCTGAACTGGGTACAAGGCATAGAAGTAAGTTTATGATACAGATGCTTACAACCTTTTGCATGAAATCAAAATAGAGAGAGAGATTTTCTCCTTGCTTGGTTACAGTTTGCTGTTCACACAGGAGGTTTCAGATGTTTATTTTCCCCCTGCAACGTCATGGACACCCCCTCCACTGCTCAAAGTAGCCAGATATGACTTCCTCTGGACGATTTTCTCAAACAAATGAAATCAGCGGTTCCTCCATTCAGCATTTCCATCCGTTTGTTAACAGATCTGGAAATAGGGGAGTTCCCATCCTCCTCGCGCTGCGATTGCGGCCGCTCCTCTTTATTCTACTCTTCGCGGAGGCCCGCGCCCGTCCCGGGGAGCGGTTCTGCCAGGAAGGCGGCCCGACCAGTGCCCAGCGCCGGGTCCGCGTCCTAGCCCACCTTCGCCCTTCGTCGTCGTCTCCGAGACCAAAGCCCCGAATGGGAAGGGGGAGTGTTTGCACCCACTGCGCCGCAGCTGGTCCCAGCACTCACAAAATGGTCAGTGGCTCCTGCTCCACCAGATTGAGTGCGTGCGTGTGTGTGAGCAAGGGAGCGAGGGTGTGCGGTGTGCAGGGGGTGCGCTGTGTGTGTGCGCGCGTCTCCGGGAAGGTCTCGCGGCGGCTGGAGCCGGGACTGACAGCCCGGGCGGAGCGCGAGCAGCTCCACACACTAAACCTCTCGCCTCTCCCCTCACCCCCACCCCTCCCACTCCCCTCTCCTCCCACCCCCCCCCTCCCGACCCCTTCCAAGCTCTCTGATTGGCCAATGGGACAAAAGTTTCTGTGGAGACGGTTGGGCGCTGACGTCACGGGCAGAATTGTCCCATTTAGGGATCCCGGGGGCAGTGCGCATGCTGCAGGCTGCAGGTTAGAGGCTGGAGGAGGTAGCAGCGGGCCCGGCGGCAGCCAGGTGGCGGAAAGGAGCACTCAGCATCCAGGTGGGGGGACGACTCCAGCAGGGTTTCCATGGAGATTCCTCTGGGTCTAGCCTAAAAACAGCAGATCAGCTGACACCATTAGCTCAGGACCTAATTACTGCTTATTGGAGCAACAAATGAGGGAGAGGGCCAGCTGCAAAGGAAGAGTTTTTATCCCTCCACCCCCCACCCGCATCTCCTTCTTTCTCCCCTTTCTCAGTCGCCCTAGAGTCCCGGGTGAATTCTCATTAACTTGTAAGATTCCTGCAACAACAGCTCCTCTTCTCTAGAGGCTACCCTGACGACTTTTATTCTTTTTATTTTTTTCTTTTATATAAAAAAATGATAAAATAATCTGCTATTCTAAGTCCTTGTATTTTTTGCTCAGGAAATATTTGACGAGTAGAATGCAGAGGCTTCACGTCCAAAGGAAGTCACAAGTGTATCTAATATAAGTGGTGTGGAGGGAAGAAAAAATTCAATTTATTAAATTGGTCATTTCCCTTTGGGTCTTTGATATTTTTAAGGAATTCAGTATCTTAAATACACAAATATTGGACAAGCAATTGGACAGAAGGAGTTTTTGCATCAACTTCCTCAGCTTCGGTGTACCTCACAGGAATGACTGAAAAGTTTCCCTTGTGGCATTAGAGATAGAGGAAGGCTCCAAGTTGGCAGATCTAGATTTTAATGCATAGTGAACATAGGTTTTCTAGGAAATTCTACAAGTATAGGAGGTCACAGGGTGATCATTCATGAGTAAGCTACTATATAGTATTTAGTTTCTCATATGGCTATAACTTTATTGACAATTTCAGTATTCTTTTTAGTAGATCTTTGAAAAGTCATCCCATCTCTTAGTATCATTCAAATACTTTCAGATCCATGAAACTTTCCTTCCTTGATTACTTAAGTTAAAACAGTCTATCCCTCTATTCTTCTGAATAGTCTGAATAGTGACATGCAAACATTTATTTTACCTTTGTCTCAGTAAAATATGCTTTTTACATTGGCATGCGATATGTATGCATGGCTGTCATCTAAAAAAATTATGAAAAATATTACATACCATGCACACTAATATTTGTCATTTTACTCCTATATCATTATTATTATTTAATAAAGTATGACCCTAACTCAGTAAACTTGTTTTATATTTCAAAAAAAGATGACTAGTATCCTATAGTTTGGAAAACGTTTCAGATCATAAGAAATCTACCTCTCCTGCACTGTATTTATAGTTCATGTAAGTGGGGTTTGTTGTTCAGATAGAGTATTGATTGGAAGACCCTTGAGAGTTTGTACTTCCTTGTTTTAGGCTAACTCCAGCACAGTGAAATGCACATGGTATTTATATGTTGAGCTGCTTAATTGGTAAAGGAAGGAGAAAGAGAGAAAGGGAAGAGAAGTAGGCACAATTATTGACCATTTCTATTAACTTTTGCTGGGTTTTATGGAAGAATTTGATCCCCACTTAGGGAAATATCAAGGCCTTACCACATATTTGTGTTCATTATACATGTGATAATAATATACAGAAATTAGGATATTTTAAACATAGAAAACTCGCAGAATATAAGCAAATACAGCATTAACCCCCATCCATATTAACTAGATCTGTTATACAAACCATAAGTAAAAAAGAAAAAGAAAGCATACAAAATTAAAACAGCTTGTATGAGATGCATCCTTTTAAGAAGAAAGAGGTAAATAATCTTTGAAAAAATGTTCACATTAGACTAATGGACTAGAGTCCTAAGATTTTTAAGGACCAAATTTCTTAAAGCCCCATGGATTCTCATTTCTAATGGAACCCAAAGTGAGCCATGTTCTGTATTTGTATTCATTGAGAGAGCTGATTCATCCTTTTACCGTATATTTCTACCTATGAGTATAAGCACAAGACAAAGTCCAAAATCTCCTTCAATGACTTATTACAGATTAATTTCCCTCCTTTTAACTTCTCTAGAGTGAAGTCCTCCAGCTTCCCCTATAAGGTCATAGTGAGCCTATCCTTTAGCGTTATGATTCATTTGAATAAATGAGAATCTAATTTGGTTTATTTCCCAAGACACTTCCTTCAAAATTGCCTTTCTACAGAGTATATCTCTTGAAAATATGACTCCTCGATACCCATATCTATATACTAATCCCTAACCTTGGCCTAGGGTTCTAACTGCTATTTGTTTATAGAGAAAAGTTGGAAATTTTTATAGTAGAAAACTTTATTTTACTGAAAGATAGTCCAAATTTTCAACTATAATTAACTTGAGTGTTACAAAAGTACAGATTTTTTCAAATCTCATGATCAGTTGAAATTACATTAAACAATTTAGAAAAGCTTGCACTTTTAAATCTATCCCAAATATTCATGCAATACAGCATACTCATCAGAAAAATGTTATGGTGCAGATAATATATTCTAATCATAAAATAGGGGTTCAAAGAATAGATAATCTATTCACCTTTCTAAATAGTTATGCTTTCATTCTACAAATATTTGCTGAGTGTCTATTATTCTGATAGGAACTAGAAGTAATCAATAAGACAGATGTACATATATGGTATTCATTTAACGAAAGTTAATTTCTTTCTAGGAAAAAAAAAATTAAGCATGAAAATAAGTAGCACTTGAGCTAAGAGTTAGAAAGGAACAAATGGGCCTATAATAGAAAACAATGATAGAGTGAAAGAAATTGTTAAGCTTTAGGGAGGAATAGGTAACTTCATGAGACTGAAGGAGAGGAAGGGAAATTGATAGGAGCAGCACAATTTCTTAATGCAAGAATTCTTAGCATGTTTGAGGAATAGAAAGAAGACCTTAAATGGATCAGAATGAGCTTGAAAGAAAGGTGGGCTCTGAAGTGCGAGTTGTCTTCCACAACCAGATCTTATAGGGTAGTGCTGCTATGATAAGGAGTTTGTATTTTAATTACCAGTGCCATAGAAAATCAATAAAGTACTTGAAACAGGAGAATTACATGATATGAGATTTTTTTGTAAGTTTCTCTGGTCAGTTGTGGAGAAAGGATGGGAAGAGGGCAAGCATGGAAACCAGACTTATTAGGAAATTCATAGTACTTGTAACAGGTTAGGCAGAAGATTATTGTGATGATTTACAAAGATAAAAGGTAGAGGGAGAGAAATGATGGATCGAAGATGTGCTTTAAAGACAGGTGAGGGCTGGCTGATAGATTGCAGGTGGCAGCGAGGGAAAAGATTGAGTCAAGGATGACCATATGGCTTCTGGCTTTATTAGTATGGCTAGTGAGGCCATTGACTTAGAGACGGGATTTGAAGGGATGAACAGATTGGGAGTTGGAGGCTGAGGTAGGAGCCAAAGTCGGTTGGGGTAGAGAGCCAGAAAGAAAGAATTTTATTTCAGAGAAGTTAAATTTGAAGAGTTGTTCATGTAGGCATTCGAATATAGAAATTTGAGCTGCAGAGAAAAGTTTGGGATGGAGATTTAAATACACCACATTAAAGCCATATGACTAAGTAACTTCACCTTCAGCCAAAGGTCTCCATTAATCTAAGGGGAAAGTCTCATCTTTTAATGTTGATTTTTTTACATATCAATACCCTATGAGTAAAAGACACTATCATTAAACAAGTCAATAGAAGTTGACTTTTGTGGATAACACTAATAGTGGGAGAGGCTGAGAAGAATAGCAAAGGATAAATTCTTGGCTATGTTTAAGCATTTAGTGAGTTTCAAAGTTATTATGTCCCTAAATCATTACAACATTTAAGAAGAATGAAAGTTTTGATTAGGATCATTATAGTTTAGGTAAGAACCTGGAAGCATGTCATATAGGAATCTAAAAATTAAGGATGGTCCATGAGCAAATTTGTCATTAAAAGGATTAAAAAGTCCACTGAGTTGAGTCGGTAAAATAATTTGATCTCTGTAGTTAGACTGAAGATTGTGATAGATGGTACTTGCTACTTTCAAACCTGAGAGGTCTGAACATCATTATGTATTCAGGTGTTTAACAGGCTATGAATAACTCTTCCAAGGTTATAAAGGAAGCAAATGGCCAATTCAATCATAAATTTGATTATCTTATAACATAGTAACTCTTAACATGAAACAAAATAAAGTTAAAGTAGAAATACACACTTTATACATATGGGGAAATTTGGGGCTACATAAAAAGTATCAAAGATCTGATTTTAATAGTTGACTTCCATTCTATAGACTCTTCCTCATAATTTGAAAACAGTCTATCTTTAGTATGTTGTAGCTACCCTTTGTTTCAGAAAACAAATGATATTGAAAGAGTTGAAATAATGTCTTTTACTTGTCATTACTAAGATACAGGAAAACATATATTTGTAAGTTATAGTATCAGAATCTATTCCATTTTACAACCAAAAGAAAAGTGATTAGAAATGTTAGATTTGTTTGAACACCAAATTGACTGGTGTTTATTTTTGATATGATCATCACAAAATACAGTACATTGCTCAGAAGTTATTTTCCTGAATATTTCTTGAATTTTCTGGAAATATTTAAGTGTGCAAACTAAGAACAAATTAGATATGATAGTTGAATGGGTTTACTGAGTCCTCTTTAATGTCTCCCTTAAATATCTCTGTATAAGCAAGTCCAAAGCACAATCAGTTCCCGCATTTTGACATCCACACATGGATTCACTCAACATTTATCCATCCGACATTTCATTTAGCTGTTATAACTCTGATGAAGTCCAAAGTTAAAAGTCTAGTGTTCATGTCCCTTGTAACAGAAGAAAATATATATATAATTTTTTGGCCCTGAATATTGCTTTATTTCCCACTAGCCATATGGCCTATCTTTTCTTTTAAAATATATGTCTTAAAACAGTAATCCACAGATTTATCTTCAACTTAGTAGACAGCACTAATATAGTACTGTCTATATTATTGTTAGACGTTACTTTATCATGGGAAATAAAAACTCTTGGTAGGAGGTGTCCACCCACCTCTTCCCAGCACCCATTATACTTGCCTCTATTTCCAGTTTTCACTCTGACTTCTGTTGAAATAGTTAATATCTCACTATCATCCTGTAGTCCTTATATCTTACCTATTCCTTACTTCTTACTTATAATACATTATTATAACTATGTGATAAATGATTAGCTTTGTTTAACTTGCATGGTATAATTGTCAAAAACCAACACAGATTTCTCGTTTAAAACCACAGATTCCAGAAATAGTTTTCACAGGGCAGACATCTGAGTTCAGACATTGGGAATCTGTAAAATAGCTATAATGATGCTAAAATACTATCCTTTGAAGGATGGGAAACTGAAGGAATAACTACTCTTAGCTTCACTTGGACTATATTATTAATAGGCATTCAAAATCAAGGCAGAAAAAAGTTTTAGATTCCCCTTTCTTTTCTCTTTTAAAATGAATATCTCTGAAGTCTTTAGGAAATAAATTAGGTTTCTTGATCAAAAGCAGAATAACCATTTAGATGTTCGCAAAAATGGAAGTCCTTTTTATAGTTTTCATTGAGTTTTAGAAATGACAGTTAACGTTTTTAAAATGAAGTAGCCATCTTATCTGCAAAAATACCTCTTAGACAATCCAATTAAACTGTCCACTTTGGTGAGCCTGATCCTGGAGAAGCAGAACACCAATATGGTCGTGGCACATGTCCATTTATCCTACTGAATTGTGATTACATTCATGTCAAGACAGAGTTTTACACACATGTGCATGAGATAAAAATTACCTAATATACATTATACAGTCTTATTTATTAAGGACATCCTCACCAAGTACTATAAGCTACTAGACAATCAAACCTTTAAAAGTCATTTTAGACATTAATTTATGATTAGGTGAGATGAACAAACCCCTCCACAGCACAAGAGAATAGTTTACAAAGGCAAAAATATTTCCGAGTATATTCACGAGCTTATGTGCTCATTTAGAAAAACAAATACACATGAATATTGAAACAGCAATAGTCCTTGAATTCTCATGACTTCTTTGACTCAAATAAAGTCATTTGAGCACACCATTTTGATGGAGTATTAAATTTACTAATCTCAAGTAAAAAGTTATGGCATGCCTTATATTTTTATCATTGTTATTGAAATACCAAAGGCCTCACAGATAGGCCTATGACCACTATTTTCTAAAATAACAGAGAGTGATTTATATGTATCACTACATAATTAAAAATACGTAGTGATGGCAGTGGTTCACTTTCCTATTAATATTTATCAAGGTAAAAGCATGTATTTTAAGGATAAAATTAATATGAATTTCTGCTTCTAACTTGATGGCTGACTAAGGACTCTTAAGAGGCATTTTATCAAGAAGTCAATTCCAGGATGCATGCCTGAGCTCTCATTCCTCTCTCCTCCAAAAAGGTCCACTGGAAAGTGATGAGTGAGCAGTTAACATTCACAGGGCTACATATTACTATATGCTAAATATACTGTATTACTTTATGAACAAAGTCTATTACAGAAGGAAGACAGCACAGTGCACCACGCTGGAACTGTGCCTGGCACTCCTGTTTTTAGTCGGATACTCTTGAAAAGCACTAAAATAATGAAGTTGACCTTGCACCTAGCTCCTAGTAAAAGTAAATATACATTTTATGACGCATTTTAAAAGAATGGAATCAATAATTAATAGACTTTCCAAAGACAAAACACCAAATCTAGATGTCTTCATTGGGGTTTTACCATTTAAGGAAGAAAGGATCCCAACTCTATAATCTATTTTAAAGTCTAGAAGCAGAGAATATAGCTCTTATACTCTCTGTGAGGCCTTTGTTATTTCAATAACAAAAATAAAGACACCTCAAGGGAAAAATACAGACAAATATATCTCATGAATAAGGACATAAATATTATCAACAAAATATTAGCAAATAACATCCAACAATATCTTTTATAAATTATACACCCCAATTCAGTGGGATTTTTCTAGATATAGAAGAGTCGTGCAAGAATTGAAAACCAATCACTGTGTTTTCCACCACTACAACAGGTTGAGAAAGAAAAATCAGAACATCTATAAAACCCCTAAAGCTAAGATTATACTTAATGTTGATAAATTGGATGCTTTCTTCCTAGGTTTTAGAACAAAGCAAGAATGTCCCATCTCCTCACTACTATTCCAAATTTGTATTTTAAGTTATAGTTAGTGCAATATTTTTTAAGTTATAGTTGTACAATATTTTAAGTTATAGTTAGTGCAATATTTTTTTAAAAAAGGAAAAAGATAAGGTAACCCAATCCAAGTTGGAAAGGAAGAAATAAAATTATTATTTTCACAGATGGTATGATTTGTCTTTGTACAAAATTATATATAACCTATAAATCAAAACTACTGTATCAAAATATGAAATTACAAACACAATTGTAAGATACAAATCAATATTCAAAAGCCAATTGCTCTTATAAATCAATAGTGAACATTTTTTAATTTGAAATGATATTTTAAAAATATCATTTATAGTATACTTAAAACTTATCAAATATTTAGATATAAATCTAACAAATTATAGGTTCTATATGCATGTCTTTATTGGGATTTAGAAAAAATGTATGAAATTTACTTTGTGATTGTAAGAATTATATAGGGAAGACCAAATAGCTAGAATAGCCTACAGTATAATGAAGAACAGAAATATAGGAAATAAAAAGTCTGACTTCAATATTTATTATAGACCACAATAGTTAAGATAGTATGGTACTGGGGCCTCCCTGGAGGTGCAAGGGGTTGAACACCACACTTTGAAGTATCCACAGCCACCGCAGCGGGAGTTTGATCCCCAGTCAGGGAGGGGACCCACATGGCACAGCAGACCTCTCCTGTTTTGCCTGCTGCTTCCCTCAGCAGTGTATTTCAGTCAGTCTGCCTGTTCTGCTCCCTGCTCTGTCTTCAGTGTGTTCTCTCACCCCCCACACCTCTGGCCTGTACCCCACTTCTTGTATGCATGAATAAATAAAAATTTTAAAAAAGATTGTATGGTACTGACTCATGAACAGGAATATAGATCAATAGTGTAGAATAGAGACTCCTGAAATGGCCTCAAGCAAATATACTAACAGAAGAGCAATTTAATGGAGAAAATATATTCTTTTCAGCAAATATTGTTAGAACAATTGAACATTCATTTGCAAGGGAAAAAAAAGAACCTAGTCTGAGAATTTACACTTTACTTAAAAAGTAGCTCAAAAAGTCACAAAACTTTAAAGCCTAGAAGTACAGCAATCTAAAAGCATAAAACTTCAAGAAAAGACATAGGAAAAATCTCTATGACCTTCAAGTTGCAAAGATTTTTTGCAATACCCAAAGCATTAGCCAATGAAAGCAAAGTGTAATTTGGACTTTACTGAAAATGGTATTTCCTGTTCTACAAAGAATACCTTTAAAATATTGAAAAGACAAACTGCAAATTGGGAGACAATATTTGTAAAATCCGTATCTGATAGAGGAATCATAACCAAAATATATGAAGATTTCTTAAAATTCAATAATAAAAACAATCCAGTTTTTAAAAAAATTGTTAAAGATTTAACAATCATATGTGTAGGGTCCGCCCTGGTGGCGCAGTGGGTTAAGCGGCACGCTATGAAGCAAACCGCAGCCACTGCACCGCAAGTTCGATCCCTGCCGCCGGCCAGGGAGGGGGCCCACATGGCTCAGCAGACCTCTCCTGCCTTGCCCGCTGCTCCTCTCAGCAGTGTGTTTCTGTCAATCTGCCTGTTCTGCATCCTGCTCTGTCTGGTGGATTCTCTCACCACCCCCACACCTCTGGCCTGTACCCCAGTGCTTGTATGCATAAATAATCTTTAAAAAAAACAAAAAACAATCATCTGTAGAGGGGTCGGGCTATTTAATGTTCGTTGTAGCTAGTCATAATTCCCTAGTGTCCTTATAAACTTGCCTGGATATTAGAAGCCTGAGAATGGTAGGAAGCTAGGGGACAGGGCATGTTAAAAGCTTTTGAAATTAAATCTCAGTGTTTTGCTCAGTTATATTTCAAGTTTGTGGTCCTCAAGTTGTTTTCAGCAGTATAGTTTTTGATCTCCTACTGCCATCTTCTCCCTTCCAAGCCTGCCGAATTCCCAGTTTATGTCTTTGTGGACCTGACTGACCCCTTTTGACTAGGTTTTTTGTTTGTTTTTTCCTGTCTAGGTGCTAGGAAGGCCAGAGGGTGCTAGTCAGGAAGACGCCTCTCTCCCAGGAGGAGGAAGACCTCTGGAGACTATGACCTAGCTGACTTTCTTATTCTTAAACTTGTCCATCCTCACCCTCCCACAATCTGCCAGTAGATTCTCTTTCAGCTAGCAAATCGTAGCTGTAGGACTGGTGTGACTATCTAGGTTTCAGGTGAGCAATTTGTCCTGCATCCTCAAGCCTTTGCTGGGTTTAAGAAATAATGATTTTCAGATTGCCCAGCTTTTTCCTGTTCTAAGGACAATAAGAATTTCCAAATACTTTCCACATCAGACCTTGTGTTGACCGTTCATGTAGTGCTAGCAGAACACTACAAACAAACTGGGAGGCTTATAAACAACCGATCATTTATGTCTCACTGTTCTGGAGGTTGGAGAGTCTAAGTCACAGTGTTAGCATGGTCCCACTCTCCCGAGGGTCTTCCTCCTGGTTCCTTGCTGGCACTTTCTCTCTGTGCCCTGTCTGTGCAAAGAGGTAAGGATCTTTCAGAGCATATCTCTCTCGCTCTCTCTCTCTTTTTTTTTTTAATTATTTATGCATACAAGATCTGGGGTATAGACCAGAGGTGCGGGGTGTGAGAGTAGTCACCAGATGCAGAGTGGGGAGCAGAACAGGTGGATCTACTGAAACACACTGCTGAGGGGAGCAGCGGGTAAGACAGGAGAGGTCTGCTGTGCCATGTGGGTCCCCTCCCTGACTGGGGATCGAACTCCCGCTGCGGTGGCTACAGATAGCTTTATAGTGCTGAGACTGAACCCTCTGGACCACCAAGGAGGCCCCTCAGAGCATCATTTAAGGAATTAACCCCATCCATGATGATTGCAATTTCATGCCAGATACATCTCCCAAGGACATTTCCCATCTACCATGTCGCTGGGCGTTAGATTTCACCATGAACATAGTTTTGCAATATATGTTCAAGATTAGTGACTAGGTAAAAGTAAAGCTAAAGTGAGCCTTTCATTAGTATTTATATTTAACTGTATACACTAGAAACAATAGAGATGAAGTGATACATTAATCTTATAGTTCAAACTGTCATCTGGAGTAGTGTTTTTTTGTGTGTGATCCTAGAACTAGTGGTGTCAGCTTCACCTGGAAAATGAAAATTCTTGGGTCTACTCAGAGAGGTACTGAATCAAAAATTGAGGAGAATGGAGCTAAAAAAAAAAATCTACATTTTAACATGTCCTCCAGGTGCTCCTTTGCTACCTCAAGTTTGAAAAACATTGATCAACACTATACTATAACTGCAATTGTAACTGGATTACATTTATTATTTTCTAATTAAATTGTCTGTTAATTTTATAACTATTGTAAAAAATGTTAATTATTCATTATTAATGATTCTACTACTCTGGGGATTATCTTAGTCACAAAAATGAGTCCCTAAAATCATACCAGGTTTGAATTGTGAAAACAGGATGATAAATTTACATGTTTTATGTCTTATTGGAATTGGAAGTGAAGAGCCATTTTATGAGATAGTTACATTAATTTTTATTTCTGAACTTTCATCTTGAGATAATTTTGTGTTTGCAAACATAATATGCCCTTCATTCAACCATCCCACCTGTTAACACCATAACATAACCATAGTGCAGTGATCCCTAGCGGGGACTGAAAATACGAAACCATAATCTGCAAACCTTACTTAAATTTCACCAGTTGTCCCCTTAAGGTCTTTTTTTCAAATCCCCAGCCTACCCTGGCTTAAACATTGCCTTTAGTTGCCATATGTGCCAATCTTGGACAGTTCCTATTTTGTTTTCTTGATTCTAAAAATTTTGAAGCCCTTAGATCAGTCAGATATTTTAGAGCATATACTTCAATATAAGTTTGCTTTTCTGGTGATAATATTCAGGAATGTGTTTTTGACAAGAACGCTATTGAAATGATATTCCACCTTTCTCACTGTATTGTCACAGTAGAATGGTGGTGATGTTATCTCTGATCACCGGGTTAAGGTGACATCTGCCGGGTTTTACACTGGGAAACTATACTATTTTTCCCTTCATGAGAGAGATCATAGTCTGAAAATATGGAAATATTCTGTTTCACATGATAATTCTTTAATTTTAGGATCCACTGATGATTCTTGCCTACAAAAGTGGTATTGACCAAATGGTGAGATTTTTAAAGAAAAATTCACCTTCTTCATATATAATTTGGAATTCTTCTATGATGAAAAGCTTCTTTCTTTTTTAAAAAAAGATTTTATTTATTTATGCATACAAGAGCTGGGGTACAGGCCAGAGGCGTGTGGTGTGGGGGCATGTGATACGGTTCACCAGAGACAGAGTGGGGAGCAGAACAGGTAGATGGACTGAAATACACTGCTGAGGGGAGCAGCGGGAGAGGCAGGAGAGGTCTGCTGTGCCATGTGGGTCCCCTCCCTGGCCTGGGATGGAACTCGTGCTGCAGTGGCTGTGGAAGCCCTACAGTGTGGCGCTCAATCCCTTGCACCACCAAGGAGGCCCTTACTTTCTTTTTAAATTGTATTCATTATGTATTTTTAAGTTTACAGTATAAGTCCACAGAACTGTATCTTACTCTATGGATTATAGTCTATCACTATCATTATTTCATTGCTCATTTGTTCCAGATGTGGTGGCGGGGAACTCCAGGTCCATTGTGGCTTTCTCTCTCTCAACCTTGGAATCAGTCATTTCTTCAGAGAACCTGTGTTCATTTCAGGTTCATGGATATTAAGTCATCCTCACTTCTGTGCTCTTTCAATGGAGAGAGCTAAGAAATATATGGATATACACTGACAGGGATCTATATTTATTTGTATATCTCTCTAGCATTACAGATATCTTTATGAAATCATAGTTAATACTAGTACCTCCACTTCCAACCCATTACCAAATGATTCATTTAAGCTATAACCATTTCTCTATTTGTAATTACTTTTCATGAACAAAAATCTCTCATTCTTTTATTGTCCCAGAATGCATAGTCTCAGAATCACTAATCTTTGTCTCTGTGGAAAAGACAGTGCATCAGTACATTTATACAAACATATTGAAAAGTGCTTAATATTTTGAGTTTAGACAGTTAATTGCTTCCAGAAGTTTGTATTGCTATTTAACTCATGTTTGAACTTCTCCAGCACAATGAACATCCATCTAGACCTAAAATTTCCACTTCACTGCTATAAAATTATAAAGCCTATATTGCTCACATTACTAAACTTTTCATAATTTTCTTACCCTTTTCTCTCATTTTTATTTAGAAAACAATAAATTGCAACAACATAAGACGCATGAGGACAGAGGTTTTATTTTCTGATTTTCTTTTCTTTTTTTGCTGTAGTTTTAGTGCCTGGAACAGAACCTCACAGCAGCCACTTAATAAAACTTGGTTGACTAGATTATCCAAATAATTATATAAATACCAGTGTAACAATGGGTATTATGTCAAAATTAAGATGTTGGTGGAGAAGTAATCACCACTAGGTGACAGTATAAAGTATTCATGCTTTTAACCAGTACACATTAATATAATGTAATTAGACCTGTGAAAGCAAAGTTAGGGGTAATTACAATGTATAACACATAGCTTGTTGTACGATAATCTAGGATTATCTATGTAAGAAAAACATTAAATCAAATATACAGCTCTACTTAGCTCTCATCTATGAAAACAGGATGAACATTTTAGAAATAGTCATTCTTTAAGAAAATAAAATTAGATAGGTCTTCACAGAACTTTTTCATTAGTATTGACTGGCAGGAGATGAGTAATAGATGCAGAGAACATGAGGAAATCTTCTAAGACCACAGAGACAGTATTAAAGTTACATTAATACAGGATAATTCTAATGTTGAATAAAGTTGTAAATCATCACCACATTGAACAATAAAACAATAGATAAGGAATTTTGTATGATTTTGCCTCATTTTTTATAAATGAGAACACTGAGGTGAATGTTTATCTAATGTCACACAGCTGTTCTGATGCCAGCATCCCTGATTTTTCTTACTACCTCAACTGACTCTTTTGCAATAAATCCTTAGTAACAAATGACTGCTTAACTAGAAATAGTGCATAAAAATACCTCATTATTAAGCTTTTTAAGACTTTAGGTTGATTGATTTTATATATAAAATTATTTGTGATGCTATTTTAAGAATGTTGGCTATTTTAGTTATGTTAATTATAATACATGAATTTCACTTGCTACTTAATAAACAGTTCTTAGAGTTGGCTACTGTTTCAATGAGAAATTAAAAACATGAGAATGACACTAAAATATTCTTTTACCTCCAAGTGTTTCTGCTCTAGTGGAAACACAGAATCTATTTAAGTAAAGTGTGTTTACCCTAGAATTCTGCTTTCCAGATTTTCCTAGAGATTAGAGACAACTTCACTCTATTAGGGATATCTTTCCTATGAAGACATAAATGCATCTCTAAATTATAAAGAAAAGAAATTAGCAAAACTTAAAGTATATTGTTTAATTTTATAGTGCTACATTAGGCTTCCTAGCCTAATGACTAAAACTGACTTTTCTAAGAAAGTGATTATTTACAAATTAATATAATTTTAATTAAACATTTTTAGAGTCAAAGATCAATTGGCAGACAAAATTTGAAGTAGAAACCAGAAATTTATTAGTTTATGTTCTTTATTTTTAAAACTCAATATATTTGCCATAGCTAAGTTTTTTTCAATATTAAGATTGAAATATTAAGATTGATATATATTTGCTTGTTTCTGTAATGACCACATAATTGGAATTTAAGTGAACATTTCATTTTCATACCTTTAACAGAGAACTTAACATTTCATATGATGACTACTAAAAATATATGTATATGTGTGTGTGTGTGTATATATATATATATATATAATTTTTCTTTAGGAAAATTTCCAAATGCAAATTTCCATTATTTTTTCTCATTCTGCCATTACTTGCTGTGTTTTTAGTGATAATGAGTCTTGTGGTAGAAAATTAAGAAAAAATATGGTGAAGGAAGCATAATGTAGCACTATAAATCTAAACAATATACTCTCATGTGAAAAAATTCCACACTAGAGTATATTTTATAATTTTTATTATAAAAATTACTTAAAATGTATAATAGTTACATAAATATTATGTTTAAGGAGGAGTTATGTTTCTGGCTAAATATATAAGTACATTAACTATAAGTTCATTTTAAATGTTATATATATTACATAAATAATATAACAAATAATGTGATAAATGGAAACATTGAAAGACTGATACTAATTAAGTATAAATATGTGGTATGACGTCATGAGCTTCATAATGCAGTTATAACTTATTCCATTAGAGTCTAAATTATGGACACATTAATTTAATGCTTGGTGAAAAGATAAATTCACATATTGGGTTTTCACAATTTATTGTCTGAAGGACATAGCAAACTGCAAAAAAATGGGGTTGTAATGCTAGATCATTTATCAATAACAACTAAAAATAAAGTACTTGCCTAATATGTCCTAAGGGTATATCCTAAGGGATACATCCAGAAAAGTCCTGCCAAGTACCAAATAATTGAAAAATTTGCATTAAGAAATACTTCCAAAGCTTTCACCTGCTATGCCCAAAGTTTAAAATAAACAGTTGTTGATATTCCACTATATAGGGATCTCTTTATGTGTTTGTAGGCATATATGTATAGGTATATATGTGTATATATATGTATTTATATTTAACTATTTGTGTGGTATGTTTAAGTGTAAATTGTAAGTTTCATGACCTTTTACCACTATTTTTGTGTGTGTGTGTGTGTGTATCTGCTAAGAATAAGAACTTGTTTCTATAGTACTACAGCCGTGTGGTCAAACACTGTTCTGGATATTTCCATGAGGGTATGGTCAGATGAGATTTACATTTAACTTAGTTGACTTTGAATAAAGCAGACAGCCCTCTGCAATGTTGGTGGGTCTTATCTAATCAGCTGAAGACCTAACTAGGACAAAACACTGACCACTCTAAGAAACAGAAATTCTCCCAGCAGATGGCCTTTAGATTTGATTTACAACTCTTCTGAGTCTCTTTTCTGCCTGCCTTTCCCATTAAATTTTGAAATCACTAAGCACCCACAAGTGCATGAGTCAATTCTTCAACATAAATCTCTTTCTTTCTATATATGCATATCCTATTTTTCTATCCACTGGATAATTCTGAGTAATTGAAACATCATCATATTTTTTAAATTTCAGATTTTCATTTAAATTTCAGATTTTCATTTTCATTTCATTTTCATTTTCCCAATTATTTTTAAAATACATTTTTAGTTTTTTTCGTGTGTAACTTTGATTCAACCCAAGCTCATGCTTTCTTTTCTTGTTTTCTATGTCATCTGACATTTTGAAGATTTTTAACCTATACAAACAGCATCTCATATTCTAGGATCCAGATTTTTATCTTGGTATCATTTTTCTTGTTTTTATAACCCCATGTGTTTTTCACAATCAAGAGGTTAAATATAAGTTGATTTGATCCAGGTGCAACACTTTGGGCACCAATCACTTTAGGTTCTGTTATATTTTATCAGGGTCACCTGGCACTACTAGTGAGAGAGTTTTTCCTCCCAGAATCAAAAGTTCATTATTTTCCTGCTCTCTGAAATTAGCAAGTTTTTTTTTTTTTTAGATGAGATGGTGACCTCAATGTATATCCTATTCCTCAACAGCACTTCCTCTATGGTTTTAGTTTCCAGTAATGACCCTTTCCTGAAATAATTTAGTCAGGGTCACAAAACCATCATTTTTGAATTCTATCATTACCTTTCCCTTTTAAACATACATTTAAAACCTCTTTTTTTTTAAGTTTTATATCATTATCATGGACTGCACTACCTCCAAAGGTGTTATACTAAATGTTTTCCTTTCCATTGAATTACTCATTTCTAGAATAAGGAGTTGGTATTGCAATCTAACCATTGGTAGTGTCTCTTCACTCTGTGACACCACAATGTGTAAACAGACTTTTCTACTCAATGATTACAGTCAACCACATTCATTATTCTATTTTGATCATCATAGTGTTCTGAAGCGCGTTCCTGGGTCCTTGTGACATGTTTCCATTGGGAGCTTGCTTGGTTTTTGGCACCAGTATCAAGTTCAATGTGTACTTTCCCTGAGCCAGTCCTAGAGCAGCCATTTCTCCAAAATAGTGTTTAGGAAACACAATCTAGTCACTAGGTGTGCTGTTGGATAGTTAAAAAATAATGTTTAAATGAATGACTAAGCTGATTTGGAAATAAGAACTTTGAGAGGTATCTAGAGAGAAAAGGGAACATTTTGTAGGCTTATAGCTTGGGCTTCAATGAACCACAGGCATGGAGAATAATAAAAATTATAGTTTATGGGAGTCATCAACAAAGGAAGATAGAATCAAAAGCTACCACATGACCTGGGATCCCGAAAGGGGCAGTGTGCTCTGTGGTGGAATTAGAAAGGGGGGAAGGTGGGGACAGAGGAGCATGGTGAGATGTTTGCCTACTTTGGTCATCAGTCCACATAGAACTGGAAAGAAAAGAAAAATTTCCTCTGAAATTTCCCAAGCACAAATGTACCCTTACTTTAGATTGGGAAATAAATTACTTAATACTACCTTTCTGGTCTAGAAAATCTATAAGTCAAATATCAAGTGATCCTCAGGTAATATTGTCCAATTAACCTACAGAACCAAAACACAGCTTCTCTGAAGGAAATACTGAAACTTCAGTGTCACAAAATTTCCCACAATGGAGAAAGTAGCTGGAAAGAGAGAAGGACAATTTGTTTTTAAGTCTGTAAGTCATGGATGACTTACATTGATATTACCAGGCAAGGAAATAAAGCACGTACTTATAAAGGGAAAAAAATAAGCAAAATTATGATAGAACAAGGGCTTATAAGAAACATAATAGATGGGCTAAACATAAGTGAGTTACCACTGGCTTAACAGAGAATTCCAGAAGGTGAATACTTAATTAATAAATCACCCAGGATGCAACAGTTATAAATAAAAATGTAAAAGAGGAGCCTCCCTGGTACAAGGAGTTGAGCACCGCATTGTGGAGCTTCTGCAGCCACTGCAGCACCAATTCAATCCCTGGCCAGAGAGCAGGCCCACATGGCGAGGCAGACCTCTCCTGCCTCGCCCACTGTTTCCCTCAGCAGTGTACTTCCGTTGATCTGCCTGTTCTGCTCCCTGCTCTGTCTCTGGAGAACCCTCTCACCCCTCACTTCTGGCCTGTACCCAAGCTCTATGTATACATAAATAAAATCTTTAAAAAATATATAAAAGAGAGGTTAATAGACATTGAGGACAAAGATAATAAAAATCATTGTATGTCTACCCTATGTCACTGAGAGAAGAATCGTGAGAATGGAAAACAGGGCAATATTAATAGTGGTGATTATTGAGAATTTTCCAGAACTGATAAAGACACCAATACTGAGACCAGAATTGATGAATTCCCAATACAATCACTAAAAGGAAATATGCATCTTGACATAATATAGGAACTGAAGCAGAACTGCAGATCAATAAACAAAGTAAATTAAAGAACTCTTTGGTCAGTGAGTACATCCTAAAAGAAATTGGAAAATACATTGGAACAGTGATAATGAAATTATTATACATCAAAATGTGTAGCATGTGATAAGCATTACTTAGAGGAACACTAAAGGACTTCTAATTCTTATACTTGAAAAAAAGAGCTTGAAGTTAATGAGGTAGTATTCCAATTTAAGAAGCTAAAAATGCTGGCTAACTCCAGCATTAACTTAAAGAAAAAAGTAATTAAGATACTTCTAAATTTTTGAAAAATAAAAATATTTTAATGAGTAGTTCTTGAAAAGAGACCAATAATTTGATTATCACTTGGTATGATTAATAAAGGAACACATACCAAAAAAGTTGACTTGTGTAACAAAGTTATATTATTGTAACAAATGCTTGGTTTTCTACAAATCCTGTGTGTTTCACTTTGTGCAATTAAAAATATTATTTTGCTATAAGGTCCACTAGACTTCGTTAAATTACTGGGGATCCATACATAATACCTGGAAGGGCTAGATTAAAGAGGTTTAGGGTCATTATCTTATTATCCAGGAGTCTAATGAAGTTGGCCATTTAAATTATTTTCTTTAAGAATTTCTGGATAAGTGGAAAGTAGCATAGTTAAGCAAAAGAAAGACAAATAGACACATGAAGAGGCAAATAGATAAGCATACCTTTAAAATGTTGGCCTATTTACTAGCAATCTGTTCTATGTTCAATAACCTACAGAGCAGTTCATAACTGACACACCTTACCCATTAAACAGCCCCCCCCCCAATGAAAATCACACCTCTCTTAATGAAGATCCTATCAGAAGAACAGAACAGGATAAAACACACATATGTCATTCTAATCATTCAATAAACATAAACCACTATCTAAGGATGACCACATATTGGAGAGAAACTAATAGCATTCATAGAAAAATCAAAAGGAGTAAACAGATTCAATGCAACCCTTATTAAAATTTCAATGAAATTTCAAAAGAAATAGAACAGACATTTCAAAAATTAACATGAAATCATCAAATAGACGAAACAATTCTGACCCATAAAAGGGCAGTTATGATGGTACCACAGTACCAGACCTCAACCTATAATATAAAGACTTGGAATTTAAAATATTTACAGATACCAACAGAACAGAATCAGAGCCCAGAAATAAACCCATACTTAACACAGACAATCAATGACGAAAGAGCCAAGAACATATACACTGGCACAAGAAAAGCCTCTTTAATAAATGTTGGGAAAACTGGACAGGCATATGCAAAAGAATGAAACCATACCGCCATCTCACTTTATAGACAAAAATTAAAGTGCATAAAAGATCTGAAACAATAAAATACGTAGAAGAAAACATAGGCAAAACCCTATGTGACATAAGCACCAGAGATGTCTTTGTGGTTTCATCTCCAACAGTAATGTAAAAGAGGAGATAAATATTTAAAACTATATTGAACTGAAAAGCTCTGCACAGTGAAAGAGACTATAATTAAAGCAAAAGAACACTCTACTGAATGAGAGATAATATTTGCATATCATACATCTGACAAGGGGCTGATGTCCAAGTTCCACAAAGGACTCCCACAACTCCATAAAAAGAAAATGAATAATCCAATTAAAAAGTGGGCAGAAAAACTAAGTATGCACTCCTCCAAAGAAGACATACAGATGGCGAACAGTCATACGAGAAAATGCTCATCCAGTTATTATCAGAAAAATGCAAATCAAAATAAGAGTGTGTTCCCACCCCTCACTTATGGGAATGGCCCATATCAAGACAGGAAACAAGTGTTGGCAAGGATGCGGAAAAGAAGGAACACTTTTACACTGTTGGTGGGGATGTAGAATAATAAACTCCTGATATAAAACAGTACAGAGATTCCTAAAAAATATTACAAATGAATATACTGTATGATCCACAATTTCACTCCTTGGTATCTACCCAAAGAAACAAAAGCACTAATTTGAAGGTAAAGATGCACTCATGTGTATATTGTAGCACTATTTATCATAGCCAAACTATGGAGAGAATCTAAGTGCCAAAAAGAGATGAGTGGATGAAGAAGATTTACTTAGCTGTTGAAAAAGATTAATTCTTGTCATTAATGGCAACTTGGATAGATCTGGAAGGGACTATGCTAGGCAAAATAAATCAGGAGTAGAGAGACAAATACTGATGCTGTTATTTATTTGTAGAATATAGAGGTACCAAACATAGGGTCAGATAAAACCAAACTAATAATAAATCCTAGAAAACTGACAGAACTGAGGCTACCAGAAGGGGAGCAGGAAGGGCAAGAATGAAGTGAGAAGGGAGCACAACAGACTTTGGGGATGGAATCTAGGTGACTTATTGGTGGGTATGGTATAGAAACAACATCTAAATGGTGGTGATCCAAAAAACAACTCAAAATGGATTAAGGACTTAGACATAAGGCCTGAAAGCATAAAATATATTGAAGAAAAAGTAGGCAAAACCCTACATGACATACACATCAATGACATCTTTAGAGATACATCTAAAGCAAAGATAGTGAAGGAAAAGATAAACAGCTGGGATTACATCAAACTTAAAAGCTTTTGTACAGCAAAGGACACACTAACCAAAACAAAGCGACAACCCACCAACTGGGAGAAAATCTTTGCACACGACATTACTAACAAGGGACTTATCACACAGATCCACAAAGAACTAACCAGACCAAAGAAAACAATCCAGTCAAAAATGGGCAAAAGAACTAAAAAGGCAATTCTCCAAAGAGGACATGCAAATGGCCAACACACATATGAAAAAATGCTCAGCTTCTCTTGTCATCAGAGAAATGCAAATCAAAACCACTATGCAATACCACCTCACACCAGTGAGAATGGCGCATATCAAAAAAAGTAGCAACAACAAATGTTGGTGAGGATATGAAGAAAAAGGAACTGTCTTACACTGCTGGTGGGAAT
>JAGFMF010011464.1:7962525-8056668 GCA_019455555.1 Galemys pyrenaicus | reverse complement strand
AGAAGGCAAAAGAAAAATACCAGATGGTTCCTCCCTAGGAGGAATATAAGGGAACCAAATAAGGATCAAGGAAAGGAATAAGAACAACAACAACAACAACAATAATGATAATAACAATAAAGACACAAAAACTAAAAATCAAAAGACAAGGTCAAATTGGGGACACTTGGTGGGGAGGGAAGAGGGAAAGGGTTGAGGGCAGACAGGAGCACGGGGGACCGAGGTGATGGTGCACTGGTGATATGGTGATGGGGAATATATGGGGATTACAATTGATGTCAAATATAAATAAATAAATAAATAAATAAATTGTTAATTAGTAAAAATTAAATGGTGGTGATCACATACCTCTAAAACATAGTGATGTAAAATGAATAAACTTTTTAAAAATCAACCTTATAAAAACAAGTACATTGAATGAAAATATAAAATATTTCAGTTAAGGAATGTTTAAGAGAAGTTTAAGATGACATTGCATCCATAAAACAAGAATAGATTATTATAGTAAAATGAACCATTAGAAAATGTTAGTTTAATAAGCATTCTAGGAGGAGTTAGTGATTAATGAAGAATAGAATCAAAGAAATAATTTTTAAAATTATATCAATAAAGTTTGAGCTGTATATATAACAGAAAGCCACATATTGATAACTTTCAGTGAAATTTTGCGACTTAGAGGATAAAAAGGAAATCAAGAAACCTTTGAGCAAAAAGATGATAATTATTTTAAGATATGTACACAGCTATTTTGGCAAAATTGTATGCTCAAAAATGGTATCAAATTCAAGTGGAAAAATGACTTTACATAATAATTTTACATAGCTATTCTGTCAATTAAATTTGAGAAAAATAATTTAAAAATATATTTTATTTTTTTACAATATATAGAAATAATTCTCTTTATATTATTTATATGTTGACTAAAAGAGCTTCATTCTTAATTCCCCAGTATAAAGAATTTTCTTCTTTTTCATATGCATGGACTTTAGTTTCTCTGGAAAGTAACATAAAAAAGCCCTTTGATATTCATATAATGCTGTAAAGTGTAGGCTGGGGGCAGGTAACGAATGTCACAGAAGCACATCCTATGTGATTCCATCTTTGAATTGGAAGGATGCAGATCCAATTTTATTTGTATTGGATACATTATTTTGAAATAAGAAAAGATTTTTAAAATGTGTCAATCACTCACAGAAGTGAAAACATTAAGGGCGATGTTAGCAGATTAAAAAAAAAAAAACACAAATCAGAAATTTAAAAAATTTCCTTAAATAAATATAAATAAGAAATATTTTTAAGATATAAGAACAAAGATTTCCAAATCATCCCTATCCACTATGAATAAATAATTCTTGGGTTATTATAAAATAAGAAAAATAAATACCAGAGAGAGAATGCCAAAAATGAAAAATGTGAGCCTGGTATGAACTTCAACAGTGTACTGACATTAGAATTGCATCTGGAACTTTTCACAGTAGGACTGCCCAGTGAGGAGAAGCATCTGAGAGCTGGTAACGCTCTATGTTTTGGATTATAGATTTGCAGATGTGTCCACTTGGAAATATTTAACCACAAAACATAAAATGCCTAATTTCCACCCCAGACTCATCGAATCAGAAAATGTAGGGGCAACTTTAAAAAGTTCTGAAAGTCTTTACAATTTGCATGTAATCCCATTGTCCACAAAGAAGCTATTTAATTAGCAAACAAACTAATAATTTTTGAATCTGTTATTCAAAGCATATTAAAAACCTCATTTTGCTCATTCTTTGATTTACTCAGTTCCTTGTCATCTCCTACTCACTTTCTTCATTCTTCCACAACTGTCTATATTTTTGTTTATATATTTTCATGAAATATGAATTCTCCATGCTTATAATTTTAATTCATGTTAAACATACAGTGCTAAAGCCTTATATTTCTTTACAGTTGCTCTCAAAAATGGTGAAGCAAGAGCTAAAAATAATTATAATATTTATAAATATGATATTAAATGCCAAAGTGGACTACAAAACAAAACGTAAATTTTTTAATTGTGGAGTATGAAACTGGGCAAAGAACAGAGATCCTTCATCTTATTAAATGATTTCTTTTTCAGAAAGTTCAAATCCTTGTACTTCAAGGGATACATAATGTTGTTACATCTCATAATCTGTAATATACATTTAGATATTATTCTTCTTGCAGTTTTGAGTATCCTGCAACTTTTGATTTATTAGTGTCATATTTTGGACTCATTTTTATGTTTGTGTTTAGCACAGATAACATAATTTCCAAGTCCAGGAAATGGTTGCAGCTCCTCTCTTGAAAATATTCTTTACAAGTGATATTTTTCTCTGCATGTATTGGTTTGCTGTAAAAAATTTAGTGTGCATTTGACAAATTCGTGATCTTTTGAAAACAGTATATTAAAAATGAGAACCTCTCACTGGAAAAGTATAATTTGACCTGAAATAATAGCACATACATCTCCAGGACATATACACTAAAATGCATTTAATTGAAAATATCTAAATAATAAATACTGTGTAAAAACAGGGAGAAAACATAAAACATTTAGAAAGAAATTCTTTGGGCATCTATACTACTCTGATTTCTCATGAACATTTGTGGAATGATAAGATAAATTCTTCTATTCCACAGATGCTGAGAGAAGAACAGCTTCCATCTGCCAGTGAGAGAAACAGCTGATTACTTAGCCAGGGATCTCTTTGGAGTTCAGTAAAATTGTTTGACAATGAGCACCAAGCTGTACCCACAACAAAAGGAAAAAGCAATTTATACAGTCATTCCATTAAAGTTTCTTATTGAAATATCTATTTAACTAAAAAGCTAGAATTGTAAGGACCATGTTGTTATTTGATATGGAAGATTAAAGAGAGGAAAATTTTCACAGTGTAAAACAAACAAAAAAGCAGTGAGTAGAAATCACTACTGTATTTTATCCATTTATCCAATTACTAAATATTGTTTAAAGTTCCCATTGGTAAAGAAAGGAGGATGGTGTGCATCTTTGAAAGTTATATTATTTATTCAATAGAAAATTGAATTAGCCTAATTGATATTCACAGGATGGTTATAGGGTTAGAAATGTATATATATGGGTGCATAAGACTTGATTTATTTAAAAGAGTAAGCTGGGGCAAGGTTGAATATGATGACATTATCAACCTATACACTCTATTATATGGATGTCATTTTAAGGAAAAATGAAGTGAAGAATATATATATACATATATATATATATGGATGGATGGATGGATGGATGGATGGATGGATGGATGGATGGATGGATGAATAGATCCCTATACGCTCATACATTACTTGAGTTAATACATTCAATAACCTTGAAAGAAAATACTTGATTTTAGTATTTCCATGTTATCATTGAAATAAGTTTGAAAAAGTGAAAGAAATTGAATGATTCACCTAAGGTACTACAGTTGTAAATTATATGACACATTGGTCCAAGTTATCAGATTCAATGTCATTCTGTTTCATGTTCTCTCTTATGACTTCAAACAATAGGCAGTTGCTGTGTTATATTCATTTACAAAGAAGTTGCTAGTTCTCTGCCATTCTAGCAACATAAACCTTGATTACAATACCTAGGCTACAAAAAAAAAAAAAAAAGCCCTAAAACATCTTTGATTTAATCCCTAAAACTTGTGAAAATGGTAGTTATATGACAAAGGGAAATTAATCAAATGAGTCTAACACTTAGAGATCATTCCAAATTATCTGAATGAGTTCAATGAAATCACACAAATCCTTAAAAATGGAAGCGGAAGGCAGAAAAGGACAATCAGAGGGAGTTTTAACTGTGGAAGAATGGTCAGAGAGATATAATATTGCTAGCTTCGAAGAGGGCAAAGGTAGCCAAAAAGCCAAGGAATGTGGGCAGCCTCTAGAAGGCAGAAGGCAAGGGATCATTCTCACTTAGAGCCTGCAGAAATGGACACAGGCTTGCCAACACCTTGATTTAAGCCCAGTGAGACTTGTGCTGGACTTTACTGACAGAACTGTAATAGAAATCTGTGTTGTTTGAAGGTGCTAACTTTATGGCAATTTGTTATAGCGGCAATAGAAAACCAACATGTCTTTCTTATTACAGAGCCTTATAATGCCAAACTTGCTCCTTTCTAACATGACCTGAAGTTAGCAAATCAGCTGTGATTTCAACAGTCTTGCTCAGCACTGCTCTGTGTTTTTCATATTTGAACCCAGCTCAAAAAAGTAACTAAATCTGTATCAGTTCTTCTCAAGTACAGGATGGGAACAAAAAATATAAAACTAAATAAGCATATGGAAGGAATTTGCTTAGATATGGAACAAGTCATATCTGTTCACATTCCACAGGCCATGGCAGACCATATGACTAAACTGGAAGTAATGGGATGAGAATAAAAGGTTTATTTGGCAGAAAGGAAAGGGACAATTAGGGCTTCCCTGGTGGTACAAGGGGTTAAGCACCGCACTATGATGCATCCACAGCCACTGCAGCATGAATTTGATCCCTGGTCAGGGAGGGAACCCACATGGTGCAGCAGACCTCTCCTGCCTCCCCAGATGCACCCACCCCGGCAGTGTATTTTAGTAGATCTGCCTGTTCTGCTCCCCACTCTGTCTCTGGGGAATCCTCTCACCCCCCCCCACACACCTCTGATCTGTATGCATAAATAAATAAATCTTTAATAAAGGGACAATTATATTTGGTGAATTTATAATATAATGCCTCATAGACATGAAGAACATGTATCTTAGCTATGCAGAACTCAGTTATCCTCCTCAGTTTGTCCTAAGCTAAATTGACCATCCCTAAAACAGTCCAAGTAATGTATTCTGGTGACTATTTTCCATGGTTCTTTAAAGAGACAGAATGTGCCTGTTCTTCAAGGAAAAACAGTACAGAAGGATCATGAACTACACATGGTTTCATATCTCCGGCTATGGGATTAAAATAAACCTACATGATGCAATCATTGCTTTGCACTTACAACCCCCTACCCCTCTACATCTCAATACATATTCATGTGCCAGGCCTTGTGTGCTGGTAATAAAATATTTTGCTACAGTTGAGATTTAAACAAATTGGGGTGAAGTATAGCTTAAGTGCTTGATCCAAAGCAATACTGTGAGGTAAATTAAATGTAGTTTTGCCTTTAAGAGTTACATGATTTGTATATTCATTTTTGGATGGTCCAGCTTTTTCTACAGTAATCACTAGTGTCAGGAATTAGTACTACGCCTGGCGTATCTGTCCAAGCCCATGGCACTACACCATGCTACCCAACCCTCTCTCACTGAGAGCCTGTGTTCTCTTTGATGTCTCACTCCTCATTTCTGTTATCAAAACTAACCTTTATTATGTCCAGTTTTAGGGGGCTTTTGAATAATTGTGACTAATTCTTAGTTGTGCTTGCTCTAGTCCCCTCTTCACCATACTATACTCATCATCACTAATGAGCATCCATTCCCAAGCTCCTGTAGGCTGAGACCTCAGAGGCTGCTATTGAACTTTTACCAACAAGTCTACTTAATGAATAGTTTTTAAAGCTTGTATTCTATTTGAGGTTATGTTCAAGTAATGGGGACTACAATGCACAAAGTGATGTAGTTCCTGTCCCCCCAATAACACATATTCTTAGAAAGGGGAGTTACCTACATTAAAAAAAAAATAAATAAATACTGTGTGCTGTTCCTAGACGGATTTTCTCCTGAGGTATGCTCCCCCTCACCCTGTCCTTCCTGCAACACAGAGATCCAATACCTCCAAGGTGTTTTTCTCAGGATGCTTCCTCAGCTGGCTTTCTCCTAGAGTCAGCCAAAGAAGGTGCTGACTGGAGACTGGATTGCATTAAAAGAGAGAGTAAGTTAATATATGAAAATTGAGGCAGGAAGAAATTAATAACTAGCCAAGATTACATGTTTAGAGACTGGCAGAGTTGGAATCTGAAACATGAACTTATCATTTAGGATCCTTCTTTCCCACTCATCTACATTTAACTCATGGCCACCTAGCAGAGCCGTGATGGCGGATAATAGGAATGGAAGGTGGATGTGTTTTAAAGAGATGAACACACAGAGAAGAAGCTACTTCCTGTGCAGTGCCCTACAGTTGCCAAGAATGAGATGGAGGAAGGGAAATCATGTAGGGGCTGTGATTGGAAAAGTGGGTAAGTTAGAAGAGAGCAGCAGAGGGAGGGTTTTTAGAATTTATCTTGCAGAGGCAGGAAGCCTTAGATAAGAGGAAAGTGTCCCCAGGAGTGTGACAGGTGCTTTGCAAGAGTCCTCTGTAGAGATGGGAAAATCTACCAGCCCCATGCCCCCCGGTGTGGCCCTTGTAGCAAATAGAAAATGCCTGCTTTCGTGTCTTTCGCTCACCATAAGTTCAGCAATGGAGCAGGCTCCAGACCAGCACTTTATCTGAGTTATATGTGTTAACAGTCCTCCACCATACACAACAAGCCTACAAAACGGAGCAAAGACACCACGTCAGGTTACACAGAAACTAAAACCAGAAAACTAAGCCTTTGTCTTTTTTAAGTTTGCGTAGACATGAGTGGAGGAAAAACACTAAATAAATATGAGTAGAAGGATGTGTTTTTATAAAACAAAATTGTACTTACATGATACTGACATTATTGCAACACCTTTGTGCACCATCTCCCGTTCCCCATTCCCCTAGGCATGTGTTCTCCTCTCCCCCTTACTCTCAATCTATGTAGGATGGTAGAAATGCAGACAACCATCACCAGTACATAGTATTTATCAAAGCAGTTCTGACCATTTGCATGTAGTGAACACAGGAAAGAATGGAAAATGACATACCCTAGGTGACTCTACCAAATATCGTCATGGGTCTTCCAAAGACCTCTTTTTACTTAGGTGTGGTCTGCTCACAATTCCATACATATATGAGTAAGTGAAATAAATCCAAATATGAAGCCCTGACAGTGGATTAAATTCATTCTCTGAGGGAGGAGGATTGGTCTGTGCAAAACAAGCTGAAGCATCAGCTTAACCTCCTGGCTGGGCACTTAGGCAGAGCAGGCCAAATTCTGAAGAAGCTCTTTTCGGCCTCATCCAGAGGTTGTTCCCATAGAGACCACAAGGAAGTAGGTTGAGACAGATGGGGGTGTATCACCATTGCTTACCCTGGCTGCTACATAAGTAGCTGTAATGAGCAGTAAAATTGACTCCAGAAAAATCTTTATACATCCAGTTGATTTTTAGCACCTACTATATGCCAAATAATGTGCCAGGCATTGGGGATATAATGGTGAGCATGTAAGGTAAGGCACTAGCTTAGAGATAGATGAGGAAACTGAAATTTATAGACATGAGAGTGTGTGACCAGCCAGAAGCCAAGCCACACAGTGACTAAAATTGTAGGCAATATACATCCCAGTCTCTGCCTGACCTTTAAAGATCACTCCCTAGACACTACCTATTTTATTATTCCTTTCCCTTATTCGTGCTCAAATTTTTCCTTCTGTAAATTTCAATGAAATAATTTGCATGGGGCAGCTTGGCCAGTTGCCCGACAAATATTTCTTTAAATATGAACTTGAAGATCCCTGGAATTGTAGCGGATTGCAATTTTGTCTTGTCTGATGAGCAGAGTGGGACATGGTCTGCCAGCTCCTGGCTTGACAGAATGAATCAGCCTGAGGCTGTCCCACGGAAGCCAGCAATGCTGTAGCGACTTTCCCCTTACAGATGGCCCATAGTCAGCTCTGAGAATGCAGAGGGAAATCTGGCTTGGTGTTTCAGCAGCAGACTGAGTGGACAAAGGACTGGGTGGACACAGATGCCCCAGCAATTGTATTGTCTACTTCCTGTCATTTAAACCCAGTGCCATTTATTATTCAACTCAGAGTGTATTTTGGAGATTCAATTTGTAGAGTATATGACATAGTAAATTGGTGTGTATTATCTCAGTTCATTTGCTGGAGGACAGGTGTTCACATCACAAGAACCAACAGTCCCATCGACTGTAATTGGTGCCTTGGCTGGCTGTCCCAGCCTAGAGGGCAAGGACTAAAGTGCATGAGGAATGAACTAATAATAATTTCCACATGCAGCATAGTGTGTTTTACTTGAGGCTCTCCAAGCATGTGTTAGGCATTCATTCACCCCCCCACTCAGTAATGCCTGGGTTTGCTGTTACTTTCATACTACAGCCAGGAAGAAGGCAGCCAGGAAGAAAAAAAAAGGAAGGCATGGCATACTCAAGTTCTCAGGGGAAAATAATGGTAGAACAGAAAGTGAAAAACTCAGGAGACCTGACTCTTCATTCTTTCTTCTTGGAATCTCACTACTTCCATTCCCCCTCATTTATTATTTAACATCTTAGTCAGCTATTGTTAAGGAACCTAAGAGGGTGAATTCAATTTTGCGTAGGTTAATTAATTTCAAAATGTTTGCAAGTGTTCATGGTGAATAAAATCACATGCAACACAAATTAAACTCCCCAAATGGTATAAACATATATAATATATATAATATATACATTGTCTCATCATAATTACCCTATGTTTCAAGTGCATGCAGCATGCAAACAAACAATAATCAAAAAAGCTAAGGAACTTGCTCCCAATAACAGAGCTCATATGGTTAAATATTTCTGTGTGAACTCATGCTCTCAATCTGGGAGGGATGTAATGATTTGTATGAAACAAAGAAACTCCAGAGCCTAGATATTATCTTAACTACATATCTAATGTCATTTCAGAAGACTTTGCATACCAAATTCACTTAAAAATATGAAATTAGAAAACCCTGTCCTTGTGGGTTTTGTTAATAATGAGCAGGGAGAAAAATGGAACTTTTGCCCTGGAGCTCAAGTGAAAAGATATAATTAAAAATACTGTACTGGAAAAAGTGATTTCTACTTCCCAGGTGGCATTTGGTCTCTGCATACTTACAAATATCCTTCTAAAACAAAACCAACATACTCAATTAAGTGCCTTCCACTTCTAACAAATGCAGTTTTTGTTCCTCACCATTGAGAGATTCCAAAGGAAATTGAATAAATGGAAAGAGAGATTAACAGCCATTTTCTCTTTTCAAGGGTAAGATATGTAGATATCTTATGAACTAATATGTCTTTTGTTTTTTGGGAAATTAAATTTGACCAATAACATGACAAAGGTGTGCAAGATTGCTACCCACAGCTGTTCAACTTCAGGTCACCCCAACACACCCAGGATGAATGAAGATGTTGGGTTTAGACAGAGAGTAACCCTCGATCCCAACTATTGGGAAGGATAAAATACTTTTTATATTAAATCCAATGTTTTTAGTTAAGTGGCTCAGTCTAAGCATCCATGCAGACTATTATATTATATAAAAGTCTTCATAGAGGGGAAGCAGTTGTCAACTTTTATCTGACACAAATACCTAGGTTTAATGAATGAACTCTACTGTCACAATGGTTTCAATATTATTATTTCATTTAAAATGAAGACAGAAAGAAGGGAAAAGGGGTTCCTCAGCAGTATCACCTATGGGAAGAACAAAGGTCTGAACTGAGTAATTTGGTTCAAGATAATAATCAGGGGGCCTATAACATAATGACACTAAGGAACAAGATAGGAATGGGAAAATCCAGTTCTTGGAATTTAATCTAATGTAACCACCCTCCTTAATGAGTTTCTCACAAAGCTAGTTTCTATGTAGGGTGAAGCTCTACCTACAGAATAAGCTTTATCTCCAACCCTGGGACCAGCTTACTAACAAGAAGAAAAAAAGGAGTCAAGTTAGGAGCTCGGTGTCCCTCTAGCCTCAGACCTTGCTCTACTAACTAAGCCTTGTTCCGGAGACGTGCTTCCCATCTTGACTCCCATCTAGTTATTGCTTACCGTGCTTCCACTATTCTCATTTACTCCATGATAACCTGCCTTTCCCTGGTTTTCATGGTCTCTGGCTCTATCCAGTCTGACAGCACCTGCAGTTGTCATCAGGGGAGCTAATTCCCCAACATAAGGAAGAGTGGAAATCAAGAAGACCAAAGCAAGAACAGGAAGGAATCTGTTTATAGTTACTGTATTGTCACTGATATTAATTTCTGAATTTTCTCCCATCTGGTCTTTAATTCACTCCACATTTTGGCACCTGGAACAAAGGTGATCATTGAATTCATTTCCTGGCTACATGTGGCTTTCTGTTGGTTCCTTCTCCCCCATCGATGGACATATTTATCTTCTCATTAATTCAGCTGGCGTGGACTTGCAAGCATATGTTCACTGGGAGAAACTGAAATGATTGTGACCTTAAACTTCAAGAGAACAAAAGCCCTAGTCGTTTAAAGAATTTTAACATAGCATGCTAAATGCCTGATAGGGCATGTGAGACCAGACATGTCCTGATAAATTTTAAGATAAGAAATGTGAAATGAATTTTGATGGTAGATCTTTTAAAAAACTGCCTGATGCATTCTTGCCACATCTAGAACATGAAAGGTCCTCAATACATACTTGCTGAATTAATAAACTCAGTAAATTAGAAGTATTTGGATAACAAATATCCTCTCAAGATTTTCCTTCCCTTCTCTTATCTCCTCCCACACCCCCCACATTATGAACCAGAGTTTTCTATGCAAATATAATGAATATCAAACGAAAGAACTGAAAAATGAGAGACCCAATAATAACACTTATAAGCTATCTGCGTGCTATGATCTCAAATATGTCTAAACATACATACAAAAGCATAACATAAACATTGCAGAGGGAAATGAACACAATAGAAACAGTACCTATCCCTTTGTTTTTTTGTTTTAAGATTTATTTATTTATGGATTCAAGAACTGGGGTACAGGTCAGAGTCCAGGGAGGGGAGAGGATTCACCAGAGACAGAGTAGGGAGCAGAATAGGCAGACTGAGGGAAGCAGCGGGCAAGGCAGGAGAGGTCTGCTGCACAATGTGTGTCCCCTCCCTGGCCTACGGCAGGGATCGAACTCGTGCTGCAGTGACTGCGGTTTCCTTCATAGTGCGTAGCTTAACCCACTGTGCCACCAGGGAGGCCCCAGTAGTTATCCCTCTGTTATGTGACTACTTTTTTCTCTATTTCAATTTTTCCATAATATGGATAACTTTAAATTATATTCTAAAAATCACTGAACCTACAATAAAAGAAATTTAGACATATCAAAAATATTTAAATAAAAATTATGTTTTCATCCCTATCCCTACTCCTTAAAGATGACCACTTTGATAGGGATACACACACACACAGAAATCTATCATTATAAAATGACTCAATCACATATATAATATTGTAATCGTTTTTTTTTTATTTAATGGTATGATATGAATATGTATATCAGGTAAATATATATTAAGACTATATCTATACACACACACTTAACCCTGTTTTAATAACAGCTAATTATTTCATTGATCAATGCATCTTAATTTAATAGATACATTTTTGGTGAACGATTAGGTTATTTTCAAATTTTTCACTGTAATAGACACGCCACATATTTGAACTATTTTATCATATGAAATTTCTGTTAATATATTTATGACTCAGACAGTCTAAATATAGTTAAAGGTTTTGATGTATCTAGTCAGATAAATTCCCAGAATTGGATATTGATGCACATTTAAATCATGTATATAAGATTTTTGCTTCCCTCTAACATTTACCAAAATCAAATATAAATCAGTTTAACATTTGTTCATCTTATAATTTAAAAATATTTCTTTACTGTTTTAATTTAAAATTATTTGGTTATTATTAATGTTATTTTTTAAAAATTATTTTTGGATGCTTGAACTATTTTAATTTAAAATTATTTGGTTATTATTAATGTTATTTTTTAAAATTATTTTTGGATGCTTGAACTATTGCAAATTATATTTTATGCTCTTTGCTCATTTTTCCTTCAGAGGAATTTTACCATTTTTTTTTACTGATTTATAAGACACCATTTGGAGAGCTTGGGCTTTTTAGGGTTTTCTATTTTGCTCAGAAAATGCTTTCTACCTTAAGAGGATTAAAATTTCCTATGTTTCCAATACTTTTAATTTATGTAATTATTTTATATTTATATTTTAAATCTATCTAGAATTAATTATGTATGAAATGTAGAGATCTGACTGAACTTTTTGTCAAATTAAAATATGATTTCATGGAAACATTTTGAAATCAATTAAAATACACTATTCTAATTATTGGTGGTCATAAGGCTTTATTTGTTTAGTTTCATCAAAAATGACTTTTACTGAATTTAAATTACGCCTCAATAAACATACTTTAAACATCAAATAAGGAAAAAATTATAAAAAAATAAAACTAAGCAGGACATTCTGAATAAATAAAGTTTAAACTGAAACCTGAACAATGAGTAGAAACGAGTCTGTTAAAGCCTCGTTCAAGTGCATGTGAAGCCCCCAGTGCCTGGATATTTCTTTCCTCTGTAACTATCCCCCACCCCCACCCCCGCCATTTACTTGACATATAATTGACATGTCACATTGTATAATTTTAAGTTAAACAATATGTTGATTAGATAAACTTTTATGATGCAAAATGATTATCACAATAATGGTAACTAATACCTTCATTATAACCATGTCTTTATCATACATCTACCTGGAACCTACCTGATAAGAACTTACCCAGTTCTCTCTTAGTGATAATCTTAAAGCTGGTTGGTTTCCCCCCAAGCATCTCCAGTAATTATGATTAAAATCAGGTAAGAACCAGACTTTTACTTCTAGCTACAGTTTATAGACATCAAGTAGTGTCTAGGTAGTGTTCAGCTGACCTTGTCTTTATACTCCCCCAAAAGATTATTATAATCACAGAAATATAAGTGATACGGGCCTAGACAATAAGAATTATAAAAGAAAGAGGAAGATTAATATGACTTTGGAAAGAAGGTTCAGCAAAGTGGGTCAACAAATAAAATATACAGGGTCATGAGTATGCTCCAGTTCTTTTTCCTATTGGCCCAGGTGAAATCTGTCATCACTGCCTTTAGAAAACTCAAGAGAGCAATCATTTTGGGAGACAGAAAGAAGGATAACAAATTTTCTTTAGAAACATTGGTGCCTGAGGCTGCAGTTTCCAAATAGATATGTCCAAGGTGGTTGGTAACTCTCAGGCGGGGTGTAAGTGCACTTGAACCTAAATGAGACAGGCAGGATGCTGATAGGTGCAGCCTCCAGAGCAGGACAAGAGGACCAGAAATTGCCAGTCAACAGTGATAGGAGGGAGATCATTTGGGCAATAGGCAAGTCAGAAATTGGGTAATAAACAAGCGTTTGTTACAGGGCAACCCTAATATAAAATGGGTTTGCCTGACTGGGTCCTCACCCGCGCGCTGGAGCGGCACTTATAATGCCCCAACTGCAGGCACACACAACAAAGGTTAATAAAGGGTTTTATTTACAAGGGAAGGAGAAATAGCGTAGTGAATAACACAAGGGGAAGAGAGGGATACAGATCTGTAAATATCCTACCAGTTCCTTGGAGCTGGAACCCAATGGTACGCTGAGAGCTGACTCCCCAGAGAGCCCCCCCAAGGCCCACGTGTTTGCTTTTATATTCAGCCTGGCTGCTCAGCTCCACCCTCAGGTCCCAGTGATCCGCTCTTGGATAATGACCTTATGGGATTTGTAGTCCTTGGATTTTGTAGGTCTGGAATGGGGGTCGAAGTCCATAACCTATTTGTGTAATCCATTCAGGAGGGTCTTTCCCCCTAACAAGTTCAGACAGACAAGTTGGCTTTAAAAAGACAAAAATAGTAGGACTCTACCCTACAAAGATTGTAATTCAGAGCCAGAATTTCATTTTTTATGAATGAGGATTTGGAGTAATTATCTAGACAACATAACAAGGACTGGTTGTAGACTTACAGGATATGAGACATAAGATCATAATTAGTATCTTCCTCAATCAAACAGTGGCATTCACTACTCTCAGTTGCTCTTTAAGCATAGCTTTAAGAACCTACTTCATGGTGATGAACTCTACGAGATAGAATAATTCATGATCTCGCTTTAAAGAAAAAAATATCATTAGCCTCAGATATTGTTTTTATAGTTCCTTTAAGATTTGTATTTATTTTTTGCCTCATAAAATCAGAAAGTGAGGACAGTAGAGTCTGTTATCCATACTCCTATTGATTTATTCTCTTCAGGATTATTTAACGGCAATTTTGTTCATGAATTCTATTTTCAACAATTACTTTGTGGTTTTCAGTGGCATTTGTAGCACCTCCTAATTTAGAATAATGTGCAAATTTAATTAACACAATGTCTGTTCCTTCTATAATTAACATAGATGTAAAATAAGAAAGATCATAAAACCCATATTACTAGGCATCACACCTTATCTTAGAACATTGCTATTTGCTTGTTGTTATCTTTGGTTTTTATCCCTCATCCAGATTTTAGTTCTTGAGATGGTAATTATATCTTATACAGTTTCAATTCATTTAGCGAATAAATTTCATGAGACACACGATCTTGAATATCATTTAAATCATGACTTAGTAGATCCTTAATTATGTCCCCTCTTAAAATAGGATCAAAAAGACAGTTACAGTTTATAGGTATGATTTGTCTTTTAAAACAGTGTCATTTTTAAACATTGTTAAAATTAGTCATCAATACTTGGTTTTTACATTGTTTTACCATTTTTGTTTGTTTCAAATTTTTAGGTATTACACACTAAACAAAAGTTTTATACCTTATGGATTCTTTCATTCACTCACTTGTAAGATGTGTTAAATAGCTACCACAGTGAGATTGTGCTTCCTTTTCTTCTTATTTATTTGATTTAAAAACATTTCCAAAGATTTAATCACAACAAAATGCTCTATGAACATTTGTTTACCTATATAAGGATTTATAAAAAGTATACCTCTTTCTTCTCTAGGAAGTGACTTCCTCATTTGTATTACTATTCTAAAAATTTTAAATTGGTTTGGAAACTAGTATTATTCTTAATGCTGATAATTCTTTTTGTTAGAAAATAGTTTCAAATAACTCAGATACATGTGAATATTTTAATTATAAAAAATAAGTATATTCTGCTCACAGAATATGAAATATTCAGATTATTTTGTGCTAAGAACTAACATGTTCCATGAAAACTGAAGAGCATGATAAATATTAAAAGATGTTTAATTAGAAATTTGACAATGAGGGACTAGAAATATAGATATAAAAGTAAAAAACAAATATCATGGAAATGAGAGGTATTTATAGAATAATAAAAAATAATGACTTACTAAACTTTCACATACTAAACTTTCAATATGACCAGGTATTCAACTAAATATTTCAGTAAGTCATATCATTTAATATCTTATATTATTTTATAATTAATGAAACTGAAAGTCTGAAAGGTCTGCTTCATTCCAAATTGGAACGTACCACTCTACTACAAAATTTTGTTGTATAAAAAAAAAAGTAGTATTCATAATTCTCTAGAGAAGTAACAAGTAAAAAAGTCTGTAATAAGACTTAGATGACCAAAATTATTTATGTAGCCGCAATGGTTCAATTTACAGCAGAAAATGGAGCCTTTCTTCTTTATGGTTTTTGTCTAAAATTCTCCCCTTATGTCCAGAATTCCCTCAGGACTGTTACTTAAATTCAAAAGACCCAGTTCAATTTGCTTTCACTTCATCCCTGGAAATAGAATTTAAATCTAACTCTCAGCAGGGGTGGGGGGAGGGGAGGTGGGGGAGAAGCCCAGAGGGGGGAGGGGAGAGGTTTCCTTAGGGTCCTTAACCACTGTGGGGATCTGGTTAGTCTGGAATGTGTTTCCACTAACCTGCCTTCCATACTACCACCAGAGAGAGCCCTGTGTCACAGCTGAAGACAGACAACATATGGAGACCCAATTTTTGCTGCTGTTGCTCCCTATTAGAATATCCTATTAGAATATGATGATTTCTGTTGTGACTCAGGTACTCAGACTAAGACAAAATCCCACAAATAAACCTACATTTATGTGGACTGTTAATCTATGACCAAGGAGTCCAGAGTACACATTGGAGAAAGAAACATCACTTCAACAAATGATGTTGAGAAACTTGGACAGCAACATGAAAGAATGAAACTATCTCAAACTACACACAAAAGGAACTCAAAATGGATTAAAAACTTGGAAAGAAGACCTGAAACCATAAAACGCCTAGTAAAAACAGACAAAACACTGCATGCCATAGGATTCAGTGATGCCATTGTGAATTCTTCTCAAATAGCAAGAGAAACCAATGACGATATAACAATTGGGACTGTATCAAACTAAAAAGCTTCCCACACTAAGGAATTAGCACTTAAACAAAACAAAATTATCACTAAAAAAAAAAAAGCTGCCCTATTGAATGGAAGAAAATATTTGCACACCATATATCTGACAAGGGACATATCTGATATCTAAGATCTATAAAGAACTCAACTCAACATTTTAAGACAAATAATCCAATCAAAAAATGGGCAGAAGAGCCTATTAGGCTCTTATATTAATTATTTTATTAAGATTTTTACATCTTAATGTATTTTTATTGTATTTATTTTTATTGTATTTATGCATAAATAAATAAATCTTTAAAAAAGATGTAATTTGCATATGGAAAGTCTACACAGATTAAGTATACATCTTGATGAACTGTACATGTATCTATATCCTAGTAGCCACATCCAAATCAAGATATAAAACTTCCCTAACACTCAGGTGAATCTCCCGTGCTTCTTTCACAAGTTAAAAAGCCTACAAGGAAACCATTATTTTCAATGTTATCACTATGTGTTAGTTTTGTCTATTTTTTAAGTTTCATGTAAGTGAAATTATATATCATGAAAATCTTTGGAGTTTCATCAAACCTAACAATGTCTTATGTCCATTGGAGTACTCATGTGACTGGGCTTAGCAATTGTTCCTTTCCATTGTTGTGAAATATCCAATTTTAATAAATGCCCCACAGCTTTTGTATCTATTCTACTGTACTAAAGCTGATGCCCTATTAAATGAAAAGATATGATGTCATCTGCACCACTGTCTCTCTGCTCCTCTACACTCAGAACAGGACCGGATTACCACAATCCACACTTCCATCGAGAAAATAGCACACTGAAATTTGGTTGGGGGTTTTGGTTGAGTTCTGAAATCTTAGGATGCAAATATTTTAAGAACTGCCTATTCTCAGGGTGGATAAATATTCATTGATTGGAACTTAGTTTGGGGAGTTACCCCTCCAAGTCTGCTGTTTTCCACAGCTCTTTAATCTGCTTGCATGCTGGGTTCTTCATTCCATCTCCCTGCTTTTTTTCCTGTAATGGCTCAGCAGCTTACTTTGTTCCCAAAGAAGATGGGGAGCCCAAGTTTGGTTTAAGGCTCAAATAATCAATGTCAATTTTCCCCCAAGTTGGTATTCATTGGCAGTGGAACCCTTTCAAAAACAGCTTTTATTCTATTTTATTTTCTTCCACGTGGCAATAGCCACACCAGCAGCTCTTTTAAAGACATGGCTTTAGATTTAATTTTAAATTTAGTAACCAAGGGAGAGCCAACACTTGAGGCTTTTTGTCCCAAGACATGTTGTCCAACTAAAAGGATTAACTGGTTGTGTTAATAATCAGGTTAAAGCTGTCAGTAAATGACCTGACAGTCAGACCCAGGGCCTTGGCTGACCCGTTAGAAAGGAGAGAAGATGGGACCTCCACTTCACGTGAGTTGACTTCTTTCAGTTCCTAAATAATTTCCTTACCACCTTCTGTTGGATCCTATAACCAAAGTCACAAAATTTTGGTTTTTTTATTAAGTCAACACTACACTTCTGGGTGCCAATTTTTATATTGTTATAATAACCTAAAACTTTAAATATTAGGACTTAAAAAACAAATCATGCTGAATGTGCATGGGTGAAATGGTGGTGGGAAATCCATGGGGGGTGTCACAATTATGTTAAATACGTATAAATAAATTTAAAAAATAAAATAAATCATGCAATATTTGTGCACTCTAAGTCAGTTTTTTCCATGTGTTCTTCAGTCTGGTACCTAGGTCAGTAACAACCTTAGAGAGATATTTATAATCTCATAAAGAAGAAAACAGAACAAGGCAGAAGCAAATATTGGTTCTTCAAACTAGTCTCTGAAAGTGACAGAACAATATTCTTCAGACTGTATTTTTTAATTGCAGTAAACTAAAATTATAACTCTAGTAATTTGGGTAATAGCGATATTACCCAAATATCCCAAAAGAAGCTGAAAAATGTTCCCAAAAGAATATTCCAAAAGAAGCTGAAAAATGGTCACCATCATAAATAAATATAACTACCACTTACTAAAAAGATAATAAGATCCTACATCCCTGTCTCCATTTCTTCTTATAAAACCTAAGCTGTGATAGAAATTGTGGCTCAAGGAGGCACTGTGTCCAAAGTTATATAGCAGTAAGTGACAAAGCTAAAATACATAGCCAGCTCTGTCTGAATTTCAAGGCTCTGATTTTCCATGACAAAACCTGGTGAAAGCTATAAAATGGTTTCACAGTGTGAGGGAGGGGTTGGACTCTTATCCTCTGACATTGGTTTCACCAAGGTTCTTTGATTATGGACATTTTAAGTTAGAGGTTTTGATGAACTCTTAATTGGCACTATGATTTAACAGGAGTAAATTGGTAAAATGATATCCATTATTAGATATTTTTAAATGTTTGTCTGACTGATAAATAGCATTGTTCAAAGCACCCACTAGAACTGCACTTTGATTCAGCAACTAGGTTTATTTGGTGTCTAGGTTTACCTCAATTTCTTAATTGAGACTAGGGTCCTGTCCTTGCAACTGGTTAGTGCCTGAACTTTGCTGGTTAGTAAATATTTTCAATATCACCCTATTCAATAACTGTTAAGTCCTAGATGGACTGAGATTAAAATTTATTCTGAAAGGGATAATTAGTCAATGAGGAAAAAAAAATGTTCATCAAAAAATTAAGATAACTAATAAAAGACAATTTTTAAGATTCAACCATGAAAACATATCATTTAAAATTATGAGGGGCCTCCCTGGTGGCACAGAGGAATAAGTCTCAGCACTATGAAGCTATCAGCAGCCACTGCAGCTCAAGCTCCTCCATTCCTGGCCAGGGAGGGGACCCACATGGCGCAGCAGACCTCTCCTGCCTCGCCCGCTGCTCCCCTCAGCAGTGTACTTCAGTGGATCTGCCTGTTGTGCTCCACGCTCTGTCTCTGGTGAATCCTCTTAACACTCACGACTCTGGCCTGTACCCCAGCTCTTGTATGCATAAATAAACAAATAAAATTCTTTAAAAATAAATAAAATTATTCAACTGCATTGACTCATATTTATAATTAAATAGATACATTTTTTAATTGTTGAAGAAAGAATGTGAGTTCTGTTCAACTGGTTTGTTTTTGGTTTTCTTAAAGACTATTTTTGAAATTGATGATATCAAATGAGGTAAAATTTAAATATACTTTGATTCATGTTGGCATTAAAAAGGAATCAGTTTCACGAACTTAAAACATGTTATATTAAAAAAATGAACATAGTAGACAGAGCAAACATCTAAATGCCTCCCAATGTCTGTCTGTTCTTTCAATCTTGGTTTCCTATGAACTCACCTGGGAAATCCGTCCAGGCCACACCTCAAAATAATTACATCAAGACTGCTGGTGGTGGGACACAAGTATTTGTGGTTTCTAAATCTCCCCCAGGTGACCTCAATGTACTGGCCAGACTGAGGAGCACCAACCCATGTTATCCAAATTGCTACGCAACCCTTCATTCTGGAGAGTATGCCCTAGTTTAAATTAACCATATTCCCTTACTTCTCAGGTTTCTGACACATATCTGCAAAGAGCCCTTGAAAAAAGGGACAAATAAGCCAGGAAAAAGGATAGCACAAGTTCTCACTGGCCAAAGTTTGATCTCAATATTACAACACAACCCTGAACAACTTCCTCTGCTCTTTCTCTGGGGTAACAGCTTACTCAGGTCCACTCTCTGGGGCTGGGAATCAAGAAATTAAGTGAACAAATTGTGAAGGGAATGCAACAATTCTGTGTTACTTTATGAAAGACTTACAGTCCATAAACAGTATAGAAATGTTGGCACCTATGAAAACTCTAGAAGAGTGGAATTTTTCCATCATCAGGGGTTTTACTTCTTGAAGCCTGAACTACTTGCTCATATAATAGCAGTCAGCCTTTCCTATTCTTCCTGCACCCTCAGGCACTTGATTCGCTGGCCCCTGCTAGGTAGAATCTAGCAAGCTTTGCCAAAATAGGCCAGTCTCATCAGCCTTAAAAAGAACTATTTAAGGGGCTAGACTTTTCAGGGGGGCAGGTGGAGGAAGCTGCAAAACTGTTCTGTAACTTCATGACTTTTCTGTTTTGTTTTGTTGTAAATCAGTTATACCTAGCCTTCTAATGTTGTGTCTCACACAACTCAGCATCATTTGCATATAAATCCTTTGCTTTTGCAATTTGCATGGAGTGTAAAGGGAGGTGTTTGCTGGCAGTATGGAGTTTTGAGTCTTAGTGTAGGACAGTGTATATGTGACACCTGACCATCAGCATGCCACATTAGGGGGGTTACTCTTCACTGAACAATAGTGACTATGTCACAAACAGCTGTTGGGCTGCCTTGAGCATGATATTGAATATTGTTGTGCTTTGACACGATCAGAATGAAGGGAGTTTAGTCTACCTTCTCCCCTGATGTTTTCTAGTGAGGTATATGAAGCATTCTGGTATGTGTCTTCAGTCCTACCCCCCTCACCCTGATGTATTGAAGCCCTGGGAATCAGGTGAGGACTCTCGAAGGGTTTTTCACTTGTTTATTGCCATCATCTCCTCTACTCTTGGCTGATCTATTTCCCTTTTGTATCCTGACTTCTTTTATAATCTATTTTCCTTTTATTTCTTCCATTGGTTGTATTACCTTTACTTGCACAGCAAAAAAAAAATAATCAAGCCTGTTTCCTTTTGGTCAGTGAACTAGCCAGTCACCTTTGGCCCAACCAAATTTTTGGGCTTCTTCACACTCTTTCACAGTATTTTTCCAGGAGCCATTCTTTCCTATCAGTGTCTGTTTTTCTGATTCAGGTTTTTCATATGCTTACAAGTTCCAGGAAAACTGGTTTCTAGATTCATGAAGCATTATTTTATCATGGTAAGTAGAAGCATCAGAAAGTCATGGTTTTAGGGCTCTGCATTGGCTCTCCAGGTCAAAGGAACAAGTTCTATATTTTGAGATAAACTTCCAAAAATAAATAGTTATCCTTAAGTAGAAATAATTCCATAATAATTTGCAGATGTTTACACCTAGGGTTTTTTTTTTATCTCACAGACTGTGCTCTGTGTCAGGCACAAAATAGATGCTTGGAACAAAATTCAACTGGTTATGGCTCAAGTGCTTATTGAAACCATAAGTTTGCCTGGGATCTAGACCTACAAATAACTAATATTTCATTTTCTCTTCAAGTATTTACTTACTAAATTTAATTTTTAAAGATTTGATTTTAATACGTTTCCTTTTAATATCTTTCTGACATTTTAAGTATGAGTCTTCAAAAATACTTTATCAAAATGGACAATATTGAGAATATTTAAAATAATCCTCTTTTGAGGATTATTTGGTATTCAAGTAATATAGGATATTTGTGATTATTATAATTCATAAAATGAATTAAAAGGACATTTAAAATCAATGAGAATTTTTATTCCTTTGCAATATTACTAGGTGGCAGAAAATGAAATACACTTGGATGAAAAAGTTCAATTTATTTATATTGTTTTTTTATACTGATAATAAAATTTCAACTGTATCTATAGGTATAAGTCATGAAAAAGAGTACGCTAGTACGAGTATAAATATGAAGCTATTCATAAAATACTATCTATGTATATAAATGTGTCTGACATGTGTAAATGTGCATGTCTGAGTGAGATAAAACAAATATTTCAAATATGTAATCTAAAATTTAATTTGCTAAGTAAAAGCATGGGGCAAAATCTTAAATCTAATATACATTATCATTCTCTGACAAATAGATTAATTTTGAGCAGATACATTGAAGGAAGCATAACTTTTGATAGCTTATAAATATCTAGGAAATTAAAATGTTATAATGACTTGCCATATATATATATTTTCATTGACATAATGGCATGGAAAATTTACTGTGTGTTCCTCAAGATTTGTGTTGTATAACATATCTTGAAGACCACTGACAGTGTAAACATCTGTGATTCAGCTAGGGTAAAGCATATCTGGGATAGGCTCTTTCCACTCACCTTCCTTTCGCCATTGTCTCTCTGGGGTTCATTTTGTGATACATTTTTAAATTGTATATTTCAAATCTGATCTTGAGTTATACGATTTGACTGCCATCTTTGTAAGATTCTTTTTAGCATTACTTTTATCAGTCATATATAAAAGTCTGGTATTTATCACTTGAAAGATACTATTGAAGGGGAGTTTAATTGGATGAGATAGATTCTACTATGCACACCATTGAACATGCTCTAGGTATGTGTATACAGCTACAGGAGAAATGGGAAAATGTGCTTTTCTCTGACACATTATTTAAATAACACAATTAATTTATTAATCAGTACCAGCAGCTATGTGAAATGTATGATTTTGGTTTTCTGAGTTGATTGATACTGAAAATCAAGTGGTAGCTCTTTTGAATTGCTACTCACTGATTTAGGACAGATGCAAATCCATCTAGAATAAAATAAAATCTTCCTGAATAATCAATTCAGCACAATTATTTATAGAGATTCATGCTGTGTCTCTAAAACCTAAGTAATTATACCACACCCTGGGTAAGCTGGTTGTTTAAATTAGGGTATCACAAAGTCTATATGATTATCCACATTTTGTACATTAATAAATTCTAAAATACTCTGAGTATATGATAAATATGTTTTTTCTTTTCAAATGGACATACAGTTTCTGGTAACTTCTAGAAATAGAGAATAAAGGGACAGCATGAGAATTTGGCCTTCAAAATGGGTCCACAGAGCCCAGTATTTGGGGACAGGATAAGAGGATATGGTAAAGCTTTCCAAAAAAAATATCTAAAATCATCCTATCAACACAAGCAGAGCACAGAGGACCAAGTAAAACCCAAGTAGTAGAGTATTTTACTCTACTCCTCTCCAAAATAGGGGAATGTGAGCCCAGTATGTAGCATGCGCAGAACGCATGCACTGTCCAACAATCCATGAAGGGAAACAAACAGAAGAAAGTGAAAGGACATCTATTATTTTGGTCAGAGGCACTTAACAATGTTTGAACCTGAGCCAAAAACATGCATTTAAGACAGGTATTTTATTGTGGAAAATGATCCCAAAGAATAAGAGTAGGGTGACTCCAGAAGGAAGAAGAGCTGGTGCGAGGGATTATATGAAACTGGTTTCTACTGTGGGCACCCAGTGGGAGGGATCCTTCTGGGGACCTCCTGAAGAACTACTGTGTGTGATTCAGTGTTGTCTCCTGAAGGGGAAAAGAAAATGTTTATCCACTAGCTCCTAAACTGACAGCTCAGATTTGTTCACAGCACCTGCAGGTTTGCAAAAGAATCCACATGGCCAAGTGGATTCCACAGATATCCAGGTATTAGCAGCAGAAAGCTCATAGCAAAAGTGAGAGATATTCAGTTCATATGAATTATAGTGCAATCAAATTACACTTGCACTTCAAAGGTAGATCACACCTATAACACCTGGGATAAAAGATGGACAGAGAGAGTGTACTGCTGATGGGAACGCAAACTGGTCCAAACACTATGGAAAGCTACATGGAGCTTCCATATGATCCAACAATTCCACTCCTAGGACAATTCCATCCAAAGGACACAAAAACATTAATTCACAAGAACACCTGCACCCCTGTTTATTGCAGCACTATTTACAATAGGTTAGCTATGGAAACAACCCAAATACCCAAAAATAGATGACTGGACCATAAAGATGTGGTACAGATACACAATGGATTATTACTCAGCAATCAAAAAAGGTAAACTCATACTAGTCACAGCAACACGGTTGGAGTTTAAAGGGATTATGCTCATTTAAATAAGCCAGAAAGAAAAAGAAAAATACTGGATGGTTTCACGTACAGGAGGTATGAGAAGTAATCAAATAAGGGATCAGGGGAAAAAGGTAATTATAATAAATTAAAAATCAAAATCAACAGACGACTATAAATCAGAGACATTCTGAGGGAAGGAGGAGGGAGTAGACTCAAAAAGGGGTGAGAAGAGCACAAGGGACTATGGTGATGTTGCACAGGTGAACTGGTGGTGGGAGTTTCACGGGGACTACACCTGAGTGTAGAAAATGTACTTTGGACCAAAATGAAGAATGATGTAAAAAAATATTTAAAATTAAAAAAAAAAAAGAAAAGAACAAGTAGCCTTTAAGAAGCTTTGCAAAAATAAGTAATAATTGGACAGAAAGGATGTAATACAGGGTAGGAGAGCTGCCTAGTACAATCCATCTCTTGTACTGCTGAGACCCTTACATTAAGTCCAGTTTGTCACAGAACCTTAGATGGGGGTGATCTGCATTATCTGCAAAAACAATACAAACTAGCGGATCAGGAAGTCCTCCCAACTGCTGCAATTGATCCCAATGTCATAACTGACATTTATCTCTCTCCTCCACCACCCATTTGGATTTTCCTTGAGTTTGAATTGTTTGCCCAGAAAAAAAAAAAAATCAGATCTTTATTTCCAAAGGGTTCAGTTCCTTTACCACTGTTATGACATGGTGGTTGCACTGCCCATCTACTCTCATCACTGTGTATATAAGAGCCAAGGTACAGGCCAGCAAGGTCCCTGAGTTTCACAAATAGTCCTGTTAGCCATCCTAGCTCCCCACAGTAGTCAGGGTCCATTTCCCTTATCACTGTGGCCGACTGCTTTCTCCGCCTGAAGACCCACCAGTATGAAGATCAAAATGATCCAGTGACAATTGCAGCCTTGAGTTCAGTGGAATCTTCAGTGTGTCTCTTGATGAAAACATCCCTTTCTCCAAAATAAATATTTTTCTCAGTACCAAAAGCTGATGGGACAGAAACCACAAATTTTAGAGGTAAATAATTGGGGTGGTATAAAGGCGAACCCCTGCCAACTAGGTTCTGGGTCTGTGCATTCAGTTATCGGAGCCACAGTGACTTGATATGAGCTGGTGAGTCAGGTTTGTATCACATCCTGGTGGTTATGCTCACCCCAGCAGGGCACTGTCTCCAAACTGATGTCTTTGTGTAATTGTTTTAAAAAAATAATTAAAATAAAATTGCCATATAATTTTGAATTAGCTTTAGGTAGACAACATAATCATTTGATATATGTACACAGTGCAAGATGATTACCACACTGTTAATATCATCACCGCATCGTCACAATTTTATGCTTGTGTCAAGAACTTTTAAGATCTAATCTCTTAGCAACTTTTAAGTATATTGCTGTGCAGTATCGCTAAGTGGCGTCACCATGTTACACATTTAATTCCTGTGAATTATTCACATTACAATTAGAAATGTATACCTTTAAATCAATTTTTGTGAACTCCTTTATAAACTATTCCATCTTTCTATTGATTGTCTGCAGTACATGTAAGCACCAGTGGATCTAATGGGTGTTCTTTGTAAAATGTGTTGCTTTATCTCGTGTAGTACATTGTTACATACAATATTGTTAAAATATGCATTTAATCATCTCTAAGACAATAGTTTTGGCAAGGGCAAACTCATATTTTCAACTTGAAAAGGATTACAGAATCTGATGGAATCATAATCAAATTGAAAGGAATCTGAGTCAATCAACTTGCTATCAAAATAGGTGCCATATTGAAGGTTCATAGTTTAGTTCCTGCTTCTAGCAACTTGGATAATCAAGAAGCAGTCACAGTAGATCCATCTTAATGAGGGAGCCCCAAACTTTGAGACCTGTGCTTAGCCTCTATTCTGCCACTTGAGTTACTCCATCTGTTTGATAGTGACAAAGCACTAGGATGACTAAGGACAGAGACCAACTGATAGTCACCGGACAGGTCATTCTTTCACCCTGTTGCTAAATGACTTCTTTGCCACAGATCATCTCTGTGGACATTACCATGAGGCATACAGGCCTCATGCTTTTTCTCAATTCTCATGTGTCCATCCCCGAAGAGTAGCAGTATGCTGACAATCATTTTCAGGTAACATCAACTGTACAGTCAATCTTTTTATGAATCATGTTTGGATTTTCCTATCTGTCAGTTGGAGATAGAGAATAACTACCCCACCCCACCCTACCATAGATATAAGTTGAGAAAGAGAGAGGGTTGAGGGGGGAAGTGGTTCAGTAGAAGTAAGTGATAGGGGAATCTAACCCTCTTTTTCATGTTATTTAATCTATTTCTGGACCTACTGATCCAAATCCAAATATACTATTTTATACTGCTGGATTGCTTATTGTATCTGCTTTATTTGTTTACTTGGTGGGTGCAACAACACCCTAGTGGTGGGAAGTTTTGATCACATAATAGCTTGATGTCCTAATGTCAGGCACTGATTCTATGCTAGGGCCCAGTAGCTTTCCAGCAGCAGCTTTTACAAATGGTGAGTAGCCCTCTGACCACAAGGTATGGCTTATGTGATGTTTCCTAAGGATCCCAGATCTGTGCTATCACTCTCCTCTCTGTACTAGACAGAGAATATCCATAGCATCAGATCTATAGGTCATGTGGAAGGCTGAAGAGCTCCTTCTTACCCTGAGCCACAACCCAACGTATAAGCCTTCCTACCCAATAAGTCAATGATAGCAGTTATCTGAAGTATACTATGGGCATCCCTAAAAGTCCCCACCAAAAAAAGTATCATTAAAAGTTGTGTCTCTTTTTTGATAACTGTATGTGGGTAGTAACTTTCCCTGTCTCAGAAGCAATGGTGTTATGTTCCAGACCACTAGACTCCCAACAGCTTCACCAGTATCAAAATCTACGAATCTCTATGGCGTTATTTTCCCACTTTCTGACCCACACGTGTCTTGCTAGGGAATATACAGTTCCTACCACTTCCTGATCACCAAGTCCAGTTAGCACATTACTGTGAGTATAGCAGACCAGTACGATATTCTTTAGAACCTGAAATTGGTCAGGATCTATAAGAATTATGTAGTGACAAAGAACAAGAGACTTGATGGAGTGCTGAGACTACAGTTGATGGTCTCACTACATAATTGAACAGCTTTGGGTTTCCTTTATTATTGATTTGGGGAAAATACCAGGTCCACAGTTACATATATGATTCCAGAGACTGTTCTAGTAAAGATTCCATGTCCAGCAGAACAAATGCAATAAGGATCACCATTTGGTGGGGAATCCACCACCATGCCCCAAAAACCATAGGGGTTTAGTCATAGCCTTACAATTATATTGAATAAAAGCACAATAGGGACCACCACTCCTGCATCCTTAGAGTCTTAAATGTTAGCTTCAAGCGTGCAATTCCTCCTAAGGTATGGTTCCCTGTCATGGAGCTTCAGTTTCCACATCATATGTAAATTTCTTTCCAGCCTCTCCACTCCAACACACTATGACTCTCTGTTCTACATTCATATGTCTTTAAATTACATGCACCCACTAGAATGGTAGGTCTACAGCTCAGCCAGTATGACTCAAGAACCTACACAATTCCTCACAATGGGAAGCAGCATTTACCTTGAGAGGGTATCAGAAGGAAAACCCAAGTCCTAGACCCCATTTCAAAGCCTCTTTCCTGCTTGCTTTGACCTGAATTGTGTCTTATTCCCATTTCCCCCAAATGCATTATTCTTTCCATGTTCCAGTTTGTAACTCACCTAAAACCATAAATCAACTACCTCTTAGGGAATATTTCACCCAGCCTGGCCTGCCATGCTTTGTTCACAATTTGCTGATGGTCAGTAATTTAAAATGACTAATTCCACCCCTTATCTGGGTGATACCTTCCTCAGGATTTAAATCATCCCCACTTTTTGGCCTTTGAATCCCATTTGTAAGAGTAGGTATAACTTACTCTCCTTTTCATGCCTGTTTACACAAATGTTCCCTGAAGCTAATTCTGTTTCAAAGCAGGGACTTCTGGCCTCCAGCAGAGCCCCTCTGACTTCCCTCCTCCCTGCTTTCTCCCAACCTTCCTATCAGCTCAGCATTGGTGGGGTTCTAATGTCCTGCTGGTTACAGCACCGTTACCCCAAGCACATGCTGTCCTTCCCCAGTTCTGCCTGCTCACCCAGGATATTTCCTATGCTGCACACGGAGTAAATCTCCAATCTGAATGTCCTATGGGTTTCCCAAGTGACCAGGCATGGCTGTTAGAACCCAGGATGCCAGGATATTCAGCTTCTCACTTCCCCCCCCCCCCATAGACTGATTTTAAGGAAAGCAGAGATTCAGTGCCATATGAGTCAAAGTGGCTTTCCTATGTTCCACTGCAAAGGTGAAGCAGATGTGGAGAATACAGTCTACCCTTTCTAATTAATGGCTTCTCTTGAGTTGTTGATGAAGTGGCAAAAGGAAACACTTCTTAGCTGAAAGCCAGAGCGCCTAATAGCCCTGCCACAGCCTGGGGCTTGCAGTGCAGTTGCTCTGGGGTGAGCAAGAGGCCTGTCTGAGCTCGGGGCACAAAGACGCTCCAGGAGCAGAGACTGTTTTCACCATGACACATCCGAAGCTTGATGATTTCCAACTCTGGATTTCCATTTCGTCCTTTTATTTTCTGAATCAGTTGTAAATGGAGGAAAGGTGCTGTTTCCTACACAACATCACATTCATATGCACAGATGAAATTAAACTCTGGATCTAAATAAACAAACACTGCATTCTAGGCCTGGAATTTCACTATTATCAAAGCAGGATCTGAAATAAAATGTTTTGGTTTGGGATGAAAGAAAAAGGACTAAAATCTGTTTCAGAAATAAATATAAAAGCTGTGTTTTAGCAGAAGCTCACTTGACTAGAAATCATGTACCAGAGAGAAAGACAACAGATCCTCATAGCTCTATGTGTGTAAGGAACACAAATAATCATAATTATCCCGGCCCCAGGGACTTAACCCATTCGGGGAAAGACCAGGCTTCCAGCTTCCCTGTCGAAGTACAATCGTTTCGAAATACATTTACCATGTCCTTCAGCACTGGTTAAAAATATTTGTAGATAGATACTGTTTGTTGTTTTCTCCCTTCATTTTGTTTTCAGTGTTCATAGTACAATTAAAACCCAGGCTATAATAAGGCATCTGCTGTAAACAAGTTCAGACAAAGGAAACAATTTCTCTGGCAAGTAGGGGGCATGAGGAGATAGGACAGCATTATGGAAAGATAGATAATAACAGAAAATGAACCCCGCCTTGCCCCCACAACTCCCTTTCCCATTCCTCATGGACCTCAGTTTCTAAAATGATGCACTTGGTAAATTGTTTGGGAAATCATAAAACGTCAAAAATATTGTTAATATTCAACATTTGCATTGTTTCTAATCTAGGACACATTCATTTGCATGTTTTTCAATATCTATCCATCCGGGTCTCAGAGCAAATATGTATCTGCTGACAGTCTCAACTGGAATATAGTTTGTTCAATTTCTTTCCATAGTGCATGTGCCAAATCACTTGTCACACATGTGCACAGACATCACTAAGACACGCTCGCAAATGTGAACACAGTGCCCAGACATGTGCAGAGACACAATCCAGAGATATACACACACAATGCAGAACACATACAAATGACGTGTGCATGAACATGCGTAAACGTACACTGGCATATATACAGACATGCACCAAAAAGACACACTCACACATGTGCATGCACAATACACACACATGTACACACACCATAGCCTGGCTGGTTACTGAAAGAAGAATCTGCCTTCCCATGACCTCTTTTAGGACACTGGGCTGCTACACTAATGTTCATTTTTATTACTGAAAATAACCATCTTCAGCCATACTCTCCTCAGTGCCTCAGGGAGAGTTCATTCCTATCGCTTCTTCCATATCCCCTTCTCCTATTAGGCCCCAAAGCCAATTCTCTCCATTTCAAAGAAAAAATCACCCTCTTTATCCAGGTAGCATCCATATGTAGCCTGATTTGAGGACTATGTTTGCACACCTGTCACTGAAGCACAGGAAGAGACACAGTTCTTAGGAAGAGGCTTCCTGTTCAGGAGACTGCCGAGTAGTAACCCCACTCCCCACCGCACTGGAAAGCTACTGGAGCAGCTGTTGGAAAACTAAGGGGATTTTCTCACTGCCCTTTAGCAAACCCTTCCCAGGACTCTGTCTTACTCATTTAGGCATCCACAGTGTCTTGCAAAGTGCCTGTCACAGAGTAGAATCTAGTAAAGTTCTGTCAAATAAATGAAATTCTAGCATCGACTCCTTTCTCTCTGTTACTCAAATCCCCACACACATGTGTGGGACTAACTGCCAGTTTGCCAGGTGAGATGAGAAGTCACAGGATAAACATAAAACATGTCCCTGGAAAGTCCATTTTACTTCTACGAGGTCATGTTTAAAAGTCTGTTAACACAAACACTGGATAAGGAGAATCTAATGAATGTCATACTCATAGTTGTAGTAAAGACCTTGGAGTTTCAGGGCAGTTTTAAATTCTCTACCTGCCACTGATTAGTGATGTAACCTCTAGAAAGGTTTTAAGTATTTCTCCAGACATATTTTATTCTCAGTTGTGAAGTGGAGATAATGTGTCTCACAGAGATTTTGGAATGTAAAAGAGTATATGCAGTAAAGTTAATAGAGATACTGCAGTTAGCATAACATAAATACAGCAGCATAAGTACTCTGGCAGTACCAGAAAAATATTGATATTAGCAGGGATAATTGTAATAGCCATGTATAAATAGCTAATGGAGGAAGGAAGGAAGGAAAGAATTGAGGAAGCAAGTAAAAAAAAAGGCCAGTTAGCCTAGCTGTAAGGGAACCAAACTTTCCAATCAGAGGCACTAGTAGGAATCAGTTTACTCTGTTACTTTATCTGACAGTAAAGAAACTGAAGGTCAAACAATTTAACAAAGCGACTCATCCCAAGTTCATCAGTTACTGACAGTGTCAGGTTAGACACCCTTCAATTCCAGGTCTAGCGCTTCCAGGCTGCAGTGTACGCTGTCATCTCAGCTATGATCATCACTCTCGTGGGGCAGTAAAAGATCTGCCCATGCAGAGTAGCTGGTTGATGGCCAACACGCTGTAGCAGAATGAACCTGGATGATGGAGTCACTGAGATCAAAAATCAGCTCTGCCATTTCCCAGATTTCTGACTGTGGCCAAGTTATTTAATCTCTCTGAAAATTGCTATTCACATGTGGAGTGAAGAGGATAATATCTACCTTGCAGGTTGATAAGTGAATTAGAGAAAATGTGTCTGGTGGCATAAAGTAGCATTCACAAAATGATAGCTTTTATGTATTATTTATATATTTATCTATTTTCTTTATGCAATTATTAATTTTTTTACTGGCAAGTCTAATTCACTTTTATTTATTTTTTATTAACTTTTTTATTTATATATATTTGACATCAACTGTAATCCCCATGTATTCCCCATCACCATATCACCAGTGCACCATCACCTCAGTCCCCCGTGCTCCCTATATGTGCACTTATTAAACCAGCAGGCGCAATAATTATCATCTTCATAATGTATTCTGAACATGTCAGAAACTAGGGTGATAGAACAGACTAGAAATTCGGGGTTTTGTGACTTCATCTTGACAGTCATTGGAATAGCAATGACCATAATAATGATAACTGACTCTTTATAAATTTAAATTTCATTACCACTATGGGGCACGTTGTATGCAAGATGAAGGCAGGGGGTAGGGGAAGGCAAAACAGTTTGAAAATATAAGAGACAATGAAGTTTCTTGAGAATGATAGTGACTAATAATTAAAAAGCAGACTAAGCACTTGAAATAGACTGGCTTTTTTTTTTTTTGGTCTTTTAAAGGATATCCCTGACATTTTGAAAAGCAAGATATCATATTTATCAACCAAGTTCTAAGCTTGAAATCAAAAGACTACATTGTCCTAATGACTAAAAAGTGAATTCTGGAATAACGGAATAATTCATTTTTCTGTGCTTCTTCTATCTCTTCCCTTACCATCACCATCACCAGTAAAAAGGTAAAAGTTGACAGTATAATCTTATAGTGAGCAAAGTGATTTAAATTAAAAAAAGTCTATTATTGTGAAAATGTTACTAAATAATTCTTATTTTCCTCCTTTTCCCTTAGCCTGGTGAAAACCTTGCCATGAAGCAGCACTGACTGGTTGGAAGCGACCAGAAGATAAGAATGGACACCAGAAGGCCCTGGTCAGAGCCAGACCGGCCGCCCCTGTATCTCTGAATCTTTCTGATCCTATCTCCCTAGATCTGACTCCCTCTCTCATGACTTCTCCAGCTCTGACTTTTAAGTCATCTGACTCATTGCAGGGAGGCACATAGAATTAAGCCATGCCCTTTCCTGAGAAGAGAAGGTCTTCCCTTGGGAGACCACACCGGCCTTGCTACATACTGACATCAGCAGGGAGTAGAGTTCGAAGAAAGCAGTGGTTTGAGCTGTTATACCAATGCCGAGTAGATATCCACCTTCTCTGAAGAACTCAGTCAGCCACTAATCTAGGTGCTACTATGAACATATTTTGCAGAGTCATTAAGGCCTCCTACCAGTTCGTGTTAAGAAAGGGAAATTATTCAAGTAGGCTTGACTAAACAGATTTCATATCAGCTCTTTAAAATGAAGAGTTTTTTTTTTTATTTTTGGGTTTTTCTCTCTGACTGGTCTCAAGAAAAAGGCAGAAAGCCAAACTCTGTCTGGGCTGGAATTGGAAACACCATGCTGTGAATGACCTAGGAGGACCACACGGCAAGCAGCAGAGTGGTCTCTTGGAGTATTATTGTGGCCTTTGTTTGACAGCTGTTAGGAAAATAATGGAGAAGTGTGCCAGCAACCACTGAACCAGGAAGCAGTTTTTGTATTGTTGTTTTTTCCCCAGAAAATAACTCAGCCTGGTGGCCATCTTGATGTTGGCTTTGTTATTCTCTGATGGCACAGAACCCAGCCGTGCCATGCCCAGCCTCAGACCTACAGAACCGGGATCTCATGATGAATGTTTTAAAACCGCTTCGTTTATGCTGTTACACAGCAATAGAAATCGAATATACCTTCATGACTAGAGAAAAGAATGGATAATTTAATAGTCTTTTCTTTTATTAAAAACTACTTCTTAAGCAGTCAATCTCTATTTTTTGCTTCATCCAGCTCAGCTAGAATGTTATTAGAAATCCCCATACCATCCTTTCTCTAGATACCCAGAACCAGGCCATCATCTACCTTTTCCTTTATTGAGGTAATGCTTCTTTACAGCACTATGTATGAGCCAGGGGAGTAGGTTCGCACCGCAACGATGGTAGCATCCACCCCCTCCCGTTCCAACCACCTGTTGTCCTGGCATAAACTATTGTGCCCCCTCCCACTTTTATTTCCACCTCAGCTGCCATCTTCCTCCATCTTAAGGCAAGCTTTCCTCAAGAGGACACACAGACTACTGGGAAAACAAAAGCACTGGTGCTACTGTGGGTTTTGAGCAGATTTGGAATTTAAATTAGGATGTTTTCATCCAGGACTGCATCCTTTAGACTCTGCTCTTCCTTACTGCATTAGTACATTTTATTTACGGTTGGTTAAAAGACGTGAGCAAGCCTTGGTCAGGAAGCTGGGTTAGAAACACCCCCCCCCCCCCCCCCCCCCNAAACCCCCCCCCCCCCCCCCCCCCGTGATTCATTATGACACAAAAGTTATGAATGGGCAAAGAGAGGAGCAGTCAGAGAAAGGATTAGAAAGATCGATAATCCACCCTCCTATTGTTCAGAATCAGGCTGGTTCACCAGGACTTCACTTTTGAGTTCTAAAGGTCTCAAGAGCGAGAAGCTAAGCCAGGCACTGCAGGTCTGTGAAGCCGCAGAATGCCTGGGTCAAAGAGAAAACACTGAAGAGAACATTTTTTTCCTCAGCTCGTCGAAGGCTGAGCAGTGGATTATTGTTTAAAACTTCGTGTTTTGATCAACCCTGTTTCTTAACAGAAAACGCCAGAGATTTCATTAAAGGCACAACCAGAGCGCCACCATGTGGCGGAGTCTTCAAGGACTGACCCTGGTATGTGGTGGATTCTCTGAAAAGCGTCCTAAGAGAAGTAGGAGCCGGTAACACGTCGTGAAAAAACTCAGCAACTTACTGCTAAAGATCATACATGTCTTTGAAAGCTTGGTGATAGGTTTTTACTTTTATAATCAATATATTCCCACAAGCTGTGAGAATACTCTCAGTTTTATATTTAACACTGCAAAAAGTTATCATTGATGTGACATTTAAAGTGGACATATTTCATTTAATTGCCCTCCCCGATTATTAGCATAAGTAAAACAAGTACTCGCACCCATCACTGAACAGAACAGCGTTTGCTCTTGTTCAAGAATAGCCACATTTATGCAAATTCCTTATGCCGGCCTATCAGCTAATACTTGAGTGTTGTTGATGGCAGTGGATTTGAGCTTATTTGGATGAAGGGAATGGATTTGGGGTTATTTGGTTTTGAGAAGACAGAAATAAATGTCACCCCACTATTCCATTATAATGATCAGTTTCGGGTCTCCCTAGTGGCACAAGGGGTTAAACACCACACTATAAAGCATCTATAGCTACTGCAGCATGAGTTCCATCCCCAGCCAGGGAGGGAACCCACATGGCTCAGCAGATCTCTCCTGCCTCCCCTGCTGCTCCCCTCAGCAGTGTGTTTCAGTTCATCTACCTGTTCTGCTCCCCACTCTGTCTCTGGTGGATCCTCTCACCTCCTACGACTTTGGCCTATACCTCAGCTCTTGTATGCATAAACAAATAAATCTTTTTAAAAATCAGTTTTAATTATCGTGTCTGCTTTAGGTTTAAATTCTGCAAGTTATTTTTAATTAGCTTTGTGTGATCTTCTGATCCACTATACCCAGGTAACTTGATTTATAACCTGTCCAGCACTATATGCGGTGAAAGGGCAGTTCCCCTCCCAAAAAATGAGATAGACAGTAGCAAGGTGACAGGCAAAATGTACCAGCAGACAACAGACACACTTGCTGTCATTCAAGGCCGAGTCCATCCCTGGGTACCAGATCGACCGAGGGCACACCCTAGGTGTCACAGCAGCCAGTCTGCTTATCGACCTTATATTTCTGAATGGCACGAGCTCTTCCTCATCTCTGAAGTCTGCTGGTTATTCTGCCAGTGTGGATTCCCCAGTTACAGTTTCATCCAGTTCACTGAGGTCATCTGCCACTTGATTATAAGTCTCCAAGAAAACACAATTTCTGTGCACTTTCAACCTCAGTGAAATGCTTTTTCCCTTTTGTAAGGAGATTGAGGCATAGTCCTTTTTTTATTAATATAAAATTTTTTAAATTTACATATATTTGACATCAATTGTAATTCCCATGTATTCCCCATCACTGTAACACCAGTGCACCATCCTAATACTGTTGCTTGAGTGTAACCTGTGCTAATGTCTTTGTGTCCCTCTGAAAGAAAAACTTGTTTGTGATGAAAGACATTCAGGTGGTACTGATGCTGTGTTTAAGTGTTCGCCCCTGCCCTCAGGCCCCCCTTCTTTGAGGACTTAAGATCAGACTGGTAACTGCCTAGGGCTTCTATAATCTACAAATAGATTAGTAAGAACGCCTCTGAACAGTGTCCCAGATGAGGCAAAAGAAGGCCGTTGTAAATTGATACTTTTGTCCCATAATTTATCACTTCGATGGAATTATGACAGAGGTCAGAACATTTCTAGCCTTCTCCCTGTCTCCCCCCAGCCCCCAGCTCTCATTCCCCCTGAAATCGGTCAGTTTTACCTGAATAGGTCCATTCACAGACCTCTGGTAATCTAGTTGCTTCAACTTCTCTGGCTGAATTTTTGGATACCTCTTGATTTCTACTTCACTGCAGTGAAAGAATCAGTATATCCTGGTGCCTGGTGATGGCCTGGACTGTGGGCTCGCATAGGTAACTAGAATTAGTCTTGTGATTCAGGCCATAGTTCTCCCCACACACACTCTGCCTCTGCATGTCTGTGATCTATTCCCGTAATGAAATGAAAATAAAGTTAATTAAAATCATGGGAAAATTATTAAAATTACATAAATATAATTGCCAAGTGTTGAAGATTATTAAATTATTTAGATATTAAAATACTAAGATAGAAAGAGTAAAATTATTTCAATAAATTAACAATATTCATTAATTTTATTATTATTTTCATGCCCTTTTGATTTTAATAATTTTTATTTCTTTGCATTTATGCTATCAAGTAATTTTAAAATCTCTTCAAAAATAGTTACTATTAGGTTCAGCCAACTTTTGGACAAAAATTAAAATTCCCAAGATTCTATTAGTACCACAGATTTTAAGAGTCCATTTAAAAAAAAAAATGTTTTTCCAGAGTTATTTTTTTAAAATTGCCTGCAAGACAAATTATGATATTATTTCTTATACTCTAGGATTATTTTTTTATTTCTGTATTTGACTCATTTAAGCAATTTTTTATTTAATCACTGGTCTTCCTAGTAGTTCTTTTTAAAATTTCTATAGCAAAGCCATTAGCGGGGGGTCATTTTCCTTGAACGTCCTATTATTTTCAGAGGAAGCAGGCTGAGAGAAAGTGGCACTGATACTGCCGTATGCGGCCTTTGTCAGGTTCTCTCTAATTGCTGTGTAGGAAAAATACTACACAGTTGAAAAACATATTGAATGTGCCCAATAAGCTAGCCACTGCTAATGAAAAATATGTGAGAATTAAGAATATTTACCCTATGTTTTCTCTTCTAGCAGACTTTCCATCACTGACTTTTGAAAACGAACAAGTTGATTTTACCAGTTTTAGAGGACAAAAGCTCATTTTGTGACTCCCCACAGAGCAAAATTCAGCTCCTTATACTGATATATGAGGTATTTTTCCCAATGCAGTCTTCATCATTTCTGCTCATATCATTCCCAGCTTTTTATTTTTTTTTTTTAATTCTGGCTATCTTCATGTTACTCTTACCTAGGGATACACATGCTCTTTTACTTCTGATCTCTTGTCATGTTGTTCCCTGTACTTGAATTACCTTTACCTTACATATCCTTCATCACCTAGATTTGGGGTTAGTAAACTATGACTTATGAATCAAATACAGTCTGTTGCTCTGCCTGTTTTTGTAAACACAACCATTTATTACTAAACTTTTATAAGAATGCAGTTATTTCCTGTGGCTGCCTTCGCACTATAATTTCCAAATGAAGGAGCTGGAACAGACACTGGTCATAAAAACTAAAATATTTACTGTTTGGCTCTGTATAGAAAAAAAAAGTGCTGACTTCTGATCTACATCAGTATTACTTTTCTGGTAAAATAATCATTCTGTCTTAGTCTCCTAATCAATAGATCATTTATGTAACCCTAGAGCTTCTTGACTAAACACTACAAAGTACCTACCACTGTTTGCAGATTTGTTTATGTAACTATCTTTCCCAGAGCCACTGTGTTTCTTGTAGGTAGACAGGAAGTATTTTATCAGTGTCTGAAACAGAGAAAATGCTGGCTTAATGAATTAAGTATCAGGGGATCCAACTAAAAGTCATAAAGCAGAAAATGAGAAGGAAAGTAAAATGTCTTTCACTTTGTTTCTTTGAATAAACTACTCATTACAACTTTACAAGCATTAGATTTTTCTATAGGAGGTAATCATTCTCTGTCTTAAATGACTTCCATGAAGGAAAATCAAATGGCGTTATTGTCAACAAGACCAAGATTACAAAATTTCTAGGCAGTTCAGTGTAGGAAGAACAGCTCTGTGGATCATTCTTAAAGACAGATAAACATATCAATTATTTCAAAGAATTCACTGTAGGAGAACCTATACTTCTATAAATTCCAACCATTAATTGAAACTTGTTCAGATTACTTAAGTGGAAAATTCCTTCCCAGTCTATGGCATGTTCATTTAACAATCTCCAAAGGAGGTGGGTGAAGGGGTGCTTATCTTTAAAAATGTTTCCTAGCCACCTAGTGACATATGTGAGGAATAAGGTAGCTGATCAAAGCAGGGAAATATTCTTTTGAATCTAACTAGCAATATTCCTACAAAGCAACAAGATTGATTCTCTTGTATATATCTGTAATTGAACAACAAATGCCAACTGGGTTCTTATTTTGTGAGACATTGTGTTCAGAAGGCAGTTCCAAACAGGGCATTTCAAAAGTATTCTGAGAATGACAGCATCATAAGAATACAAGTGAGACCTTACAAATATATAATCGATATTTACAAAAGAAATCTGGACTCATATATGACTAGAGAAATTGATGCAAACTGTTAGATCCTCAGGGTAAAAGGGATAGCCCACTCTTTCAGGGGTCAGTCCACACACATAAGAACCGGAAACAAAGAAAGAAAAAATGGGGTCAAAGGGGCAAAACTGAGGCTAAGACTAGACATGAGGATTGGGTTGGAAAAGTTGAATGTAGAATTAACTGTTAGGGCCAAGAGCTATGCTATTAACAGACAAGTTGGAGGTCAGAATGAATAAAGAACCAGGACAGAAGCAAGAGTAAGAATGAAGATGTTCCCTTCATTCTTTAACTGTTGGCACAATTAGGTACCTAAGTCGCTTTTCACAAAATAGCATGGACTAAAGGCACAAATCAGATTCTTGTTCACATTGAGGGAAACAACTGATAGAAAACATCAACACAATTACTCTTAGTAACAACCCAATATCATTATTGTTTCATGTTGAAAAAGTGCTTAAGACACAGAAATAGGCTACTTCCTAGGATGCGGTTTTAAAAACTAGTAAAATTAAATGCTTCCAGAAAGTTAATTCTCTGCTGTTTTCCCTTTCCAATTCCTTAGAAAGGTCCATGAAGCAGATACAGATGAGAAGTCTCTGTCAGGATCGCTCTCTGACCCAAATATTTATAGTCTCAAGCTCTGTAAGACATAACTCTTCCAATAACCCACAGAAGGATTTATGTGCAATCTCTCTGAAAAAGAAAATGCCTCCCAGGCACAAATCATTATCCTCTTTTTATTTTGTAGTACAAATGGAGGTTATATTCACCTGCAAGTAAAATACAAAGAGTACGGCAACTCAGAATCAAAGATGTCTGCTTACCAGTCACTTTTGTGCCAATGAGGAACTTCATGCAATAGAACTGTAATCACATTGGGCAGCCCAAACGGTCAGCTCTTACTTATATTCAACCATGCCTCATTTTTGAAGATTAACAGAGGCAACTACAATGCAACCAACAAAGTGAGAAAAGCTTTGGGACTTTATATAAAAGCAGACACTGGAAGTGTCTGTTTTAAGCATCACGCTACATCTAGTGCAGACTGATCTATAAGTAAGGACTAAACTGAACGGAGTCAAGGCTAGAGGGAACCCCATGGGAGACGTTTCTCTCACCCACTTTCAGTCTCTCTCTGAGAAACAACTACACCATTCTTCTGAACTAATTTATCTTCAAAAAATAATCAAGAGGATGGAAATTTAAGAGGATATCTGGAGATAGATTTTCAAGCCAGGCAAATTACCAGACTCCCTGAGAGTTATCTAAAGACAACAGAAATAAAGGAAGCAAATCTCTAGATTTCAAATAAAGGGAGAATTATATATCCATTTAGAATATGACTCATAAATCAGGGCGGAGGCTTACACTTTTACATATTGACAAAATCCCCCTCTGAAGATCAGTCAGGTTTAAGAACCATCAGTCCATCAACCATTTTCTCTATAGTAGGGAAGAACACCCCACAATCACCTCCAATGAGACAAGAACTTTTTTAGGAGAGAAGTGTATAGTTTTTCAGTATAAGATACATTTACAGTTTGAAATCTACCTATAAATAACTTAAATATCTATGTTTATTTGAGTAAATACAGTGAGATTAACATTTCACTTCAAGACATAATTCACTAGTAAAACACAAGTTTATTTTTTACTATTATTCTTACAGTTATTGGCTGTCATACTTTTCAAAATACAAAACCCACTGACCCAAAACATTATGTTGATTTACTTTTTATATTTATCTCAGATCTTTGTTATTGTCAGTTGGTTTTGAGAAATAAAAGGTTGGAGGAAAAGTGAACTGTCCTCTATTTTTTTCACCAGTTCTATTCTACACACCATCTCTTCTCTCTTTCTCTCCAAAAAAATAAAAACTATTATAGGTGGCTACAAGAAGAGGTCACAATTTTATAGTTTAGCCACACATCTGTATCCATTAATATACATATGCTGATTGCTTTTAATGTACATAAACAATAGCATATGATATCACACATTCTGAAAACTTGTTTTTTTCTATCAATATTATATTAGTTTTCAATCTCTCAAGATCTACCCATGTTGAAACATGCTTCAGGTTAAATACTGTGTGGGCCTTCTGTTATAAATATGGCAACATAATATATCCATTCCCTTACTGGTAGCTAACTGACCTTTTAAAAATTGTTGCCTTCACTAAAAATGTTGCTAAAGCATCTACATATTTTCCTCTCTCTATATTTTCCTCTTAGTGCTTATAGCCAAGAAGTTCCCTGCGTATTTGAATTTCACTAAAAAGTTAGAAGGTATATACATTTTATTATTTATTAGATAGTATCAAATTGTTCTCCAAAGCATTGATGAAAATGTTCATCAGCAGAATATGGTGGTGTCCATTTTCCCAAATCACTGTTAACTTTTATGATAATTATCAGTTGTTTACAAATTTTGTCAATCCAGTGGTATCTCAATTTTGTTCTTATGGGTATTTCCCCAACTGCTTCTGACATTGAGCATCCATTGTGAAATATATGTATTGTGTATTCAACATCCCTGAATATATTTATCTTCTCAACAAAAATTTTCCCCTTCGACATAGATCTTGCTCTGACATTTCTTCATGTCTCTTCCCATTTTCATGTCCTGTTCACCAGTGGTATGCATTTATTATCAACATTTATGGGCTATTCAGGGTAGGAATTTATCACATTAAAGGGACTCTGAAAACAACTTACTGAAAACAACAAAGCATCTCAAAATAGTCTATAAATATTTGTTAAACTCATATTAAAGGACAGCATTGTATCACTGTAAAATGTTTAGTCTTTGGCATCAAACATGGTTTCAAATCCTGTTTTTACCATTTCAAAGCTGGAAGACAAAGAAAAGTTTCTTAACCTCTCTGAACCTCAAGTGCCATGTACACAAAATGGAGGTAATAATTGCATGTATCTGTTGAAAGTTACATTTAAATAATACCCATAAAGCACAATTTAGCATATAACAAATACTCAAATACTGGTTACCACTATCGTAAAGATGTCATGATTGGTGGAAGGATAGTGGTGATTTTGAGGTGCTGAATTCCTCAGAAAGTAGACTCTAGGTGGTGATTAGACTACAGGAGTGCACTTTTGTTAAGGTGCATTCTTGCGATTCCCATGTGGAATGGAAGGGAAGAACAGAGGACTAGCCAGACAAACAAGACAGTAATGATACATTTTTTGCAGTAACTCAATAGTCATATTCACAACTTATTAGAAATATCAAATGCTATACCCTTGAATCACTATTTATAAGAAGGAGGAGATGTGAAATGATAATGAGATATGCAAGAGAAAGAGGAAAGTTAGTTCCTGGAACTATTGTGAATATTTTGCATATTAATTAATATAATCATCACAAAATCTAGGGGGATTATCCTGGGTTAATAGATAATAAGGATGAGAAAAATTAAGTAACCACCCCCTGCTCCCAAAGTTAGAAGTGGTATAGCTCAAATTTGAAATCAGGCCATATAGCTTATATTCCCAACCACTATCCAGTACTCACAGAAGATCGTCAGTACCACCAACATGGTTTATTGGTGTATCACTGTCAAGTCCATTACTGATCTCTACCGGACATTTTGCTAGGAGTTTTACTTTTATTACCTGTTTTTACTTTTTTTAAAAAAAGATTTATTTATTTATGCATACAAGAGCTGGGGTACAGGCCAGAGTCCAGGGAGGTGAGAGGATTCACCAGAGACAGAGTGGGGAGCAGAACAGGCAGGTCCACTGAAACACACTGCTGAGGGGAGCAGTGGGCGAGGCAGGAGAGGTCTGCTGTGCCATGTGGGTCCCCTCCCTGGCCAGCGGCAGGGATTGAACTGTGCTACAGTTCCTGCGGTTTGCTTCATAGTGCGTTGCTTAACCCACTGTGCCACCAGGGAGGCCCCTGTTTTTACTCTTACAGCATCTCGTGAGGGTTGAATTTTATTCCTTTTATAGCTGAAGAAATTAAAAGATGCTAAGTTGCTTTCCCAAAGCCATACAAGTTAATAGGCAAGTCAGGATTTTACTCTATGCTTGTTTGGCTCTGAAAAGCAATGTTCTTTCCCATTCTGATGTGGACTTTATTTTTGACAATGACTTTCTTTTCCATCAAACTGATGATTATGTCATAAATTTTATGTCATGTCTTCTCTCAGATAAATAATATTAATTTGTTAACTTCCTTATTATTTACATCATCTCATATTACCATCCTTTGAATATTCTCCATGTACACTGCCTTATTTAATTACAGAATCACAATGAACATGTAGATATTTGACAGTTTTGAGTACCCAATGGGAAAGGTGCCAAGCTGTTCCTACATTCTGAATTCTCATTTAGCATTCCAATGCCATAATTACCTTTTCAAAAAAAGAATCACGGTAGTGACTCATGCTTAATATGCTGTCTAAAGTGACCAATAAACTTCTTTTTGTGGTGCTCTTAGTTCAGACTTCCTACATGTTCTATTTGTAAAATTTGCTTTAAAAGCATCCTAGGAATTTTTATTGGTTATCAAGTTTGTGCAGCTGTCACCTACTCCTAGTTAGCCTATTTTAAAATTAAAAACGTCAGCTATACACAAAAAATGCAAAAACTTACTTTTATATTTATCTACCAGCTAAATCTAAAAGACATTTCATATCTTATAAAAATATATGAAATAAGAGAAGTTGTATATAAGTTATTTTTTTAAAGATTTATTATTTCTGCACATAAGAGCTAGGGTACAAGCCAGAGACCCAGAAGTGAGAGGAATCACCAGAGACAGAGTGGGGAGCAGAACAGTCAGATCGACTTAAATACACTGCCGAGGGGAGCAGTGGGCGAGGCAGGAGAGGTCTGCTGCACCATGTGGGTCCCCTCCCTGGCCAGGGATCAAATTCACACTGCTGTGCCGCAGCCGCTTCACAATGCACCACCAGGGAGGCCCTGTATATAAATTCAAATATTGTTTTTCTATCATTCATGGATACAACTTAAAAGTTGCATCTTAAGATGTCTAAATTCTAATGAAACAGCACAAATACATCTTAGAATTTTGTATGCGTGTTGATATATGTTTATTCTCATTGTATAAATTGATGTAATAAGACTATAAGAAGCTAAAATAGTCTAAACAACTTGCAAGCTTCTGCCTCCTGAGAATAACTTGAATAGCCTCCTGAGAATATCTTGAATACATCTATATGAGAAACTGTTCTATTTTGTGGGAAAACAAACACCACAGGCCTTTCAGCTTTACAAAGATAAAGTAAGTGTACACATTTTCTTAAGGAGGACTCCCAATATAGTGTCTAAAACAGTACACATTTTGCATAGTCAAGTAAATTAAGTCTCCACAGACTGACACTGCTGGAAAATGTTTCTCCCCCTATTGATTTAGACTGTCCGATACTTGTTCTTAGGTATTATTTTTATTCACACAATCAGCATCACGAAATATATAAGTAGAGACACTGGGGAAAATGTTTGGGCACATCTATCTATCTATCTATCTATCTATCTATCTATCTATCTATCTATCTATCTATCTATCTATCTATCCTTGGCCTTACACTAAGGGGGGGTTAGGCCCATGCCTGAGGACACATAGTACTTCTTGATGCAGTTGAATGGCAATCTAGCATATTCACAAGGGACTATGGGAAAGCTTCTAAGATCAGGGTAATTTATCCCAAAGAATGCATGGGGAGCAGTGGTTTCTAGAGCAAGTCCATACCTCACTGGATAGGGATGTAGTTTCCTGTGAAGAGAATGAATTCACCTAATAACCTGTCAATCATTCTTTTATTTCATTGATGTCCTTTGATGTCATCAATCTCATGGAAGCAAATAAAAAGGGATAAAGAAGATAAGACATATATACACAATGTAATACTACTCATTTAAAAAATGAATTATTGCTCTTTTGAGAAAATGGAACTTGAGAAGATTTTGCTAGTTAGAAGGAGAAAGCAAATAATGTATGATTCTACGTATGGACTATAAAGAAAGAGAAGCAAGCAGACAAACAAAACAAAAAAGAAAACACTTAGACAGTGAAACTGAATGATGGTTGCCAGAGAAGAGTGGGGAGAAAACAGGAGCCATTTGATTGGGAGGAGGTAGGGATTAGTCATTTGGTGGTGGATGCGGTTCAATTTATAGACTCGCTGGGGTGAGAAACTGTATGCCTGAAACCTATACAGTGTAGTAAGTTAGTTACTTCAATTAAGAAAAAACAACAAACTAAAAATACACAAGGAAAAAAATATATATGAAAAATTCTAAATTCTTGAGTTCATATGCCTTCCCTAAATTCCTTATTTCCTATTTCTATTGCCTATGCAAGATAGCTACTTGGATAATATATCTCAGAATGAACAAATGTTTAAAACTGAGAACTTCACCTTCCCAAGCAAAATTTTTCCTCCTTCCATTTTGCCCTTTTCAGCCCCAGACAACTTTTTTTGTCTAGTTGTAAGCCAAAATTATTGTCTTTGTCTCATGCTCCCCATCTGACACACCTTTCAACCCTCTATTGAAAGAATCTGTGATCTGGGAAAAGGAGAAATATTGGATGGTGTCAATTATAGGAGGAATGTAGAGAAAACAAATAAGAAACTAAGGAAAAAAATTACAATAAATTAAAAACCAAAACCAACAGATAACTGTAAATGAGACATTCCCGAGGAGAGGAGGAGGGAGAAAGAACAAAATAGGTGGGAAGATTACAAGGGACTGTGGAGATGGTGCACAGGTGAATTGGTGATAGGAATTTTATGGGGACAAAAAATATACACTGTACAAAAATGAAAAATAATGTAAAGTATATATAAACTAAAATAAGAAAGAAAGAATTTGTGATTGGGGCAATATTTACAACACTAACTGCTAACTAGGTCCAGTACTCCACTATTTCTCCTCTGAATTACTGCAATAGTCTCCTAACTGACTTCCTTGCTCCCTGTTAGCCCCCCCTCCCCCACACACACACACTCCTGGGCAGGCTTACTTCACCCAGCAAGCTGGTGAAGCTTATCCAGATCAAGTTACTCCTCCACTCCCTGACCCTCTCCAGGAAGAGCACCTTATAATTGCCTGAGTTTCCTTATAAGCTGATCCCCCTCATATCTCTTATGCCCACCCCAACCCTGTCTAGCTACATCTCTAACTTTATCTCCTAGTCCCTGCTTTTCACATATATGTGGAGACATTTGCTTCCTCACACATACCAGAGATTTTCCAAACTCAGAGTTTTGTACCTGATGGTCCAGGACCATCAGGAGCATTCTTCCTGGCTGGTTTCGCGTCTTCCAAAGATCTTCTCCCTCACAGAGAGATCTTCTCTGACAAACCAACTGTAATATTTTTTTAAGATTTATTTATTTATGCATATAAGCACTGGGGTACAGGCCAGAGGTGTGGGGGTGAGAGGATTCACCACAGACAGAGCGGAGAGCAGGACAGGCAGATTAACAGAAGTACACTGCTGAGGGGAGCAGCGGGCACAGTAGGAGAGGTCTACTGCGCCATGTGGGTCCCCTCCCTGGCCGGCAGCAGGGATCAAACTTGTGCTGCAGTGGCTGCGGTTTGCTTCATAGTGTGTTGCTTAACCCACTGCACCACCAGGGAGGCCCCCAACTGTAAATTTTTATATAAAATAAATCACATCAACATCCCTCATCCCTATCCATATCTTTATTTTTTCCCCAAAGGACTTATCACCATAAAATAGCATCTATGTTTTAATGTGAACATTTTATTCATTGTCTAACTTTGTCACTAGACTATAAGCATGACATGGGTAGGAATTTGTACCTTTTTTTTTTTTTAACCATTTGTATCTGGGATATAGTGCCTAACTGTTCAATATTCATGCCCTAAATAGATCATTGAATGACTACTGGAAAAAGCTGAATCTAGGACAGAAATCTTGGAGTGGCGTCTCAGAAGATGGGGGCTGGGAAGGACCTGGTATCACTTTGTATACCTAGGGCACTACCACTGTGGTGATGCTGTGGGGAGAGGTGAGGTAAAGGCCTGAAAACTTGGCATTTAGTGACTTGGTTGAGTAATCAACTCCCCATGTAAAATTCCTGAGATAAAAAAGGAAAAAGTCTTCTTAAAAGTGTTCTAACCAAAAGGTCTGCGGCTACAAACCATCACACTAAACTAATAAATAGAGTTTGAAAACTTTAGACTTATTTGGAACAACTTACCAATGACATATTTCTTATGGAAATGTAAGCTTCAAAGAGAGTGAAGGACCCACTCAAAATTTTTTCGTTAGTGAAATAAATTCAGAAGGATAAGACAAACAACATAGGTTTATCATGGAAGTGGAACCACCAATTTCGATTTGGGAAATTGATATCATTGAAGCTATGACTGAGTTCCCTGAGGAAAAGGTCCTCATAACGAGGGCCAATACTGGCATGTGAACTACCATTGCTCTGAAGATTTCCTAGTACAATGCAAAAGGCATGGTCATACTCCAAACTCTCCAATTGGCTTCCAGAAAAATGTGGCCATATGGGCACTTCGATTTTTGTATTTATTAGCTATTATACAAAACAGAGGCACTCCTGAGGGTGAGATATAAGTTATAAGGTAGTCTATAACTTATATTAGTCTACCTGAAGAGATAAAAGTTTCGGTTTTTTTAATTTATGATTACACAGGATAAAATAATTTATGTTCAAGGTGATTTTTCAGCACGGTGAATTATAGACATAGTTTCTCATACATCTATGTGAGTGAAAATATTTGGGAAGCTACTGTCAAAGAATATGAGTATGTAGAACTCTGAATAGAGAGTCTCAGGTGACCAGGGAGTCATCTGTCATTGTTTACATCTGAGTTTGGGGGTGGCCCATGACCCTGGGAGTAGAGGGTATCTTGAATCATTTCCCACTGGGAGGTCCATCACACCATCTGCGTTATCCTTCAACACAAAGGCTATATGTTTTAGAAACCTAGCTTAGGGCTTTGTGGGAAGAAATTCTGAGAAAACTGGTGAAGGAATTTGTCTCTGAGTACAGAAAGAAAAGAGAATGGTCTGAGCAGAGCCACTCTTAGTAATTTCCATAATGAAGTAAGTTACTCATATTTCCCAAGGACAGCAAAGCTCCACCTACTCTGGGCTTCAGGGAGAGAAATGGAGAGTGAAAGAGAGTATGAAACCATGCAGGAGATAAAAGTAAATAGTTTCTGATCTTTCATTCCAACCATTTCCCTGCAGCAGCTGTTACCTTCCTCACTTCCTACCCACTCAACATCTACTGTGAGAATAACGAGCACTCCCAGGAACTTTGTAGAGATAGTGAAAATGCACAAGGAACTCACAGTCCCTTTCCATGTCCAGCAAACAATTGAATTCAATCCAGCCTCAACTGTTGGCCCTTATTTGTCTTTGCTTACCCACCTCCTGTTCATTTTTCAAGCTACCTGCTGCTGTCACTCTGGGGACTATTGTAAACATTTAAATCATTCTTCTGTCACCCTGGCTTCATAGTTCTTTGACATTCATAATTAAGACTATGCCCTTCTCCCCTTCTCTTCAGTTTGGCCACGGCTTGGCTTTTGCCATTACCCGCAACTGCTCCAACTCAGAAAGCTGCACCAATGTTCAAGCACTCATCATACTTTCCTGTCCTTCCGCTTCTCGCTTATCACACTTCTGAGCTCCACCTAGTATTTCAGGCAGTCTTCACATCTAATTCCTCCTGTATTCCCCTCATTGAGGATTTCCCTTCCTCTCTCCATCACTACTCCTCTAGGTACATTATATTAGTAATTTCCTCACATTCCTTCTCAATCCTTTTCTGCTTTCTTGGATGTAGCTGCCCTGCCAACTCCCAAACATAAGCCACGTCACCCATTTAATTACTCCATTCTCAGCTTGATAAACATATTCATGGTGTGTGATCTTGGTTTTGTGGCTACAGAGAGGATGAACATACTCCTAATCTTGGTCAACAGTATGCTCCATTGGTCACAAAAATTCGATCTTTAAGAAAATTCACATTTAATGCCATTTGTCATTTCACTTTCACAACAACCTTAAAAGGTAGTTGCAGCTATTATTCCCATTTTAAAGATGAAGAAAATATACCTTAGAGAGGCAAATAAATTATCTAAGTTCACATGACTGTGAAATGGTGGATCCTAAATTCAAACTCTTGAGTCTGAGCTCTTGAGCTGCAATGTATACTCTATACTATATAGTTTTTCTCAAATGGAGTCAAATTGTGAGATTGACATTTAAATTTTATTTTCTCTATTCAATCATCCCATGTTGCAAAGTGACTCAAAAGTCAAACTAATCAAAGTTTACAATATTAGTAAAGTTTTGCACTAAACTCTTTCCTAGTTCATGTCCCTCTCATTAATTTATTTACCCATGTATCTCATTAATTTAGGGGTCTAGAATATATTGTTTATATGGAGATCATTTACTTACATTTTTGCTCTCTTTAGAACTCAGTATTGGTGTTAAAATTCAAAAGAAACTATCCTCTCATATCAAAACCTCACAGGTAGTAAACTCAAGTACAACTAAGGAACTGAGAATGCTTGCATGATTTGGAAGCTAACTCAGTTAGCACTACATTAGTTTCTCCCAATAGGATAGGTAGGTGTCTCCAGAACGACCTGTGCACAGACAACTCCCCTTCTTTGGGCTCCATCCATTTCTTGGCACCACCTGTCTCTACTCCTATGTGCACAATCATGCTGAAGTGCACTTCTGAAGTGGGAGATATGCCAGTAATCACTCAGGCTGTGGAGACCTGGGGAATAATTGATGACAAGCTCGTAAAGAAAAGCATTTCCCCCTAGTCTTGAATATTAATGAGACTAGCCGTCAAAACATAGTGATAGATGGAAAGAATCTGGATTCTAAGTCTCATTCCATCACATATGTAATTTGTGGGGACACCCTTTCGGTTGTCTGAACTTCCATAATCTCTTCTTTTCAAAATAAAAATAAACATAACTTACCTGTAGTACTTGGGCATATTTTTTTAACATCCTTAAAAGAGTTGATTTGCTCTAAACAATAGACTACCATTTTGAATTAACAAAAAAGTCCACATTCTGCTAATTTCCTTAAAACCTGACTACTAGTTAATCCAAGTTGACTTAAATATATATGTATTTTCAAAAGTTGAATGAAAACCAAATTTCAAACTCATTCTCACTATACCCCCTGTTTATTTCATGTAACATGGAGTAGTGAATCTACCAAAATTGTATTTTATGTCACAAACATTTTGAAACTTGTATGCATTGAAAAGTCAGTAGAGGGCCTCCCTGGTGGCACAGTGGGTTAAGCAACGCACTATGAAGCAAACCACAGCCACTGCAGCACGAGTTCAATCCCTGCTGCCAGCCAGGGAGGGGACCCACATGGCGAGGCAGACCTCTCCTGCCTCACCCACTGCTCCCCTCAGCAGTGTGTTTCAGTAGATTTGCCTGTTCTGCTCCCCGCTCTGTGTCTGGTGAATCTTCTCACCGCCCTGGACTCTGGCCTGTACCCCAGCTCTTGTACGTATAAATAAATAAATCTTAAAAAAAAAAAAAGTCAGTAGAGGCAAATATGCCTGTTGTGTGCATCATCTCTGGTCATGGACGTGCATTGTTGTCCTGCTGGACCTCACTGATAAATCACAATTTCAATGATAAAAATAATAAAAATTTAAATACAGAATAGCAGAGCATTAAACAAAACATGAAGCCCTGAGCTTGGGGCCTTGTATGACCACAGAGATATACTCATAAAGACAATTCTCCCAAAACTGCAACTTCGGAGAACATCCATTAAATTCTCCCTACTTTGACAATATTTTATAAGACAATAAAAGATAGATGGAAGTAACTTCTTTGGAGGTCAAATAACTAGTAATAAAAATATAAGAGGATTTAACAATTCTAGTCTTCAAAATACAGTTTGATTGTGCAGTCTTACTCCATAGATTGTACATGTTATCATTGCCAGCAACATATGGGTAGTGGCTGATTTCTACCCACACTGTGTGAGCAGCTTGCCTCGTAAATCCCAAAAGTTAATCATGATAAAAAAGCAGTCTTGTATATCCCCTTTAAAAGCCTGAAGCAATTTGTTCAGCAACCACACTGCTAAGGTAGTGATAAAAGATAGGAGCACAGAAGGCAACAAAAAAGGATCAAAAAGTTGTGGCAGGATGTGTACAGAATTAAAATGACCACACTAAGGAACAATTGTTCATAGATCATTTCGTCTTATTATTCTGAAAATTCTTTGCCAGTTATATGGGAAAATTAATAAATTGAGATTTTAGGAAAACAAATCCTGATTTACTCCACTGCGCTAATTAACTTTTGACTCCAAATTCCCTTTTCATTTTTCCTTCACTAATTGTAAAATGAGTGACTGTAAGGCCTATAATCAGCAAGTTGTAAACTTAATAAGAGATTAAAAAAAAAAAGAAAAGCATATAAGCATCATCTTCATAAGAACAAGTTGCATTCACATGTAGGAGATGAGGAATTCCTGCATTTTAGACATAATCCTGCTTATCCTCATATGTAATAGAAATCAATTTCCCCTTGATAGGAGATTTGCCCCACCCAGTGAAGTAATCCCCTTCTTTGCCATTTGGTTTAATGGCAGGAGATGTCCAAAGTGATCAGATGACAGTATCAATTTCCAGCTTAATGGAACTACACCCCTTAAAGAAAAAAGCATTTGCCTGTTTGAAATTTTACTTTCTATCAAGCAGAATCTGAAGTTCTGTTCCATGATTTTGGGAGGTTATAGGATTTTGGATTCATTATGGGAGAAATAGTACTAAATGTTGGATGCTGCTATAGAGTCTATGCCACATCCTGGGGGACAATGCCTGAGCCCCACAAAGTATTACCCCCTAGCTACAGCCAGAGCCATGTTCCTAAAAGGCCATTCCACCATTCTATCAAGTGAACTGTTCTAGCACTATAATGAACATGGAACAGCAGTAAATTCCAAGAGCATGAGCCTAGTACTGCATTTCATTTGCTGCCAAGTGTTTTCCTTGGTCATAAGCAGTGCTGTGTGAATGCCATGAAGATGAATATGGAATTGTGTAAGTCCACAAATGGTCGATTGGCAGAAGCAGTGCCAGCAGGGAGGGCGGTTTGGAAAGGCAGGTTGAGCACTCAAAAAAGCCTGCAGCCAGACTGGCCACAGTCCGCAGAAGTTAATGTGGTCAGTTCCGTGTATGACCTTTCTTCCTGCCACCAGGGCTCCTTTTTCCTGAACTCAATGGTCAACAAAAGGAAAGACTAATTTGCACCCTCAATTCAATACTATCCACATAGTATCCAATCTACCTGATTATTAAAATTTCCTTCTGCTGGGCTCAACCTTTGGTGAACATTCTCGCAGGACACAAACATCTGTACATTGGGTACCTATTCAATGTGCCGACCGATAAAACTCTTCCTGTGACTTCCTTGTCACAAATTTCCTAATCATGCTTTTTCCAAGTTTCTGACCCTAGTTGACGCTTCAGCACGCTCCAAAAACAGGCATAGCTCAAAATTCTGATCATCTCTCCTTTTAGAAAAAAATGTATAATTTTAATTTTCACTCTTTATCACTATATTTCAAGGTCATCCTGGAGTGGGACTGTTACGCTGCAGTTATTCATACCAGGCTGATGCCTGTATGCTTTGCAGAACCATTTGTAAAGCTTGACCTGATTTCTTTTCTCAATAGTCAGTTGGTCATAAAGACCCTATGAGACCATAGGTTGAGAAGATTGAGAGAAAGAGGCAATGCAATAGGACTAGTGAATGTGGGCATCTGGGCCCTTTATCATGCAACTTGTGCCTTCAGGAATGATTCAAGTCTAATCTAGTATAAACCCCTTTCATCTGATTTTCAAAAAGCTGCCATGGAGGCCCGAATTTACAGATTGGTCGATCAAACAGCATCCTCCTGAAGTACACAGCTCAGGTTACAATGTAACATGGTGGTCTGCCTTCAAGAGTTCAGCCTCTGCTTAAACTATTAATAGTTAGCAAACCAAAAGGTGTTTTTCACTGAGAGAGAACTTTCTCTCATAGAAGATAATAATGATTTGCTTCAACACTTTGTCTCTTGCCGATTCTCCTATAGGAATCTGGCAGGGACTCTACCCAGTATTCTTACCTACCCTTGACATTTCAAGTCACAGCCAGTTTGCTGGATAACCTGTTGAGCTAAAGGGGTTCCTTCTATGATGGTTGCCTCACATGGATGGCTCTTGGCAGGAGATTTGAGTTCTTCCCCACCTGGGCTACTCTATGAAACTACTTGGATGTCTACCCTCAGAGCAGCAACGGTGACATGGGTACATTTTATATCCATCACTTCCCCATTAGTCTACTCACAAATAAGGCACTAATTCTTGATCTCACTGAAGGGGAAGTGAATTGGGTTTGAACTTTTAAAGTGAGGAACTGAAACATTTGTAAGCATATTTTAAAACCAGCACCATACCTAATTTTTAATGTTGGAAAAGGAAAATCAGCAGCCTTATACAAAAATCTTTGAAGACACGCTCATAATTTGCTCAGATAAAATTCCTAGAAATTAACTATTGAATCAAAGCATGAAAACATCTTGAAGGCTCCTAATACACATTACAAACACTCCAATAGTGATTTTGTACTAAGGTAGACTTCAAATAACTTTAACCATATACAAATAATAATCAATGGATCAGTATAAATGTATAATGAAGGAAAATAAATAAATTAAATCAAGAGAAACTAGGTAATGGGAGAAAAAGGGAAAAAATCTTGCACCCAATTTTAAGCAAAATTAAAATAAAGCAAATTTAATATAACAATGTGATATTGGCCCTCAATTTCCTTATCCCTCTCCATCTTACTACTACACCAGTAGGACTCCTGTATTACAAGAGGAATTAGAAAGGAAAAGGAAGGCAATCAGACTCTATTTAAGGAGTCCCTAAGAAACACAAAAACAAGCAGAAAGACAAAGCATGAACACTAAAGGAATTTAAGACTTTGACATCTACAGTTACAGTGAAAACTTAATGAGTAAACAGATATTATAAAAAAACACCTAACATTAAAGATCTATTGAATCTCAGTTCATGTTATACAAGATACCATGTTCAATTTTCAATAAAATTGCTAGGAATACTAAATGGATTTTTAAGACACAATCTGAGGAGACAAACCAAACAGAGCCAGTCTCAGAAAGGGCAGGAATTTTGGAATTGTCAGGCTGGGAATTTAATTATGATTAGTGTATGGATCTAATGTAAAGAGTAGACAAAATGTAAGAATACACGGGTAATATAAGCAGACAGATGGAAACTCTAAGAATCAAAAGGAAATTCAAAAATACTATAACAGAAATTAAGAATTCCCTTGGGGAATTCATTATCAGATAGGACATGGCCATGGAAGAAATATCTGCATTTGAAGGTTTGTTAAGAAACTTCCAAAATTGAAGAAAAGAGAACAAAGAAAGGAAAAAAAAAAAAACCAGTATACAGTATCCAAAAATGTAACATGCTTAAATATTGGAAAGAGAAGAGAAAAGGGAGTAGAATATTTGAAGTTATGATTGAGAATTTCAAAAATTAATGAGACCCCAAAAACTGATCTAGATGACTCAATGAATAGCAAGCAGAATAAATAACCGAAATCTGCACCTAGCTATATATATTCAAACAGAAAATCAAGGGGAAAAGTGGCATAGGCTTATCATACATTCCAGAATTCAGAATTTATGATCTAAGTATTAATTCATATTATCTAAAGGATTATTTTTAGAAGTAAACTTTCACAATACCAATTTGGTAGCTTTATTCATAAAGTACCAAAATATGGAAAGCAACCACGATACCATTCAAAAAGTGAAAAAAGTGTATTATTCCATATAGAAGAATATTGTACAAGCTACAAAAGATATGAAAGAACCAGAAATACATATTTCTGGGTGAAAGGCCCCAGCCCAAAAAGACTAATACTGTGTGAGCCCAACTCTATGACAACTATAGGCCAAACTACACTGACAGTGAAGAAGCTCAGTCACCAGGGATTTTTTAAGGGAAGAGGTTGGGAGAATGAAGAAGTGGAACACAGAAGCACAGGAGATTTTTAGGCCAGTGAAACTATTCTGAACAATACGTAATGGTAACTATGTGATAATACAAATTGTCAAAACCCACCAAACAGCACTACACAGAGTGAATCTTAATGTAAACTATGAACCTTCGCTGAAAATAATTTACCAATATGGTCTCAACAATGATACCAAATGTACCACATTAATACATGATGTTAATAATCTGGGAAAGTGAGGGAGGAGGAGGCATATAGGAGTGATTTATACTCTGTGTACTTGTTCTGAAATCGTTATGTAAATCTAAAACTGCTATAATAAAGACTATTAATAAAAATAAAAATGACTCTATTAAACACTGTTCAGAACCCATAGAATTCTAGAAATGTTCTAGTTCATACAAATCAAAAGTTATCACTTAATCATTATGTTTGAAAATTGGAATGTACATTTGGAGATCATCTTGTTTAGCCACTTTTCTCAATAAATCTCTAATATATATATTACAAGGTATGGAGAAAACAGAACATATAACAAGTAACATATAATAACAAAACCCTCTAAATAACAGAAACAAAACCCATAATCCAGGGTAAATACTAGTACTGACAAAGATAACAAAATACTTATAAATCAGAAATACATTTGCATATGTGTGCCTATTTGTATAAATAGAGCAGAAATCCTTTAACACAGGGCTAGCTTCACAGAAGTATTTGAGCATTTTGGTGCTCTTTCCTCTAACCTATCTTCATTACTCTAAATCCACCAGTTTTGTTTTGTTTTGTTTTTCCATAAACAAAAAGATTGCTAAGGGAACTAATACTGGCCCTAAAATAAGAACTCAGTTTGACTCTCTCAGAAGTAAGGAGTAATTCTACACAGCATTTCCAATTGTTTTTTTAACACAAGCAGACTATACATTGAGCATATTCACATGTGATTCATATCTACTATTTGTCCAAGGAAGCATGAGAGATACAAGAAAAATCTTGGAAACTTGCTACTGACTATAATATGGATTTTGAAGGCTATTATTTATCATCCAACTTATAAAATACAATTGAAAATATGAACTGTAACAAAAATTGCTCCACAAGATTTACTACTGTCTAAATATCATCTAAAGATTTTAAAATGTAAATCCCTGGTTGATCTCCAGAGATTCTGAATTCACCTGTTTGGAAGAGTACCTGATCATCTACACTGGAAGTAAAACTATTCTATTTGGAAATCAATCAAAATCCTGGAGGAGAAAACAGCAGTCACAGACTGATACTCAAATTAAATCCCACTCTGATCTATCTCAACCCTATATTATCTTCCCAGTTCCAGAACTATTCTGACAAAAGTAAAAGACAGGCAGAACTAGATTATGACCTACTTGACTTCTTGGTAAATATTCCCCACCAACATGTCAGTTTAAACAAATCCTGGGCAATCTGAAAAAAATCTATTCTTCTGTTATGAGTAAGTTAATTTATTGTGGCTATTACAATAAAAACAGCAGGTAGCAATAGGAAATTTACATTTTATAGAAATAATACATCTTACATGTAACATGTAATATGCTTTATGTTGCACTTGCTTTGTAAATCATCTATAGATATCTGACCACATAAATTTGACTCACACAGAGGTTATGCAGACCACACATTATTTCTCACATGCTCCAAAGGCAATTTAACATAGACAAGATGAGGCAGGGGATGGTATCTTTGATCCTTCCCACCAGCTCAACTCATATCTTCTTCTCTTCAAGCAGATTTGCACAACAGATCTTGCTAGAAAAGGGGTCTTTAGAAAGCTTCAAGAATATATATGGACCTTAACTCCACCTGACTTTTAGCTCCATGATTCAAGGTTGAGTTTATGGTGCAGTGCCTAGAACAATGACTGTAGTATTGCTCTCATATTATTTATTCATAAAACTCATCTTCTTTGAGCATTCACTTAATATTAACTATTCCCATCGATCGAGAAAATAAGGTCAAGAATTTAGATGAGTTAGTCTGCATCGGCAAAGTCCTAATTCAAACAAATTTTATTCTAGTAATAATATTTGTCCATAGGACAACACCTAGAAGAATATTCTATCTTTTGTGGAGATATATGGGCAGCCTCTATCCTGTTTTAATTTTCTTTAAGGCAGGTTACAATATTCAGTAAACAAAATGCCTGCCAGGGGGCAGCAGAATGTAATACTTTCGTTCCCTAGGGATTCTGAAGAATTTTATGAAAGCTACAAGCATATTATGATAATTAACTCAAAATTAAAGCCTCATGATAACCATGTTACACTACATTTAGAAATAAAGGTTTGCTTATTAAATCATTTAATATGATTTGACTTGAACAAACTGAAACTGTATTTTCAGATATTAAAAAATCAAAGGAAAATCTTAGGCCAGTAGTACCTAAATTCTTTGTTACTTAATTCTGCCCCTCACAGTTTCCTCAAGTTTCTTTGCTTTCTTTAACTATTTGTGGACAGTCATATTGCTTTATATAGACAAAACATTTTTTCTAAATTTAAAGATAGGTGGCTATGTTCTCAAAAAGTGTGACTCACTTTGACAGAGGGTAGGAATTGTTATTTTGAGAGAAAAAAACATTATCTATATAGTAAGGTATAGAAAAATGCTATTGCAAATTATTCTGACTCTGATTTTAAGCACAAAAGCCATAGAACTGCACTATAGCAGGGCAGTTCTTGGGGAAGGAGGAGGCATTGAGCAAAAGAGGAGCCATGTTAAATCACTTGGAAATGTTATGTCCAAGTAATATTAATTCAGAAGGCCTGGTAGGAGGTGTTTTTATGATTCAAAGGACATTTATTAGGCGATTACTTCTACTTGGCCCGACACATCATTTCAAACCCCACTTTCTATTTCCTTATTTATAAGCATAAATACCACTGTATTTTCCATTACCACTAGAATGACTACAAAACCAAATAGGTGTTAAAAAAATAGCTTATGATATCCAGAATATGCTTATATTCATTTCCCTTTAGCAAGGAGAAGAAAGCATATTTTAAAGTTCTCTCAGAAGCGTCTGAGAGCTTTATGAATACATCTTCACAATAGACTCCATAGAAATACAGTTGCAAAGAGTTTTTTCAAAAATGAATTATATAGCAACTTTATAATTTTTATTCAATCTTAGTTTGGTACAGAATTAAATTAACTCTCTCAGGTACAGAGAATGCCCTTGGCTGAATTACTACAAAGATACATACTTGGATGACCCACCACTAAGTGAGAGGTATTAGAAATCTTTGTGAAGGAAAAGGCATAAGAAAAACAAGAGTTAGAATGGGATTGGATTATTTATATTAAGAGTTTTTATGAAGGTATGTCTGACTTCAGTATTATGCAAATATAAACATGATGTGAAATATGTATATAGAGAACAAAATCTTTCCAAAATAGCAACTTTATCATTCAATTAATAAATATTTATTTCATCAATGAGGGCTCGAAGTAATTATCTAAGGGTCACAGAGCTGGTTAAGAGAACTGTCTGTCTGGGTATTGCCTTTTGTCAGTATGGATTTTAAAAGGTAACTGGGCCACCCTTGAAGGAATTCCAGTAGCTGGAGCTGATCTTCCAAGTATTATAGCGTGGGGCTTCAGACTTAGCTATTTTTAAGTAATTGGTTTTAGTCTACTTGAACGCCCTTCTCATTTTGTTTATAATGTTCTGCTTTGAGTAGGACTCTTCAAGATAACAGTCTTGAAGACTTTTGATTAAAGACATTCCACCATAATGAAGTAACCTTAAAGCCCATAAAAGTACACAGGAAAAATCAGGAGAATAACTGAAACAAAATTCTAGAAGCTAGAACACAGATGGATCTGGGGTACTGCTACTGCTTAGAGAACTTGAGAAAGATAAAGTGTAAGTTTCACTTTCAATATGGAATAAAAATTGATAGCTATGATGGCTAAAATGGAATTGTTGAAATGCCATTTTAAGGAACAACTACTGAATAGATCATCAGACTCCCACTGAACATTTAGGAACTGTATCTACCACAAGGCAACAGATAAGTGGAAATTTATTCTTTAGGGATGAATAAAACAGAGAACCTGGTGAGAGAAGATTTGTAATCTGTATCTATGTAATAAGCCACTTCCCAAAAATACAGTGACAGAAAATATCTATTATTATACCTCCTGGTTCTTGGTGCTGCCTTGGCTCAGCTGGGCAATTATCACTAAGGATCACGAAGGCAGACGGTGGCTAGGCTGGAGTCTCTGAAGACTTAAATGTTCTTGGTAGACATGCAAGAGGAAGTCTTCACTCACATGCCTCGTCCTCAGCTGAGATGAAGAGGACGGCTAGAGGCTGCCCAGATGCCATCCTTTCTACACAGTCTCTTTGGGTAACCGGGTTGATTTCCTCACAGTTTGGCAGTCTCTGGTTAGTTAAAATTCTTTCATGGAGATTGGCTTCTTCTAAAACAAGCAGTCCAAGAAACCCTGAGAGATGAAACTGTAAAGCGTCAACAACAGAGTTTGAAGCCATGCAACATCATTTCTGCCACATCACACTGGTCAGAGAGTCAAGGGACAGTCCAAAATGAGTGCACTGTATAAAAAGTGTGAATACTAGGAGGTACAGTTCAATTTAGACAAGGAGTAACGAAAAAGAATATACCCAAAACAAAGAAAGAATCAAAAAGGAAGAAAATAAACGATGGTCAGTACTGACAACTTCAAGTCATAGTTTTAATGCATTGGGAAGAAAACAACTTGAAACAAATGAAGGATATTAGAAAAATTAATATTTAAAGAAAAAAAAAGAATTCCTGGAACTTATACACATAACAGTAGGCAGCGAATGGGGATATTGTTTGTATAAGATATAAACATATAAAAATTAAATAAACATTAGAAGACAGATTTTAAAGAAGTAGAAGACAGGGGGAAAGTTAGTATATTTGGAGACTTATTTTACAAATTTCACAAACCAATTAACAGATGTTTGAGAGAGAACAAAACAAAAAATAGGTATGAAAATCTTCAAAGAAGCTATTCAAAAAATTTCTGGCATTTAAGGAGGTAATTTCTAGTTCAAAGGGGCTGGTATGAACTCAACTGTGTACCCCAAAAGATATTGAAGTCCTAACCCACAGTACTTGGACAGATGAACCCTAATCCATTATGACTTGTGCCACTTCAAAAAGTGGACATTTGGACATAGACATAGATGGAACAGGGAAAAGTTCATGTGAAGATAAAAGGAGAAATTTCAGTGAATCATCTACGAGCCAAGAAATGCTGAAGATTTCCATTAAGCCTCCAGAAGCTGGGAAAGAGATATGAAACAGATTCTCCCTCAACAACCCTCAGAACAAACAAACTTGCCAACATCTTGAACTTGAGCTTCTAGCCCCAGAAGTATGAAACACCACATTTCTGTGCCTAGCCTGCCACTTTGTAATATTTGGTTATGGCAGTCCTCGGAAACAAATACAGGGACCCACTGACAATCAAATGCTGTAGATGATAATACATCCTCAGCAAAGCACATGACTGTGGAATTGTAGGAAGGTGAATGAAAACAGAAGATCCTATGAGCTACTAGGGGAAGAGAGGTATAGGAGAACTGGCCTAATATGAAGGATCAAGTATCAGAATATATTAGAAGTCTCAATAATAACAGGAGTGAGAAGATAAAGATAAAATGTCTTCAAACTTCTGAAGGAAAATGTAGTGGTTTTTAACCTAAAATTATATTATCAGCTAAGACACAAATTAAGTACAAGGACAGAATAAAGATAGGTCAGATTTCAAACATTATTTCTCAAGTATCTATAGGCTGAAAAGAGTTACCAAAATGGTGGTTTAAACAAGGAAAGGAAGACATAGGGCTTAGGAGACAGAACCCACTGTCAGAAACAAGCAGAGAATATTCCCAAAGTAGATGTAAGAGGATTTCTGAGGGCCGGGCTATGTGAGGGACTTAGACATCAGTTTAGAGCAGGTCAAATGACTGTTAAAAATGAAAATGAGAAACTAAGAGAGAGAGAGAGAGAATATCTGATATGTTTGTTTGTGGACTTTTACACTTATGACAGAAGGCACTAGGTGAATGAGTAATTATTCACAGAGAAGGAAAATGACAAAAGGAAATAATAGAAAGTACAAAAAAGAAAATAAAAATCACTCTAAATTATACTTAAGAATAGGAGCGGTGTTGTAGCTGCTGTCCTGGTAGTGATGCATTATCTCCTCGCTGGAGATTTATATACCCCAAAGATTTCAGAACCATTAGCCAGTGGGCCGCCTGCAGGTACCGTTAGATATGGCAGCTGTTCTGCGGCACGAAACCAGTAGTTGGTGAAACTCCGGAATTAGCCACAAGAGGAGAGCTTGGAATTGAATCAGTGTCTACACATCCCTGTACTTGGGAAAAGTAAAAACGAAAGCTGGAGGCTTTATTTTCCTCCGCAAGCACTGACGTCTTTCAGTTTCTTCCTCCCATCTGCTTGTTCTCTCAGGTTGCTCTTCCCTCTTCACAGCTCTAATTTTTTCAGGGAGTAGAAAAACCTGTGCCTCAAGCAAGGCTGTGAATATTTTTTTGCAGCACATCAATAGCATGCAACTTCTGCCTCTGAGATTTGCTGATGTGGGTAATCCACACCTATGGTGATGTGGGTTTGGAAAATAGGCCCCTTGGAATAAAAATGAGAGCATTCTATGATCTAGGGAAGAGAGGAAGACCAAGAGAATTCTATATTCATGAAGGATAATGGGCCAATTTTGTGTCTTGGTTGATTTTATTGGATACTATATTGTAATTATCCAGGTACTAGAATATTCTTTGGGGACTCCATTGTGATGTTTGCTGACTGTGCCATCTTCTGGTCTACTAGTTGCTTAACTGGTTACTGAGCTGCAATTTCCTGTAGTGGTAAAAAGCTCAAATTCAATGAATATCTATGCTTAAATAAATCTTTGTCTTCTTTAGAACTTCTTAGAAGTTGTAGTAACAGAAAGACTAAAATTTTTAAGTGTTTGGATATGTTATACCAAATAATTTATCAGTAAGAATATATAATTTTATAACCCCACATGAGTTAAATGTTCTCCCTTCAATAAATTTTCCATCAGCAATCTTCTTAAGAAAGTGACTAGATCTACTGCTTACCTCTAACCCCTTGCAGCTACTCTCTGGATTCCAGTCACAGAGATTTCTTTTGAATTCTGCAACAAGTCAACTTTGAACTTTTGGACTATGAGGTCTTAAAGCATCTTTTCCCTCTACCTGCAATGTCTTCCATCCCCCATACTACCCCAATATTCCTAATCTTATATTTAGTCCCACAACACAGAGAGAGAGACAGAGACAGAGACAGAGAGACAGAGAGACTTAACATCAGAATATATTTGTCCCCCTTTTGTGTATTTTATTGGGACTCACTTTTGCCCCATAGCATGTAATGCAAATATATTTAATTGATTAATTGTATAATGTGTCTTTAATATTATTCTCCTGGTTTGTCTCTAAGTCACCAGGAATTGTGACCACCTTCTTGATAGTGATTGTATTTCTATTGTCTTTTATAGGTGGAATGTAAATACTAAATAAATTCTTGCTGAAATCAAGGAAAGAGGAAAAGAAAGTAGATACATACGACTGGGTCTTGTTTTTCCTCTAGTAATATTTCTCCTCAAAATTACCATTCATCTATTTAAAAGTATGTGACAGTATTCTCCTCCACTTCAATACTCCTACCAGAAGCAACAGGTGTTAACATGTTGTTTCAAGTCATATCCCACGATCCAGTACCTACACCATGATACACTGCAATGACTTTCTTTCTCTCTGGACAGGCTAAATTGAGATGCTAACCTTAAACCCACAGGTAGGGCTATTCTGAGCTATGGCTCCACAAGGAAAACAGAACAATTACATGAGCCCCTTCCCACTTCCTCACCCTGTTCACCGACCATGAGTTTATAGCCCCAGACAGGAGAAGGATTCCTCTTTTGGCAAACTGACCTTCCCAGGATGTTGCCCTGAGAAGGAAACATTTAATATGTGAGAGAACAAAATAAATAAACATAAAAGGAACTTGGATGAAACAAGAACACAAGAAGCAGAAGAAACTTCTGCTATGTAATATCTTTAACATTGCAAAACACATGAGGCTGAGAAAGTAATACAATTTTAAAGAGTAGTTGAAAGATAAATAACTCCTAGCAATTAAACATATAGAAATTAAAATTCAATTGATAGTTTGGGAGGTAAATTTGAAAAAGAGATAATGTGGAAACAGAAAAAAGGAAGAAAATAAATAAGACATAAGATTAAAAAAAACAAGTATCAAAAATATGTGGGAAAAAGTAATAAAAAATATTTAAGAAAGAGCACAAAAGGGGGAAATTATTAAAAAAAATGTGAGGCAAGACTATAGAACATTTTTCAGAAATTCAGGATCTCAATGATGAGCTCTCCCAAAAGAAAGAATAACCAAGAAAGGAAACATGAGACCCTAGGAATGGGGAACTCCAGATAGGAGACAAAAGGAAGTGCTGGAGAAAATGGTGAAGGAAGTTCCCCAAGAGCTGGGCAGCAGACTCAGAAAGCACCTTGACCAGAGTAGAATAAGGAGCAAGGCCAAGGAATGACTTGATGTGCTTCCCAATACTGAAAGAAAATTTAAGCTTCCTTCAGAGAGCTTACCGATAAATAAATGACATTGAACTCCATCAAATCTAAGATTTCATAGTCTAAAATGTACTACCATTTTATAGAATATGAAAAAAAATGATTTAACAATTAACTGTGATTGTTTTCTTTTATGCTATTGAAATTTAGCCATATGTATACGAGTCTACAGAACACTATAGAAAAAGCAAAATACAAATGAAATGAATTGTTATTTCTAGAGTTTCATTTTGAAGTTCTAATTTCATATATGCTAACATATTAAAAAAAGAGCATATCTTCTAATTCATAAATTTTAGTAGGAGCAAAATTTAAAAAATGCAAAAACAATGTAAAATTATATTTTCAAAGGAGGAAATGTAATAACAGAATACCATGTAGTTCAAGTGGAGCATTGAATGACACTGAGCATGATCTTATGATCATCTTTAATCTGAATTAAAAGAATTCAGAATATTATCAGAGTAATACAATCAAGTAAGAAAACAATCTGATTGTATAGAGTGATGGGGATGGAAGGATTCAGATTTAAACTTGAAAATTAAGGAATGTGTTACTGTGAAGTTCCAGGCCACAAGATTATTTTCTAAGGACATTTTAGGAAATATGAAAGGTATTCACAGGATTTTAATGAATTAAATCTGTAAAAAGGAGCCAAATATTAATAAAAGGTACCCTTTCATAATAAGATTATGAATAGAATAACTCATAACTTTAGTGTAAAACATTTTAAAAATTATAACTGCAAAGAATTGAATCATTACATGAAAGACAAAATAAACACAAATATGTTGAGTACACAAACTGCTATATTCTACATGCTCATAACATGTTCATTCATGCCCAGGTAAACTCTGCAGTACTGACCTAACCTCAAATACCCAAATAACAATATCTGAAAAATGGAGAAAAGTAAAGTTGTTGTAGTTGAGGGTTTATACATGGTGACAAGAAGACTAATTGTAATCTTTCAGAGGCATAATATTCAATAAAAAAATGCCTGAAGTGGAAAAATAAAGAAGTCACAACATGAGCATAGTATTTAGAAAGCCCGGGGAAAATACTAGAAGAAATTATCCAAAGAGTTGAAAGTGGCTTCCTCTAGAAAGCTTGACTTAGGAACAGGAAGGAGAGCAGTGGGCCGACCCCAGTTTGTTATAGGCTTGTTTAAAAAGCAGAACTATAAATATGTAATACATTGATTTAAAAAAAAATTGAAGTCTATAGAAATAGAAAAGTCACTATTTTTGTTTAGTTTTTAGAGATTTGTTTATTTATGCATACAATAGCTGGGGTTCAGGCCAGAGGTGCAGGGGGGTGAGAGGATTCACCAGAGACAGAGCGAGGAGCAGAGCAGTCAGATCTACAGAAATACACTGCTGAGGGGAGCAGCGGGTGAGGCAGGAGAGGTCTGCTGTGCCATGTGGGTCCCTCTCAAGCTGGGGCTCAAACTCCTGCTGCCAGCTTGATAATGCTGTGCTTTAGCCTCTTGTGCCAGCAGGGAGACCCTGAAAAATCACTGTTTTGGAGACTAAATACATTGAAATTTTAATCTATTTTGGTCATCCTCTAATTTCCTTGAGGTCTTCATTTCCTTTCCTATATTCCCCCACCCAGGATTACTTTCCCACCCCTCCTCTGTATAACCCATAATACCACCAAAGCTTCCAAGGCAATGAACGTAAGGAGCTGAATCCAGGGTATATTTTGACAGTAAAAGTATAACTGTCTAACACATCTGCAGGTGGATATTCTGCTCCAGGACTTGCCATAGCGCTCTATGTACACGCAAGCCTTAATACAATTGCAAATACGCTCTCCAGCTAAAACTAGATTTGACAAATTAATAGCAACATTGATTCACATTTGTACTCAAATCAATATACCCTTGGAGATCAACACTCTCATACCTTCTGCTTGGGCTACTTAAGTCCTTTCTCAGAGCCTATCCACCTGTTAAATCAAATAAAAGATTTTTGATTTTAAAAAAAATCAGTATTGTTCATGTTCCCACATGGATTTTCTTTTCCCAATATAGTTGCTACGACATTCATTACAATGTCAGTATTTTTTCCTCCCATCCTTTGAAAATTGCTTATACCCAGACAAACCAAAAAATCTGATCATTGCAGTTGTTAATTTTAAACTCACCATTAACCTCATGAGCAGAATAATATTTTTATTCTCATTCCTTTACCTAGATTTTTTTTGTTCCTACCCCTTCCTTACCCAATAAAACTTAACTTAATAAAGGTTTTAAGATTCAACCCAAACATATCTTTCCTAATCTGACAGGGAGTTGCCACAACTCCTAATATATTCTCACTGTCTCTACCATCTCACCTCTATTCGGACTCCATACTAGAGCTGAGTGTCTGGTGGACTTTATTACAGAAATTGGGCTCCTTAAGGGCAGAGACCACATTTTCTCCATCTCTGCATCTCCAGTACATAGCACAGTATTTAGTATACCACAGGTACTAAGCGAATATTTGGTGAATAAGCAACGATGGGAAGTGTAATAAATTAGGTGGCAGAAGATCAAGCAAAGATCTAATTTGAAAGTATATTAGCTTTGGAACATTTCAAACCTCAGTTTCTACTTTTTAAAAAAATGAAATACCACCAATCTTTTTAAAAAATGAAACACCACCAATTTCACAGTTCCAGAGTGCTTAAGATGACAGAATGAATATGAAAACTGAAAACAATTACACAAAATATTGTTTCTTTTCTTTAGACACTCATGCAACAAAGACATATCAAATACCTATTCAATGTGAGCAACGTTATAGGCACAAAAGTGAACAAGACAAAATATCCCTGTCCTGAGAAACTTCATTTAATCAAATAAATATATGATCTGTTAGATAGTAATAACTACTACAATGTAGAAAGGGGTACTAGAAAGTAAAATCCATGGCAACAACAATTGATGTCAGATATGTATAAATAAAGAAAAAAATATAAAAATAAAACCGATTAAAAAAAAAAAGAAAGTACAGGAACTTTGTATCCAGGACATCAAGGAAAACAGAAAATGCAAAGAACCCTGAAGTGTGTTTGTGCATGTGCATGCGCCTTTTGAAAACAAGAAAGTAAAAAGCACTATATAGCTGGAACTGAGTGGGCAATAGAAAAAAGTAGGAAATAAAAGAGATGATGATTAGTCTTTGTGGGTTATACAATTTCTGGCTTATGCTGATAAAATGCAAACACTGAGAGATTTTGAGCAAAGCAGTGACAAGAATTAACTTACAGTAAGATCAATACAAAATAGTTTTTGTATTGAAAATAAGTTATACAAAATGCAGGAAAGAAGAATCAAGACCAGTGGAGCCCACTGCAATTATCCAGTGAATATATTTAGGCAATATAGTAGCTTAGACTGGGTTGCTACATATACTACAGTGGCAAAACTACATGGGTTCCAGGTATCTATTTGATAGTGAAAAAAGAGTAGATAAGGATGACTCCAAAGTCTTTGGTATGAATAAATAGAACAAATTTGCCATTTTCAATATGAGATTGACTAGAAGTAGAATAAGTTAGGGGAGTATATCATTAAACACTTTTAGATATAGGAAATAGGCAACTATGCCTGGGAGAACAGAAGAAAGATCCAGGTAAGAGAGTAATTCAGGAATGGTAAGCAAATGGATGAGAACTGTAGCTACAAGCCTGAATTAGATGCCCAGTGGAATGAGAATGTATGGGGAAAGGAAGAGATATTAGGTATATCAATACTGATAGGTCAGGGAAATGAGGAGTCCCCAGCAAAAGAACACAGAAAATGGTAGATAAGTGAGAAAGCAGAGAAACCCAGAAACTGTATTAAGAAATTATATCAAGAAAGAAAGAGTGACCTGTGACCTGCTGCTGTGTCAAGTGAGAAGACTAAGAAGGAACCAAGGAACACTGTGGCTTGGAAGTCATTGGCAACCAATGGGGATGGAGGAGAAGGATGTGAAAGTCTGAGTGAAGTGAGCTTATTCTAGAATAGATGGGGGAGATAAGAAACAACTGTTTCAAGGAGCTCTTCCAGGAAATAAAAAGAAATAGAATTATACTTTGAGGGGAGATGGGTCAAGAATAAGTTCTTGCTTTATTTTGCCTTTTCAAGATGAGTGTAATAATAGCATCATGTGGATTAGTAGGAATAAATTAGTAGAAGAGGGGGAAGTTGAAGTTGAGGGAAAACTGCTGATGGACTGAGTTTGAAGAATCATGAGAATGGGACCCAGTGCAGGGGCCAAGGGTGGAAGGAACAGTATACAAACACAAACACGGGCAGGTAGCTAGAGGTAGAAGTGTAAGCTCATGCGAGTTTCCTTACCAGTAAAATCAAAGGGAGGCTATCAATAAAAACTGAGAAAAAAATAGGTGTAAATCATTCAAATAGATACTACACTTATCCTAGCCAAAAACCAAGACATGATAAGTCATTCAAATAGAGAAAAATGGTTTCTTTAGAGGACTGTGAGTAAATGGAGAAAGGATGGTGGTATAATTGAGAGAAAATATTAGGTGTTATTTACAGTCCTGGATCATAGATTTAAGGTATGACCAGTTCTCATGATTGTGTTTTCCTTCGGAACTCTGTATGTGAAGCACAATGGAGACAAAAGACTAGGTTTACCTACATTTTTATTTAGCAAGCGGGTAGGCTTACAGGGAAAGGCAAGGGATGTGGGTATTAATATCATCATCCATTAATTATTATTATCATTATTATTCATCTAGTATCCATGTAAATGATATGTTTTGTTAAAAGTAATAAAAATATAATTTTGGAAAAAATATTGTTAAATGATTTTGCAATCAAATCAATTAGTTCAATAATTTGAGATAGAAAATTGTTTAAAAAATGACCTGAAGGACAAATAAACAGAAATTAAGATTTCATTAATTCCTTCCACAAATGCTTATTAATCATCTACTATGTGACAGGTACCAGGACAGGTAATGGTCCTGGGAGTACAATAGGGAGCAAAAAGCATTCCTTCTCTCAAGGATGTACACTTTGGTAGAAGAGACATGTTTTAATTAAAATAAATTACAAACAAATTCACATAAATTACAAACTGAAATTAATGCTGTGAAAAAAAAATATCATTGTTTACCCCTATGTAACCCCAAAATGAAGTTAAATGATGAGAACAATTTGGAAAGTTTTCCTAAAGAAGTGCTATCTGTTCTAAGATCTGCATTCAAAGGAGTCAACCAATAGGAGAAAAGGAATGAAGGGAGCATTCCAGGCAAGGGAGGTTTCCAGTAGAATATAAGATCTGCAATGACTACCATTTTCATTTCAATCTGCCACTGGTAAACATATCCAAAATCCAGTTTTTCAAAGTTTAACTTTCACGAAAAGCATGAAGCAATGTCTTCTGTATGAGGATCATGGTGATGGATGTACCTTTTTGGTTTTGATCTTCGAGACAAAACCATGAAAGCAGAGTTGAAGTCAGACTAACTGGATTCAAATCCCAGACTGTTACTTTGTAGATGTGGGAAAATTGGAAGGTCAATTAGCCGCTCTGTGTCTTAATTTCTTCATTTGTAAAATAGGAATAAAAACAAAAGTCACTCATTGTGCAGATTAGATCAGCTAAATTATGTAAAGACATTTAAAGGAGTACTGGGTTTATTAGAGAGAGAAAATGTAACAGAAATGTTAGCAATTATCAGACATAGTTGGCTTTTTGCTAAGTATTTAATTTGCTCCTATAGACACCATGAATTATAAATCATGTTACTGATCAAAGGCACACTAGATGTGTGTATCTCTTTATATATAATGATAGGGAGTATAGCACTGGTGATTTTTGACTCACTGGCACAGCATGGGTATGAACCCCTATTTTGACCAGCGTGTAGACCTCCTTTGTTCCAGTTCAATAGACTATTGTAGTAGAAATGCTTATCAAAGCAAATGTTGTACTGAGCAAATTGTTCAAAAGAATGTCAAGTGGGGTTCGTGTTGCTGCAATAAGTCGAGATAAACAAAGAAAAATTAAGTTTATGCTAAAAGAAAAAATGTTTACAGTACAGGCAATACCTTTGCCTCATCATTACATAAGAAAATAAGGCAGAAGCAGTATAAAACAGTTCTATTTAAGCAATGACTGAGCTTATGGGCAATCAAGTTCTCCATGACTGCTTTGATAAAAATGGGAGATTTATACTGGAGAAGTGTTTGTGATTTAATTATCAGTGAAATGATTAGTCTTGTTTTGAGTCTTTTAATTCACTAAAGAAGGTCACCAGAAATTATCACATTCAAAAGTATGATTTAAATCCAGAGTTTGAGCATCTCTGACTTGGAATTCAAAGGAGGGATATAGGATCTCATTAGTATGCTTTTCCCTTTTGGCTTAATTTATGGATCAATATATTTCTTTGTTGTATCATTCTCAGAGTTTATGCTACTTCACTACCTTCATGTATCTTTATGGATCATTTTCTGATAGGCATAAGGTATACATCCCAATTCTTCTACCCCAATCCCTGGAATCAGCGACTATGTTAAATCACAGGGAAAGGAGAGATGAACGCTCTCTGTGAGCTTAGAAATGCTAATCATCTGACTAGTGCTAGAGAGATTATTTTGGATTATGCAGCCAGTCCGAATACAGTCACAAGTGTCCCCATTATGAAAAAGGGAAACAGAACAGAGATTTAATATGAAAACTCAGTACATCATTGCTGGGTTGTAAGACAGAAAAAAAGGACCTTCAGTTAAAGAAATATTAAAGGGCCTCTGAAACTAGCAAAGGAAAAGGATTAGTCTCTGTTGACTCCAGAACACAATTTTGCCAACACCCTGATTTAAACCGAGTAAAATCCATTCCAGACTTCTGAACTCCAAAATTAAAAGGAAATCAGTTTGTGTAGTTTTAAGCCACTAAGTTTTAGCCTTTAACTTATCTACTTTAAGGAAAGTTGATTACCCTAGAAAAGACCTACTGCCATTCACATTCACATTTTCCTGTTCAATTTTTACAACTACCCAAGATCTCTCACTTGAAACACAAGAAGGCATGCTTTGCCTTTGTTGCTTTAGCAATTCTTCTATATGTAAGAATCTGAAGAGCTCATTGTCACGTCCTTCAGTATGAACAGACACTTACTCAATGCTGTTATTACACTCTGCTACCTGCAGTTTCCTGTTCATTGTTTTAAGAAAAAGAAAAGATGGAAAAATATAAAAATAATAATGAAAGGATTAAAAAAAAACAGGAGCTTTGATCTTCAAATTTATAAACTTTCAAAAATGTTTTCTTCCGAGAAGGTAAAGGGTGTGCATCAGCATTTGCTAGCATTCTGATGGAGTTCTAGAATGTGGGCGGTGTTACTGCTTGTGAGCCAGACTTATTCTCTACAAAACAGAGATCCTCTGATTTCAGAAGTCTTGAGTTGGCATTTTTCACTAGTTTTAAATTCAGTAAAAAAAAAAAAAGAAAAAAAAACTTACAAAGAAGAATGTTAAAGGACATTGCAATGGAAAATGCTACAACCAATCTCATGGGATAGAACCGTATTGTGAATGGAATATCTGGTAAGATGCACCTCTCCTGGATCTTTCAAAAATTTCAGGCATCTGTAAGAGAAATAATGCTTGCCACTCAGGTTGAGTCTGATTTTATTGTTTGCTGAAGGTAGATTTTGGAGACATTTCTGTAATATTAAGCAGGTCAAAACACATGCACACAAGCACATAGAGTGAGTGATTGTTCTCACTTACACATATTAATGTTAATTTTTGGCTACATCTGCACAGTAATCAGGTTAAAAATAAAAATTGGACAGATTGGAAAATACAGAGATAATCACAATCCCTTCCATCAGGATTTCAAATAACAGTAATAAGATGAACATTATTCATAGAAATCTGTCATGAGCTGTTGTGTTTGAGTAAACATGCACCAGCATGTATTTATTGGCCACCTATAATATGGACCTCTGCAATGAACACCAGAGACATACAGACAAGTATGTGATGTTGTATGTTGTAGGTCTAACCAAGTGACTAGTTAGAATAGCATTACATTACAGAGATAAAAGATATTAAAGAAAAGAGCTGTGCCCCATCAGAGAAGTGCATACTTACATGAGAGGTTATATGGTATTGGGGAAACTAGTAACTACATGCAAAAGTGTGAAACCAGATCACTATTGGGCATGGGACACAAAAAAATTAACTCAAAATGGATTAAAGGATCTAGACCTGAAGTCATAAAATATTGATGATAATCTCTTTAACATAGGCACTGGCCTTAGTAATGTCTTCGGGTATTCAACCCTAAAGTCATGTAAAACAAAAATTAAGAAAGTGGGACTACATCCAACTAAAAACCTTCTATTCAGTGAGACTAACTATCATCAGAATGAATGGGAGAAGATATTTGCAAATCAAATACCTGACAATATAGTATTGACTGTTTGGCATAGGTCTTTGATTTCCTTCAGTAACTGTTCCTGAGTAGAGGATTTAAGTTCATGGTGATTATTTTGGAAGTTAAAGAAACGTAACTAGGAGTGGAGAGTTGGATCAGAGAACAAAAATAGCCAATGAAGCATATATTATCAAGTCACCTGTCATAGTGAGAAATATGAGCATCATTCCACTTGGGAATTCTTGATGTAGTATTTAACACACATGTCATAGTTATTCCAATAAAGGAGAGAGAAGAGAAAGGGAGTGCCCATCAGTTCTTGGGTATGTCCTTCTTGAATACTTAGTTTCCCAGCTCTCTGGCTCATCTGCTAAATGAGCAGTACCCCCTTTACTCTGCTTTAGAAACAGCCTTCAAACTGATACACTGACAGTTGGAAGTCATAGTCAGCCAGAACATTCTACATTATAAAGGTGAAGGGATATGAGTTAACTCACCTAGACATTCTGCTAAAGCATCTGAAATACTCTCAAGCATTGGACAATTCATAATTTTATGATCTTTAATAGGAAACATAGACTACTTAGCACTATAAAAATAAAAGATGTGACGTGTATGCTTTTCTGAGTTCCCTTGAAGCAGGAGCACAGGCATATAAATTGGGCTCTACCAATCAGATGCACTTGAGAGATTTAAGCAGGAAGCTCAATAAATCTCTTCTAATCCCCACTGACATATGGCTTCTGGCTGGCCATCCACCAAACGGTCCATGATGCTGCCAACTTAGGTGGAGAACCCTGTCACCATGCCCACCTCAGGACCTGGCAGGATGTACTCACCCATCTAACTCTGACCCTTCTAATGACTGTGGCCAAAATCCTTCTAGGGGCACTGACTGGCAACCAGCCTTTGCAGGGCAGCAGCAGGGAGGTGGAAGCCAAGTGCACCTGAAGTGCCAGGAGGCTGGTGACTAAGTAATTGATAACCTCTCCTCAGGACAAGTCAGGAAAATCAAGGCCCTGATCCCAGTGTGTTTTACTTTATGCTCAGGCACACTCTAAAACATAAACCCAAGGACAAAGCAGTTGAGAATCTTAAGTCAACAATGGAAGAACATTAAACACACAGGGTGAGGCTCTTCAGCACGAAGACCCTCTGTTTATGGTCTGTTCATATAGCCATGAGGCCAGCTCTGTAAACATGAACAACTTGCTTGACCCCCTTTTTCCCTTCAACACAATGGTATCAGGCTTCCATTGCCACGTCAGGAATGGGTCAGGCATAGCAGGAACTAAAGGCTACAGTTTTGAAGCCTACTTTAAGAAGACACTATAAAATATGAAATTAGGAATGTGAAAAACATGTATTTGAGAGGTCTTGATGCATTAGAGAAACTACATTAGGTTCACAGTAAATCTTCCTTAGCACGTAATTTCCTTCTAATTGTACCCCCATTTAATCTCCAATTGCCAAAATAATGGGCAAATTTCAGTCTGAGCCTAACTTGATTTTTTCTCTGTAAGTTCCCTGACTACTCACTCCTTGAAATTATCCAAGACAGCTTCAAATAAATCACCTGACTAATCCATTTCCTCATATTCTATTGGTTTTCTCTTTTTGATTCCCTCCACCTATGGTACCTGGATAACTTTTAGTGTTATCCTACCTACTGAATAACATTTGCTTTTAAAAGGAAGTTTTTGGTTGAGACCACTATGAAATATATAGAAATGTTTTGTAAACTGTAAAGCACTATATGAATAAAAAACATTACCATTACTTGGTTATTAACTCTATAATTTGCTTGGCAAAGACTTTATCTTGATTTTCCAAATGATGTTTTTATATCCTGAAAGTAATATATATAAGTTAGGGATTCATGCAAGCTATAGAAAATGACTTTATAATTTACACAGTATTTTTATGTGTTTTACACATTTACATTATCTATTACAAAATAAAGAACACTGAAAATTATGGAATGACATTTATTGTGTATCTGTTTCTGTTACATGTGTAAATTTTTATTTTTATGTAAACCTCTTATATGAAACTCAAGCAAAAATATCTAAATGTGACAGATATATTTCCCTAAAGGAAAATTATTCTCTCCAATAAAGAATCAGATGAAATACAAGATTTCTTAATTGTACCTGAGTTTGTTAATTTATGCTATTCAAAATAAGGATTTCTTTAATATGTTATTTTCCTGCTAAATTATTTAAGCAGTTTATATCTGCATTAATAAGAGTCACTCTATTGGAAGACAGATGACTTACGAATTCCTTGTCTCAGAGTTAATTACAGGTTCAAAAATGCACTATAAAAAGTCCACTTGGGTTTATGAAAGACTACAAATGAAATGATGAATGCATGTTTCATGGTTAAGATATTAGTTACCAAAAAAATAAGTTTGAATTTATGTATAGGCATCCATGGTCTTCATATTTGTAGCTGTTCTCATTGTTATAATTGAAAAAGCAAGTTATCACTGTGGAACATTAGTTTCAAAATCGTCAATAAAACTCTTAAAAGTGGAAATGAATATTTTCATGGCAAAACATTCTTTTAAAAATTACCATTAAGCCTACTACTGCCTTATTACAAGTTTTGTTCTTGTTTTTTATCAGGAAGGAAAAAATATCTTATTGGTTTCCCTAACAGCAAATTTTCCAGATATGTAGTTTCAATGCCAATCTTATTCATCTTTTACCCACAGAATAATGAATCACATTTCCTCATTGCTCACATGGGGATGAATATTTCCTTCATAATATTAATGAGTTTAGAAACTCTATCACAGAATAACAAAGAGAAATCAACAGCATTAGTAACTATTAAGATTTCATATTCTTCCTGGATTTCTTTAATAAATGTATTTTGGATAAAGACAATAAGCAGACTATATTGCACTGGATTCTGGAAAAGTCAGATTTCTAAGCATTAATCTAATTTAACAAGTGTAGATCCCATATCCTTTAATAGGCTTGTGCATCTTAACAAAATGGAAAATATTTCACTTTTTCTATAAGGCAGAGATACTATATGGAATTTAACCAGAATAATCATGTATACTTAATGGATCACCAACTGCAAAACTGCCAGAACTAACATCATATTTAACTGATATTAACAAGTAGAGCTGAAGAGGAGGATAGCTCCTATCTTCCGTGAGTTGCAGAATAATGTCTGGTTTTCAAAAAAAAAAATTCCAACACTTTCTATAAAGATAATACACGGACCCTATTAATAAATGTTTTTTATTAGAGAAATGACAAAATTATCAAGATATTTGTGTGTAATATTTGTCATTTGTCTTTCAGAAAGAGTAAGATTTCAATTTCTTTCAATTATTCACATTCAACAAATATGCACTGACCCCCTGCCATGCATAAGGCCATACTATAAACATGTTTAATTTAAAGAAATTCAACTCTCTATATAAAGTACACACAAATATATTCACAGCATATAAACATAATCGGTGCCTTTTAGGGGGTTCAACTTGGCACCAAAATTGCAAGCAAAGTATGTTATCTGTTCTGCACCCAATCATCTGTTTCAAGACTGAAAGAAAAACTGCATTGGAATTATTGAATGTCATGTCTGTCTTCTTATTTTTATTAGTGGTGTAAGATAATTTAAGAGTATTTTCACAGGTTTAATTTTGTACTTACAAAAAATTTACAACAGAAAATCTCCCCTCCAACCTGCTCTTGATGTATGCTTTACAATGAGATTTCACTCTACTACATTAAAGATTTTGTATAGAGAATAATTTTTTTAAAACCCTCACTGAATTATAAATTAAAGAAAATTATATTGTAAAAGTTATTTCTCTATGTGAGATAATATCGGTCTGATACCTGCAATACAGAACACGTTTCCTGAGACATCAGTCACCCTCAGTCAAAATTCATTTCATAGTTTAAAATGTTCTTCCATTCACATATTAAAAAAACTAGCAACAAATGTTGGTGAGGATATAGAGAAGAAGGAGCTCTACTACACTGCTTGTAGGAATGCAAACTGGTCCAGCCACTACAGAAAGTTGTGTGGAGGTTCCTCAAACTACTAAAAATGGATCTCTCATATGATCCAGCAATTCCACTCCTCAGAATTTACACAAAGGACACAAAAACACTAATTCCAAAGGACACCTGCACACCTGTTTATTGTGGCACTTTTCACAACAGGAAAGCTATGGCAACAACCCAAATGTCCAAAAACAGAAGACTGGGTGAAGAAGATGTGGTACACACACACACACACACATACACACTGGAATATAACACTGCAGTCAAAAAGATAAACTCATGCAATTCACAGCAACATGGATGGATCAAGAAGGGATTATGCTCAGTGAAATAAGCCAAAAAGAAAAGGAGAAATATCAGATGGTTTTGCTTATAGGAGGAAGGTAGAGGAAATAAATAAATAAGCAAAAAATTAATTACAATAAATTAAAAATCAAAATCAACAGACAACTATAAATCTGAGACACTCCCCAGGAGACGACAAGGGAGAAGGAACAAAATGGGTGGGAAGAGCAAGAGGGACTATGGTGATGGGACATGAGTAAGTTGGTGATGGGAATTTCACAGAGACAAGAAATATACACTGTTCAATAATGTAAAATATACATAAAATAAATAAATATTCTTCCATTAAAATTTTAGGAAAAGAAAGCCTATAAATAATGAGAAAGTCTACCATCTTACACATGTAATTAATAAGAAAAATTCATATATTTTTACATATGTATTTTATTTATTTATTTACTCGTATATTTTATTTAAGTAATAATGGGTTGGTAAACTTAACCATGGTCTTCTGCTTGCCAGTACAGTAACACAGGTCTACCTTGATACACAAATTTTTTTGCAAACTTTTGTATGACAATCACCCGTCAGGCTATAAAATTCCACAATAAGGATATATTTTACTCCATGTTACATATTCAGAAACATTTACATTAAAAAGGTATGCAGAAAGGTACTGGGCTTGTACTTCCATTGTTAATTAAAAAAACACAACTCAGTGTAAGACCTCCCTGGTGGCAGAGGGGTTAAAGTCTTAGCACTATCAAGCTATAAGCACCCACTGTAGCATGAGTTCAATCCCTGGACAGGGAACTAACCCACATGGCGCAGCAGACCTCTCCTGTCTCCCTGCTGCTCCTCTCAGCAGTGTATTTCAGTCGATTTGTCTGTTCTGCTCCCTCCTCTGTCTCTGGTGAATCCTTTCAACCCCCTCCCTACCATACCTCTGGCCTACACAGAAGTTCTTGCATGCATTAATATTTTAAAAATTAAGCTCAATGTATAAAGTAAGAAATTACTTTTCTAACTTAGTGATATAAAAAATTCAAGCTTGACCAAATAAGTTGTATTTGTTATCTATGTAAGTTTCAAAAACTGACCATAAGTTTTTAATAAAATATTAAACACAGAAGGCAAGATATAGAGTCACAGGTTGTTTGATTTGCCTCAACTGAAGATAACTTTTATTTTTAATTTCCAAAGAGTTGGTGATGGTCATGGTGTGGAAAAATGCATTTTTAAAGGTTTAATCTATAACCCCTAAAAACATAAAATGATATAAACCAAGTTTACCTCAGTTTAAAAAGGAGTATTTTTAAAACTACCTTCATTTCCTTCAATGAAAATATAAATTTGAAACTTTATAAAGATGTGGCAGTTTTAATATCTAACTTTTTCAAAATAAGGTAAAATACTCTTAGGCAGATCACCACTGGAATTTTTTCATTGCCCACAGTAATTACACAGGTATAGACCAGATTTAGTATTTATGAGACCAAAGTAATAAAAAAACAAAGTTAAAATTAAGAATCATCATTTATTTGCAAAGCTTCTAATAATTGCTTCTAGATAAATAAGTGGGATGATTCATTTGCATAAACCTATTTTGATTTTATTCTTTAAAACTGAGGACTGAATTTGTAATGTACATTCTAGTTAACTTTATTTTTTTAAGAATTATTCATTTATTTTAAGATTTTTATTCAATTTGCATAGAAGAACTGGGGTGTATGTAGGCAAGAGGTACAGGAAGTGAGAAGATTTACCAGAGAGAGAGTGGGGAGCAGAACAGGCAGACAAACTGAAATATATTGCTGAGGGAACAGTGGGTGACACAGGAGAGGTCTGCTGTGCCATGTGAATAGCTCCATGGCTGGGGATTGAACTGAGGGCCATCACAGTGGTAGAGCTGGAACTTAAACCCTAGGCCACCAGGGAGGCCCCAAAGTTAACTTGATTTTTTTCTCTCTCTCTTTTACTTTTATTTTATATCTTTCACATCATTCTTCCTTTTTATACAGTGTATATTTTGAAATTAACTTTATTTTAGATGCCACTCAACCATCACTAATTTTACTTCTCATTGGATTATTTTCAATCCCCCTTCAAAACATTTCTATCACTGTACAAATTGACAGAAGAGGAGAGGGGAGGAAGGAGAGTGACATGGAAAACATCAAACATGATTCAGAGATAAGAGACTGCAGCCTTTTATTTGTGAGTGTGGGGAAGGGTGGTCAGGGAAATGCTTCAGGTAACTCAAACCAGATAGATTCTAGATATAAAAGATAGTCGATACACTTGGAACTTACAGTTTAAGATGATGAAGTAAGGTAAGAATGGAAAGTTAGTTGGGACATTATTACAAAAAGACTTGTTTATGGAGCTAAAGTGTTTTAAATTTGTCCTGAGAGCAACCAGAGTGTTGACCCCTAGGGAAGGTTTAAGTCATGAGTAACTTGATCGAAACGAATTTGCAAAATATCATTTGACTGTCACTTATGGGCTATTGGGTTAAAAAGCAAAGAAATAGACAAGAAAACTAAGTAGACTATTTAATAATGTAGAGGAGACATGACTTTAGCTCCGTCTTGAACTAAGGTCATGGCAAAGGGGATGGACAAGAGTGAGAGGTACTGAGTGTGGTAAGAATAAAAATAGGCTGATGATAGAAGAGGGTATAGAGTAAGAAGTCTAGACACTGAGCTATAGGCATAAAGGGGTGTCATTCATTGGGAGGAACAGTTTTAGAGGCAAACATGAGTTTCCTTGATGGATCAAAGGTATACATAGGTCTGAATTTAGAATGAGATGTCTAGTCTACAAAGAGAGAAGAATTTTGGACACCATTAGTGCAGGGATAGGGAGATAGAGTGTGGACCTGAATGTCATCACCCAGGTGTTTCCAAGGAAGGAGACAAGGAGGTTGGATGTGGACTTCAGCACCTACTTTTACGTAAAGGACCTTACAAAGGAGGCTTCAGGTTTAAGAACACTCTGGAATTCTCAGTCATCACCTCTTTCCCTCATGGTCAGTGATATAAATCTTCCTCATGTTTGGAAAGGGGTATCTGGTCCCACTGTCATCTTCTATTCATTGCTTCTACAGATGAAAGCCCTGTCCCTCCTTGTCTTGATGGGCAGCCTTAGCTTGCTCTGCTGATAGTCCTGGTTATTCTAAGAACTTCTGTTTCCTCTGCATGGATAAAACACAGTAGTCTTTCCTGCTGATTCAGACCCTCTCTCATATCTTATTAACGATTCTTTGAGCTCAGGGAGAAGCTTAACTTAATTGGTTTTGAATTCTCAGAAATCTTCTGCATCTTACTTTGGCACACTGGAATTTTTCTCTCTCCATTATGTGCTCCATTAGGAGCTGACTCAGTAAGGCACTCCACCTCTCATCTTCTCCCGCAGCTCCCTCTACACTGTGGAACAGGCATCACTGTTGCCTCTTCCAAGAGTTAAGATCTCCAAGCTATCTAGGTTTTCTATTATTTATCCCTAAGGTCTCCGCTCTGATGAAGAGGCCAGAGGACCATAGAAAAAATTCAATATTGGTCTAAATTTTCCTTCTATCCTCCCAGTGTTCTTAAGGCTCCAATTGAGAAGGATCTTAATCTTGATTCAGAAGGACCTTGATAATGGAAAAAATTTTGTCACTACACATTTTTTCTCTGTCATTTAAAATATGGAACTCAATGCCCTGATTTAGCCAGAATTTATACTTAACATTCAAAGAAAAGTACTTAACCTACTCAAACATTTTTCCCTCTAAAGTGCTTGCTTCTTGTAATTTATGATTGCTTTTAAGATACTGTCTGCTATGGACTTATCAAAAAACACAACAGAACTTAAAGGATTATGAAGAATATGGCATGATAAATAAAATTTATTACTGCAGTCTATTACATCTGGTCTAAAATGATGAAATAAGCTAAACAATTTATAAATATGTGCTTTATAAATAAGTATTCCTTTCCTTCCTCCTTTTAATTCTCTTTAAAATAAAAAAAGATACTTATGCTTTTCTAAAAGTAAACTTTGATCCTAAGATGTGAATAAGGCCCATATCACATTAGTATATAAAATTGTTATTATATTAAAACTTGATTTTGAGGCTGAAAAGGCTTCAGGAGAAAAATAGTCACAGCATCAGAAACACACATTAGATCTTATTAGCTTCTATACTCTTTTACATGGGAACCACCTCATTCCTCTCATCCTCCAAGTCAGTTACTTTTAATTGTTCCTTTAGCACCAGACAAGATTTAAAAAAATATATATGTATTTTTAAAAATTTATTTATGCATACAAGAACTGGGGTGTAGGCCAGAGATGCATGGCATAAGAGGATTTGCCAGAGACAGAGTGGGGAGCAGAACAGGCAGATCTACTGAAATACACTGCGGAAGAGACAAGTTGGCAAGATAGGAAATCGAGTGCTGTACCATATGTCAGCTATAAGTGCTGATATGTCAGCTCCCTGGCCGGGACTAGAACTCATACCCCAGTGGCTGGAGATGACTTGATAGCACTGAGACTTAACCCATGTACCACCAGGGAGGTCCCAAGTCAAGACTTCTTAAAGATAATCAGATTTACCTCTCTTTCTGTCCCACATACCCACTTTCCTACCTTCTAGTACATGCCTGTCATGGCATTATTGTACTCTACTCCCATTGCTTATTTACTATAGTTCTGTCTTCTCATCTTGAGTACAGTCTCCCTGAGAATAGTCTTATACATTCTTCTCTATCAATAAATAGCATACTGTTAACCTATCATAGTAGAATAGTTGCCAAATAAGTAAGTGAATGAAGGAATACTGGCATGATTTTTACAGATAATAGAGTTGATCATTAAGTCATAAGTTATTACAAAATATAATCAAAATTAGACCAATATGTATAGAACAATTTGCAGAATTTTATAGAAACATTGAGCTACTAAAGTGAAAGCAAAAGCTCATTTTTTTCTTTACTTAAACATTCAGTGATAAGTATACTTACAACCAAATACTTATTGATTGTAATTTGACAGTTCCTTAGGTTAACATAAAATAATAATGGGCATATGGTGTTAAAACTTGGTCTGCAAAAATACATATGTAAATTGTAGTTTTTAACTTTAAAGATTAGACTTTGCAGGCCTCCCTGGTGGTGCAAGCGAGTTGAGCGCCGCGCGGTGAAGCATCCAAGGCACAGCAGTGTGAATTGATGCCCGGCCAGTGAGGGGGCCCACATGGTGCAGCAGACCTCTCCTGCCTCGCCTGATGCTGCCCTCAGCAGTGTATTTTGGTAGATCTGCCTGTTCTGCTCTGCATTCTGTCTCTGGTGACTCCTCTCACCTCCCGCGACTCTGGCCTGTACCCCAGCTTTTGAGTGCACAAATAACTCTTAAAAAAAAAAAAGATTAGACTTTGCTAAACTTCAAGTTTCTCTACCTCTCTACCCTTAAATTCCTTTTTGATTTTGCCCATTCCCCAAGAGTGTGACAAGCACTGCTATCTTTAAAAGAGATGTTTAAAATTCCTTGAAAAATAAAATTTTGCACCTAATTGGTGGCATAATCACATAGAAATGAGTTATGCCAAGTCACCTCAAAATAATTTCACTGCCTATTGAGATATAATTTAAGGATAAAAAGAACAATTAAAAAATCAGTTTTTAAAGGGATAAACCAATTGCATAATTATGTGATATTTTAGTTAAATTTCTGGTATGGTTTTGAACCAGGATTCCCTATTCTTATGCATGTAGGGGTGGGAGGGTGTCAGCATATATAAAGTGTTAGTAAGAAACAACAAGAAAATACTATAGTCCTGAATCCGAATTAGATACAGCAAATGCATTCACAATGACATATACATATAAATCTATATTAATAGCTATTTATATATTTATATAAATTTATATACATATAAATCAATTTATATCTATTTATATACATATAAATCTATATTAATAGCTATTTATATGTATACTTATTACATATTTTCTCACTTTTAAAATATTTTAAAAATTTTTAAATGCTACGTATCTTCCTCACTTTGTCCATTGAAAATACTTAGACGCAACAACATACCCAGTAACAATGAGCATCTGATCACCCAGATCGTGGGCTCTAAGAACTATTTACACTTAAAGGAAACAGAGATGGGGACCTCACTGGTGGCGCAGTGGGTTAAGCAGCGCACTGTGAAGCAAACCGCAGCTACTGCAGCACGAGTTCGATCCCTGCCGCTGGCGAGGGAGGGGACCCACATGGCGTAGTAGACCTTTCCTGCCTCTAGTAGACCTCTCCTGCCTCGCCCGCTGCTCCCCTCAGCAGTGTGTTTCAGTCAGTCTGCCTGTTTTGCTCCCCGCTCTGTCTCTGGTGAATCCTCTCACCTCCCTGGACTATGGCCTGTACCCCAGCTCTTTTATGTATAAATAAGTAAATCTTTAAGAAAAAATAAAGGAAACAGAGATCTTTAGAGAAATGAATAATTTCAGGTAACGTACAATCAACCACTTTAGGAGAAAGATGAAATCAGCTAACTATCTTGCATACTGGTAGGTAAAGGGAAAGTATTGAACATTTATACTGTGTTTCCAATATGAGCTATGCCTCTGAATGAAATTAAATAATAGCTGAAGAGAATACATTTTTATAAAAGTGTCCCAAATGAAAATGATAGTTTGGGAATGTCACTATTTCTAAGTCTCCAGCTGGATTCAGGCAGTCAGTATCAATGGTTATAGACATGGCTAAGAGAGAAACAGACTTTGCGTGTTTACTGAAGGAAGAGTTTCCTATCTTAGCCTCTAGATTGTCTGGAGCTAACTTTAACTTGCAGAAAGCAAGTTAAACACAGAGAAGCATTGTTAAATATCCCACAAGTACACAACTACATAATCAAGAGTATCATACTAGAGAGATATCAATCAATCACAAAATATTACTGTTTGAATATTGCTTCAAATGAATTAAAAAGTAAAAATATATAAGCCATTATAATGAATATGCATAATTAAGTAATGAATTAACTCAAAAACTCCTAAATTTTCTATTTTCCTCTGTTACAAAATACATGCCCACTCAAAGAAAATATAATTTTGGACAGAGTAGTAATTAGCATGGTCAATATGAACCAAATTTCTTTAGAAATACAATTTTTATATTGCTATAGAGACATTTTACTAGTTATGATAATTTATATTTTTAATCTTTTCAGTTATATACCCAGAGGCAATGGAATTGGAGTAGCTAAGAAGGCAGAAATAAATATACTATCTTGCATAAATCCAAAAGCGTTAAAAAGCAACTCTGTTTTTTGGTTTCTGATGTCAAGTAGGTCAAAATATTTACAGAAAACTATAAGACCTTTATTTTCCTTTTAGATCATGACATTTGTTATAAAAATCACAAAAATCATAATATTTTAGATTTTTACTAGGTAAATCTATTGTTTATAAGAATATGAATATTAAAATTCAGATTAAAAACTACCATTTAAAACCAGTTTATCCAGTATCAATTATCTTCTTAGAAGCAATGGTTTTATTTTTCATAGTTCAAAGAAATTATTTTCCTGAGCATGGTACTCTCAAAAATCTATGACTTTTATCTTTATGATAGTTATAATTTTTAATATCTTCATTAATTAAAAGTAAATATTGCATAGACTGTGTGACTGACTGTCCCTAGTGGAGAATGCCAAAGGTGCCTTCCTTCAATTTACAGGCTCAGATGCCTCTTCTCTCACCAAACAATACAGGCAGAACATCCAGGTTTTCAATTTGGAGCCTCTGAATATTTCAGGCAAAGGTAATTCTTTTTTATTCTAAGTTATCAAGACAAATTTCACTTTAAAGCTGTCCTTTCTAACTGGGAAAGAAAATAACTATTATTTTCCTACCAGATTTCTCTCTCTTGTTGCAAGCAGTAAGTATACACATAAAAAAAATAAGTATATACAGCAAAAAAGATTCTAGGTTCATTTTTATTTTGTCCTGTAAGGAAATAACAGTTCATAGCTACACTTATGAACTATCTTCTCCATTTGACTTGAAGTCAGCCTTAATTCTGCTTTACCACTCTGTATTACCTTCATGCTGAGAGCATAGCAAGTTATAATCTTTACTGGTAAATTAAGTGAACATTTTTCCTCATGTCAAATTAGTTAACTCTTCCAAAGTCCATTACAATATTTTATTTAAACAAGTAAACCATTTATTAAAATAAATTTCAAAGTATCCACTTAAAACCAAAATAATTATCATTTTCTCTGATTAACTGACAGTACTAACTGGTTTCCTTTTGGATGCTAAAACTGAATGATTCTTCAATGTGACCATTTTCTCCCTTACGAAATAAATGAAGAGCTAAAATTTCTCATAAGGTAACATCACCCATCTTTTAAACTCATTATTATTTATTTACTAAGACTTCAATATTTCAGTGAATCTTTAATAAGTTTTGAAGCTATTAATAAAAAAGAATGAAGAGATTTAACAGGGATGACTGATCAAATATTTAAAAGCCACATAACTTCTAAGCACAGGTTCCATAATTCATCAATATTACGACAGTGTCTGGCACATACAAGAGTCTCAAACAATATATTCTGAATGAATATGTCAATAAATATTGTGGCAATTATTGAACTAATATCATGAGTTTTATATACGTGTAAGTCTACATTACACATTATATGTGTAAGTATTACGCCTTGTGAGCTCAAGGGCAAAAAATGCACTTGTTAAAACAACATCTGGAAGGTAGCAGAAGATAAATATCAAAGACAAAAGAAGTGAGCAAGCTTCAATTAAGTGAAAATTATTGTTATTTCAACACCTTTGAATGAAGTTTTTGACTTTATAATGAACTCTTATATGATGAAGTACAGTGATAATTTTGTACAAACCATTCAACTATTTTCAATCAAAAATACACTGCAGCTGTTATATTACCTTTGTATATTTTTAAACATGGTATTACTCTTTATTCCCAGTAGAGAAACAAGTAAAATGATTTAATTTTATATAGATTAGCCCCTCAATGCTCCAGAAGGGTGCAGTTGTGTATTTATTTCAGGTTTCAGTAGTGCCGTTCAGCTTTTCTAAGGACTTTAGTTCTGGAACTTCCTTGAGTTTGTCAGAGCCACACCCGCAGCAGAAATTAATGCAGAAAAGCCATTCAGGTGAACCTCTCTAGCTGGCAATCGGTGCAGACATATGCAGGTGGAGTACCTTTCTCAATTCTGTGGGCCACCTTAGCAAATTTCAAAGCTGTGCAAGGTGTCACAGAAACCCCCAAATACAGCCTGTCATGCAGAAGGATGGGTGACCCAGGTTTCTAAAGTGGGGAATGTCTTGGGGACTGAATCTTTTAGCTAGTGGGTTCTGATGCTAACTAACCTCAGTTAATGTCAGAAGCGAATTGAATTGTAGGACACAGAGTTATTATTCAGACAATCAGAGAACTGATTCTTAGTACTGGAAACTCTCTATGGTCACAAGTACTTGGAATGTCAAATTAGCTGCAAGATCAAAATGTCAGGCACCAGGAAAGACATGAGTATGGGCTGTGTCCACAAGGATGCTTAGCGTTTGGTTGATCAGGTCTGGGGAGATAAAAAGCTGCTATTGGCAGGAGGACAGGGTAGGTAATGATAGGGGAATGCAATAGATTGTGAGTCATCTTACTTTGGGGGATTGGAGCATAGGAATCCATGGCAGGAGTCCACAAGAAAGAAGTGTGGCTGGAGAGATAACAAGTACTGGAGTGGCCAGCTTAAAACTTTGTTCTGTTCTCAATTAAATATATTTTATCATCTTAAACACTCCTGGAGGACTGTAACCAAGAGAGTGGAATGACTATTTTTTGTTGTTTTACAAAAGTAATGCAAAACCACATTGCCCCCCCCCATTTCTTCACAAGTAGTATTTACTGCACATGCTTACTGTCAATCACTAGCTACCACTGTCATCACAGGTTCCCAGGGACTATGCAGTGAGCACATCTCAGAGGGCCACACTCAGCTATGACTTGAGATCTCTGAGACATTTTTCAGTGGCCTCTGGAAAAACCAGAATCCCTGACTTTTCAGTAGGAGATACTTTCTAGATTTCTCTGCTATTGCAGAGGCTACATTTGCTATACACAGAACTTGTCCCACAGAAAAGGAACTGTACCTTCTCTCATTTGGGCTAGGGCTAAGGAAAACAAATCCATGTCAGTTCCCTCTGAGCTCCAGGATTTAGCTCAGTACACTGGAATGTGCCTACTTTTTGCAGTTGAATAGCACATACATACTCAAACTACCCGATATTAGAGATGGAAAGGTAGCTGAGGTCCTTATTTCCGTAGTTCTCTATGACCTGGACAGACGGGTAAAGGAGGAGTGAAGCCCTCAATGACTTTTCAAGCTTTTGGTGACCTTTCTACATCGTCTGTAGTTAACCAAATACACAGAGGGTCGGGGGCCAGGGGCTGGCACACCACTCACCCCCAGTGAATCTTCACTGTCTCTGGGCTCTCCAGAGGTCCCTCGTGCCTCTTCTACTTCTGCTGAGTTTCTCTTCTGCCGCTGCTGCTGCTCCTTTTTCTGTTATTTCTTCTTACTGCTACTTCTGCTTTCACCACCCCTGGCATCCCTGTGACGCCACCCTTTTGCCCAGGTTCTCAGCCCAGGTGTGCCCACGTACGTATCGCCACACCCTACGCCAGGTGCCGCCATCACGCACGCCTGTGGGGCGCAGGTGTCTTATCACTGATGCTAATGGCGGAAGAGCGAAAAGACTTGATAATTTTCATTCACCCTACACTCACACGCACTTTTCGCTATGTGCTACCTAGCTCATGGGGTTCCCTGGAGCCACCCCAGGGAGGTCCTGGAGGTAAAAAGTATTTTCATAATAATACTAGTTTTTGTCTTTTGCTGTGTTGCTATGTGTACCAATGATACGGAATTACCAGGGTGGGTAAAGCTACTGCTGCCTTGGAACAAATCCAGGCACTCCTTGCCAGGCACTTGCCATTTAAAAATAAGGCCAGGTTGGCTTAAGAATGTCCTTGAGGTAGCAAAAAAAGTTAAAATACTGTTAAACTGAATCATGAATTATTAGTGCGTGAATTGATATTCCATATTACCAAATGAAAAACACACACAAAGTACATTGGTGCTTCCCAAAGGATGAGAGTTGTTCCAAGGAACAGTAGTGATGTTGGAACCCAGCTGGGCCAGAGGGGAACCTGAGCTGTCAGGAGACAGCCTAGCCCATGAAAGCAACAAGCCAAAATGAAAGATCATCACCTACCTGGATGGCAGAGACAAGAGGCCGCACCAGGAGAAAATGCCCGGATCTCCGTTTCCTTTCCCGCAAGGGAGGGCGCCTGGGTGAGAGACTGGTGAAATCAGCACAGATACGATGACTGAGGAAGGACCCAGACGTTCATCTCACTGCTGAGGGAGAGCAGGGCAAGGGTTCTGGCTGGTTGATGGACTCTGAGGTCAAGAGAGGACTTAGGGGAGGGGTCAGGTTTGACGTGGAAAAGTACTGGCTCAGGGTTAGAGTGGGGAAGTCTTTTGAAAGACCCCCTGCCCTTCTCCCCTCTCACCTTCCCCCAGTAAGCAGAGACACCTGAGAGAGGTGTCAGCCCAACACCTCGCATCACGAGATCTAGGAGTGAAGGCAAATACTTGCAAAGGACATGACAGACCAGGGGATACGAGCCTGAGACCTTGGCTGCAACGCCCTCTTTCTCCAGCTGTGTGTAGCATGGGCAGCCTTGCCCTGTGAGACCCGCCAAGTAAAAGCCTATGGTCGTGCCTAAAAAAATCACACACAGTTTTTTCTGAACAGCCACCTGATTCCTCATTAAGGACATCACTGGGAAAAGCAATTGAGTTGCAAGCGGAACTAGCTCCTTCTTTTAGGAACAACTAACCAATTCTCATTATTGAAACTCAGGGATTTAGGAAGACATCTTCTCAAAAATGAACAAAGTGAACCTGTCACTTAAAAAAAAAAAGTGATATTTTCACTGAATAAAAAGGTTTTATTATTTTATTAATGTTGAAGTAGAAATACTGCATGAGAAGTCTTCATGCTTTCTTTATATGTCCTTTTAAATGGTGACTGGGGAAAAGATGCTTTAGGAGGGTCTGACTCTGCTGTGCTCCCCATAAATAATGCTACCCTACCTGCAATAAAACATTCTTTGCAAGAAATAAAATAAAAATATATATTAGATATACTGACAGTATCTGTTGTTAATGATAAAATGCAAGCTACCACAAACAAAACAGAACTTCAGACAACCTACATTGGTCATGGTGAGTGTGGACCACTGCATAACAATGAAAGACTTTTTGGGCCTCCCTGGTGGCGCAGCAGGTTGAGCACAGCACTGTGAAGCATCCACAGCACAGCAGCGTGTTTGATCCCTGGCCAGGGAGGGGACCCACGTGGTGCTGCAGACCTCTCCTGCCCTGCCCACTGCTCCCCTCAGCAGTGTATTTCAGTGTATCTGCCTGTTCTGCTCCCCACTCTGTCTCTGGTGAGGTGAATCCTCTGGTGAATCCTGCGACTCTGGCCTGTACCCCAGCTCTTATATTCAGAAATAAAAAGATCTTTTTGCTGTTGTTCTCTGCCTGCATTTTTTAAAAGATTTATTTAATTATATTTGACATCATTTGTAGTTCAGGGAATTCCTACCACCATTTCACCCGTGCACCATCACCTCAGTCCCTTGTGCTCTTTCTGCCCTCATCCCGGTTTCTACCCTTCCCCCACCCCACCTCCAATGATCCCTTTGGTTTGTCTTTGTCCTTTTGTTTTTGTGTTTTTTGTTTGTTTGTTTTGGGCTGTGATTGTTCATTTCCTTGCGCTCTCTTATTATTTTTTTGTAGTGGTTGTTCCTTTACATTCCTCTTGAGTGAAGCCATCTGGTATTTTTCTCTTGCCTTCTGACTTATTTCACTGACTTATAACCACTCATTGTGGTTATAATTCCTTCTAGCTCCATCCATGTGTCTATAAATGGCCCTAGTTTGTCATTTTTGATTGCGAATAGTATTCCACTGTGTATATGTACCACACTTCTTGATCCAGTCATCTACTCTTGGGCATTTGGGTTGTTTCCAGTTTTACCGATTATAAATAGTGCTGCAATAAACATAGGGGTACAGGTATTCTTTTGGATTGGATCGGTGTTTTTGTGTCCTTTGGGTAGATTCCTAGGAGTGAGATTGTTGGGTCATATGGTAGCTATTTTTAGAAGACTGAGAAACCTCCATATGACCTTCCATAGTGGTTGGATTAACTTGCATTCCCACTAGCAGTGTAGTAGGATTCCTTTTTCTCCACATCCTCACCAACATTCATCGTTGTTGGGTTTTTTGATATGTGCCATTCTTACTGGTGTAAGGTGGTATCTCATTGTGGTTTTAATTTGCATTTCCTTGATTATGAGGGAAGTTGAGCATTTTCTCCTGTGTCTATTGGCCATTTGCATGTCCTCTTTGGAGAAGTGTCTTTTAAGTTCTTCTGCCCATTTTTTGATTGGGTTGTTTGCTTTGTTTTTCTTGAATCTTGTGAGTTCTTTGTATATCTTTATGCGCAGACCCTTGTCAGTTGTATGGGGTGCAAAGATTTTTTTCTCAATCAGTGGGATGTCTCTTTGTTTTGGTTAATGTTTCTTTTGTGGTACAGAAGCTTTTTAAATTGATGTAGTCCCATCTGTTTATCTTCTCTCTCATTTTTATTGCTTATGGGGAATGCATCTTCAAAGGCGTCACTAAGATATATGTTTTGTAGCATTTTACCTGTTTTCTTAGATATTTTATGGTTTCAGGGTTTACATTCAAATCTTTTATCCATTTTGAACTGATTTTTGTACATAGTGTAAGGTAGTGGTCTAATTTCATTTTTTTGCATGTGGCAGACCAGTTTTGCCAGCACCATCTATTGAATAAGCTGTCCTTGTTCCATTATATATTCTTTCCTTCTTTGTCAAAGATCACGTGTCCACATATGTGTGGTTTTACTTCTGGGCTTTCTATATAGTCCCATTGGTCTGTGTGTCCGTCTTTGTTCCAGTACCAAGCTGTTTAATTACTATTGCTTTGTAGTAAAGTTTGAAGTCTGGGAGTTACTTTTTTTTTTTTTTTTTACTTTTTCTTTCCCTATTTGGATGCCTTGTATGTCTTTTTCCTGTCTTATTGATCTGGCTAGGACGACTTCCAGTATTATATTGAATAGTAGGGGAGAGAGTGGGCATCCTTGTCTTGTTCCTGATCTTAAAGGGAATGTTTTCAATTTTTCACCATTGAGGATAATATTGTCTGTGAGTTTGTCATATATAGCTTTAATCATATTGAGATATGGTCCTTCTATTCCAAGGATTTTGAGAGTCTTCATCATGAATAGATGTTGAACTTTGTCAAATGCTTTCTCTGTATTAATAGATATGATAATGTGGTTTTTATCTTTCCTTCTGTTGATGTGTTGGATTACATTGATTGATTTTCAGATATTGAACCATCCTTGTACCTCTGGGATAAATCTCACTTGGTCGTGATGTATTATCCCTTTGATGCATTGTTGGATTCTGTTGGCTAGGATTTTATGGAGGATTTTTGCATCATTGTTCATTAGAGAGATTGGCTTATAGTTCTCTTTCTTTGTGTTGTCTTTGTTTATTTTGGTATTAGTGTAAGTTGGCTTCATAGAATATATTTGGTAGTATTCCTTCTTCTTCAATTTTCTGAAAGAGTTTGAGTATGATAGGTACTAGTTTGTTTCTGAATGTTTGGTAGAATTCATTTGTGAAGCTGTCTGGTCCTGGGTTTTTGTTTTCAGGGAGTGTTTTGATTACTGCTTCAATCTCACTGCTCGTAATTGGCCTGTTTAAGAGTTCTATTTTTTCTTTGTTTAGTTTTGGGAAGTTATATTATTCCAGAACCTTTTCATCTCTTCTAAATTGTTGAGCTTGTTAGCATATAACTGTTCATAGTATTGTCTGATTATTCTTTTAATCTCTTCTGACTCTGTTATGATTTCCCCTCTTTTGTTTGTGATCTTATTTATTTGTGTTTTCTCCCATTTTTCCTTTGTTAGTCTGGCTAGAGGTTTAACTATTTTGTTTATTTTTTCAAAGAACCAAGTTTTGGTTTCATTGATTTTTCAGACTTTTTTAAAATTTCTATTTCATTTATTTCTGCTTTAATTTTTTTACTTCCTTTTTTCTAGTGGTTTTTGGATTCTTTTGTTCTTTTTCTAGTTCATTAAGTTGGGCAATTAGGTTGTTTCTTTGAGTTTTCCTTGTTTGTTGATGTGAGCCTGGATTGCTATAAACTTCCTCCTTATTACCACTTTTGCTACATCCCATACAATCTAGAATGCAGTATCTTCATTGTCATTCAATTTGAAGTATTTTTTAATTTCCTCTGTGAATTCCTCTACAATCATTGGACTTCCAGTAGTGTGGGTTTCAATCTCCATGATGTGGGTGGGTTTTTGTCTTCTTTTCATGATTAATTTCTACTTTGATGCCTTTACAGTCAGAGAATATAGTTGGAATGATTTTGATCTCACTGTATTTGTTGATGTTGGTTTTGTGGCCCAGTATGTGGTCAATTCTAGAAAATGATCCATGTGCACTTGAGTAAAAAGTATATTCTGATTTTTTTTGGGTGTAATGCCCTATATCTATTAAGTTTATAAGTTCTAGGTCCTTATTTTGGGCTCTGGTTTCTTTGCTTAGTTTTTGTCTTGTTGATCTGTCCATTGACGACAGTGGAGTGTTGAAGTTTCCTACTATATATGTATTTTCTTTCAGAGATGATAGTAATTATCTGATATATTTTGGTTCTCCTTCATTTGGTGCATATATATTGATGAGTGTTATGTCTTCTTGACCTACTGTGCCCTTGATCATTATGTAGTGTCCTTCCTTGTCTTTTTTCACCTTTTTTGTTTGAAGTCTATTTTGACTGATATAAGTATGGCTATTTCTGCTTTCTTTTTTGGTCCATTAGCTTGTAGGATTGTTTTTAACCTTTTACTTTCAGCCTATGCTTGTCTTTGTGTTTAAATGGAAGAAGGTTGACTTGTGATTTTTAATGTAGCCTGCTACTCTGTGCCTTTTTACTGCTGAGTTTAGTCCATTTACATTTAGAGTTAAAATTGATATGCTGGCACTTGTATTTACCATTTTGTCTTTTTGTGGTTTGTTTTCCTTTGCCTTATCTTGTTCCTCTTATTCATTCTTCTGTTGATTTTGGTTTTACTGCTTCTTGTAGTATTTTTTGGAGTGGGGGTTTGGTCATGCTGAATTTCTGGAGTTTCTGTTTGTCTGGGAAAGTTCATATTTTTCTTCATAGATGAAGGAAAACTTTGCAGGATAGAGAATTTGTGGTTGTCACTTGTTGTCTTACAGTTTTTTGAATATGTCCCTCCATTCTCTCCCTGGCCGCACTGTGTCTTCAGAGAAGTCTGATATTAGTCTGATTGGTTTTCCTTTATATGTTAGCTGTTTCTTCCCCCTTGACAGCTTCATTATTACCTCTTTGTCTTGGATTCTTGGGAGCTTTACAAACATGTCTTGCTGTATTTCTCTTTCTATCATAGAAATTCAGGGTGCATCTTTCTTCTTATATTTCTATTTTCATCTCCTTTTTTAAGCTTGGAAAATTCTCTTCAATTATCTCCTTAAATAGATGTTCATTTCCTTTATTTCACTCAGACCCCTCTGGGATTCCAATAATTCTTATATTTACTTTCTTAATGATGTTCGAGAGATCTTGAAGCATTTCTTTGTTTTTTTTTTTTTCCTTTGAACTTCCCTGTCCTTTTCTATTTTGGTTCTTTGTATTTCTGTATCTTCAAGAGTACTGATTCTTTCTTCCACTTCGTCCATTCTGTTTCCACTCTTTCCTTATATTCCTGCAGTTCCTCCACTTTCTTTTTTAATGGCTCATTTTCATTCTTCAGTTCATTAATTATTGTTTTCATACCATCAATTTTTTTTGTTGTTGATCTTCCTGCTTTTGCATTGTGATGATTCTAAATTCTCTTTCTGATAGTTTGGACATTTCTTCCATGTTGATGTTGTTGGGTTCTTGTATTTGGTTTTTTTTTTTTTGTGGTGTGACTTTCCCCTGTGGACTTATTTGATTATTTATATTTTTTCTTCTCCCTGTTGCCTGTTTTTTTTTTTAATTTGTTGTATTTATTATGACACTGTTTTGCTGGTATTGGCAGGCATCTCTTCGGGTATTCTTTTGGAGTGTCAGAAGCTTATAGTCAGGTGTTATTTAACAGTAGGTCCACAGACCAGTTACGTGGGGTCCCCAACCCAGAATTCCCTTTCTGCAATGCTGGCATTCAGTGAGTGCTATCCCAGTGCTTCCTAAGTCTGCTTGCTTCTGCTGGGAGTCTAATCAGCAGCTTCCAGCCTTGTGGAGGTAGGGAGTGGCTGCACTCTCTCAGCTCTTTTGGAGTTTTCTAACCTGGGGAATCCCCTATCTGGGTGTGAGTCCCAGGGCAAACTGGAATCCTGGCCCTGGAGAACTCCCCCACGTGTCTTGGTGTGTTCTAGCTGCAAGTTTGAGTTCCTCACCAAGACAGCCTGCCTACCCTAATCCAGGGCTCCCTGCCCTGTGAAGATGAGCCAGTCCAGAGAGCTCCCAGCTCCCCTGGTCCTTCAGAGGGCCTTCTCCCCATATGCTCAGTTCCAAATGGCAAATTTGGTGCTGGTGCACACCTTGCCACCACCTCTGTCTACTGGGAATCTAATTGGTAGCTTCCAGCCTGTGGATGTGAGGTCTGGCTACACTCTCTCAGTTCTTTTAGAATTTTCTTACCTGGGAAGTGCCCCATATGGGTGTGGGTCCTGGGGTGCACAGGAGACCTGGATTTGGAGAACTTCCTGTTTGAGCTGCAGAAATTAGTCCCTCACCAAGACTCCCTGCAGTCCCTAATCAGGGCTCCCTGCCTGCAAAGACGGCACCCATCCAGAGTGCTCCCAGCTCCCCCAGTCCTAAATAAATAAATCTTTTTAAAAAAATTAAAGACTTTTGGAGTGGGATTGCCGGATCATATGGAAGTTCCATTTCTAGTAGACTGAGGAGCCTCCATACGGCCTTCCATAATGGTTGGATTAGCTTGCATTCCCACCAGCAGTGTACCAGGGTTCCTTTTTCT
>JAGFMF010011464.1:7927108-7955650 GCA_019455555.1 Galemys pyrenaicus | reverse complement strand
ATGTTCCCATGAATGAGTCTAGTTTTTCATTTCTGATTGCTGAGTAGTATTCCATCGTGTATATGTACCACAGCTTCCCGATCCACTCATCTGTGTTTTAGTTTCTAATTCAGCAAATGTAAATAGGTTGAACACAGAAGATTTTGGCATCCAAGGTTTAATTTCTTATTCAGCAAATGTGACAGGTTGAATATAGAAGATTTTGGGGATCCAAGGCCCACTCAGTTTTAGTTCTAATTCAGCGAATGTTGATAGGTTGAACATGGAAGATTTTGGGGATCCAAGTCCCTCTCACTTTTAGTATATAATTCACCAAATGTGATAGGTTGACCATAAAAGATTTGGGGGATCCAAGGACCCTCAAATTTAGTTTTTTATTCAGCATATTTTGATAGGTTGAACATGGAAGATTTTGGGGATCCAAGGACCCTCTGTTTTAGTTTCTAATTCACAAATATTGATAGGTTGAACACTGAAGACTTGGGGATCTGAGGCCCCCTCTTTTAGTTTCTAATTCAGCAAATGCTGGTAAGTTGAAAACAGAGGTTTTTGGGTATCTGAGGTTCCCTCAGGTTAACTTCTAATTCAGCAAATGTTGCTAGGTTCAACATAGAAGATTTGGGGGATCTGAGGTCCCCACAGTTTCAGTCTAATTCAGAAAATGTTGATAGGTTGAACACAGAAGATTTCGCAGATCTGAGGCTCCCTCAGTTTTAGTTTCTTATTCAGCAAATGTAGATAACATAGAAATTTTGGGAATCCATAATTTTAAGAGTGTAAAGGAATACTGAAATCAAAAGTTTGAATGTCATTTCAGTAGCAAATTCTCACTTTTATCATAAATCTGTGGGGAAAATAAATGAATTTGTCAGTTTGGGACCTTAAGTGGGTAATTTGGTCTCTGAAAGAGATTCACCTGCGAAATAAAATTCATGCATTTTAATGTCAATTACCCTATACAGTAGGTATATCCACCATCACTTTTTCAAAAAGTATGATTTGGTATATTACATTCACATAAGACACCCATCACTGTAATATCTAAATGACCTTTAGATTGAGAAATGCACAATTCTTTCAACCATCAAGTGAAACAATCTTTGTTTCTCTTCACAGACAGAATGATAGTGCATTTTTTGGTAGAATTTAGTTGCAAAATCACTAAAACTATATTCTATCCCCATACAAGATATGTGAATGACTTTCAGTAAAGTTTGAGAATATCCATATCATGTGCAGCATAACTAACGATCAAAATTTATCACATATCACAAATAAGCAAAATAGTGTCTTGCTTTGTGAATCTGTCTTTCATGTTAGGTCAACAACTTAGTCTTCCATAGTTGACCTTTCTGCCTCTAAAATATACCCTCCATTTGAGACTTACTCTATTCTATTTATCAAACTTGTGTTTACCAGGCAAAATGTCTTGTTCGGGCCTCTTCACACGTTATGTACCGCACCTTCTCTGTAAGACAATGTGATGTCTTTCCACTGTTACCACTTTGCCCCCCTCCTGCCCACACTATTCACCTCATTCTCCTGTTGTACTTGAAGAAAATGAAACTCCAAGAGCTAAAGTGCATTCATCTAGGTGATGAAGTTATTACCTCCATGAGTAAGAATTCTTATCTGCTTAGAAGTCTCTTGTCCCAGCCCTATATTCTAGCCCCTTCACTAGCCAAGAATGCTTTGGGTGAATTGAAGTATCAGATTTTAAAACTGAGAAGACTGAGGTGGGTTTCCTCATTTCTCCACCCCAGAACCAGAACTGACCTTACCTTTTCCCACAGTCATACAATGGGTTTCAACTGGAAGACAAAATAGACAGCAGGACTAGTTAAATTGTCTTCACGATATTTCTTCAAGCTCCTTAGAGGAGTTAGAACTCTTCAAACAGTGCCAAAGTTAGCTTTGTATCAAGTCATTGACTCACATGGCAGCAAAACAAAAATAAGAATGACTAATGCTTTTTGGTCTCCATCACATATTCCGCAAAACACCAAAAAATAGAAAGACATTTCCAACGGGTCACATTAGGAATAGTTCAAAAATAGTTCCTACACTATATGTGTAAATATTACTTCAGAGTCTGGGGACTGCTGGTCACACAGAATGTACCTGGAAATCTTACTGTTCTCCAGTGTTTAAGACTGGATCCTTTTCAATAATCTAATAGGTTGTGTTTTTGGAGAACAAACCAAAGCATAAAACTTGGTGAATTTAAACTACTAGAACAAAAGTAGTTTTTCAATGTATTTTGTAATGCTGAATTAGATTTTTTACAAACAAATGGAAATTTTTAGTATTTTTCCATTTGTAAGCTTGTCTTTTTCTGAAAAATGTCTATGGTAAAAACAAGTAAGCACCAACAAAACAGAGTATTCATATCTTTTATATGTGGACTTCCAGAATCATTCAAAATCCCTCTGAAGTCTGAGCACTCAAAAGTAATGAGTCTCCTTATATCTATTACCTAATCAATAAGAAATAAAACTTGTAGCACTAACAACTTGCCATTTCAGCAAGAAGAGATTTATTTTGCTTGGCTTGTACTTCCTCATTAGTAAAGTAAATGCAAAAAAAATCTGATTTATCTGGATTTTTTTCCCCACTGAGCAAAAAGTAATTTGGTGAACCCAGTGTTTTATTTTTCATTGTATTGTATTTTTTAATTAAAACTGGCCAGTGGAAACTCTCTATCCCCAAATCATTGTATATATTAAACTTCAAAAAATCCTAAAGCAACTAGAGGGACTTTCATTTTTAGCAAACTGCAAGGCATTAAAATCAATAAATGGGCTGATGATGCAATTAATATGCTAGAGGCTTTTAATGGAATAAAGGAAAATTTACCGTTAGCAACTGCTACTTCTCTCAGTTAAAGAAATTTCTAAGTCTGTGTTTTACTAAATAAACTGTAATTGGGACTGTTCAACGGTAGCTGTGTTTTCGTTACAATTAATGTTAACTAGTCTGTTTATTTTCAGTGTGATTATCATTCATTTAGAGATTTGGATTTTGCTCCCTGTACAGTTTCTGTATATATTTCACTACTGAGAAAACATCCACTGGCAGGGCAAAGCACTCCAGGAAGGCTGGAACTCACAGTATTATTTAGTAATGACTATTAAGTCTATCCAGCATCTTGCCAGAGGTCAGATTTCCAGGTAGTCACTCACATCTACTCCTATATTGCTTTTTCATAATGATAGCAAAAACAAAGGCACTTTAACATATTTGACTGTTATTTTATGTGCTAAGGATATTCATTTATTTTAAAGAACAGCTCAAACAATATGGCAGGTTTCAAGCAACATAAGATACTACAAAGCCAGTTTGTATGGGCGGGGGGTGTTGAAGGGATTTTAACTTGAATACTGGCATGCAAGCATTCACAGTCCTGTGAAGGTGATAAAGTTTCTACCCCTATACTTTAAAGTCATAGTGATTCCTAAAGGAAATTGAATGTCCTCTGAAGTAAGAGTCTTTGTTGGAAACTCATTGTCATAGGAGCATGAAATAAAACTCAGTCTCTGAATGTTTCAATTTCCCAATCTATAAAATGGGAATAATCGCTCACATACAAGATTATTGTGACAATCAAATGGCATAATGTACATGGAAAGTCTAGTGCAGGTACTATTTGGAAACTTACTTTCTTACTACTTCTTATTAGGTTCACCTTACTCCAATGTTCATATACATTCCATTTTAGATAATGTGTTCAGGTCACCTCCATTATTGTTAAAAGATTTTCACAAATATGGATGGCAACAAAACACATCGCATTTTTCTCCAATGATAACTACAGGCAACAAACCCAGTGGTATTTACAGTACTTATGACTTTCTCACTGATATAAATCACACATATTTTCTTATCACATTCTTTTGGTGTAAATATCTTAAAATGCCATTTGTGTTTATTATTTTGAAATTTAAGTAGTTTCAGGACTCAGCGTTAGATCTTTTAATGTTTTCACTGAGAAGCATATCTGTAACTATGACACAAAATAAAAATATTTGTTGATAATATTCAATATTATGGTTCCCTTTATAGTTTTATATACTGTGTTTATGGATTCAAAAGCATTATTTTGAGAAAAGGTTCCTATATCTGACTTAACGAAAGGTCCACCATAGGAAACAACTGAGGTTCCCACTCCCTCATCATACCAGAGTCAATACCTAGACTCTATTAAAGTGCTGAAAGAGACCAAAATGGAGAAGTCACAGTGCAAGTAATTGGGAAACTATTTGTCAAGCGATTTTAAAATCTCTGGGCAGATCTAAAGGATGACTAGCAGCACACAGCTTCCAATACACAGCATTCTTAGGTGGATTTGAGGTGACACTATATGTAGGTAGCAACTCTATTCTTCCAGAGCTGAAAACAAAAATATTGGAACCATTGTGACTATTCCTTTTCTTTCCCTATTACACTGACAATATATTATCAATTCTTTGTTGATCTTTCTTCAAAATACACTTAAATTCTGATCATCTCAACCATTCCCACCACTGCTACTTGATCCACACCACCATAATCCATCATATGGATAATTAAATATCTTCCCAACTATTCTTGCTATTCAGGCAAGACCTAAAACATTCGTGAAGTTCTAGAAGTTCACAGCAGAGGCACAGGAATAAAAAATGTCCTGTAAAAATCTAGAAAAGTTCTGTTATAACATAACCCTGAGGACCAGAGGAGAAATGGAAATTAAAGGTTTCTGAATAGGATGCATTAAAATACCTCAAAATAAATTTCAACCTGTGGGTGTCAGCATTGCAATTTAAAAATAAATTGGAAGAAATTCAACCTGTCTCAAATACCTGTTTTTGAGAAAAAATAATCTACTTAGGTAAATTTTCAGCCCTGGTGTACGATGGATCTTTCATGCATGAAAAGTGCTCCCAGTTTTTTTTTACCGATCATCAAGTCTCAATAACTGGCTTAGATAGAGCGGAATTATGAAAACCCAACTCAAGATTTTACCCATTTGTCTACCTTCATTCAGGTATCACTTTATCTCTGCTTTACCAAGATTAACTCATGGGTTCTAGTCACATCTATTTGCCTGGAACTACTTCATTTGGCACTGGCAGTGAGTGTTCTATTTTTAAAAGTCATGAGTGATAGAGTTAAGATAATTATGTGTAACACGAAAACTCTTTCACAATGAGTCACATCAGAACCCGGAAAGAACCTCTGTCCCAGACACAGCAAGTGAGGAGTTCTGGACCTAATTTAGTATAGAATAGGGAATGAGTCTCAACTGCAGAGTAACTTTGGAATCCTTCCGACTGTTTTCACATTTTCCTGAGTCTTCTGATATAAAAAAGCATGCCCAGGGAAGTCTGTAAAGATGTGATATTCTGCAAGCAATCTCAGGAAGATGGGAGCAGGACTTCCCAAACAATTGGCACATCTTCAGGTAGCCAGGAGCTGAATGAATGAGTTCAGTAGGGAAAGAGAGCAAAACGCTAAGGAGTTTTAGTGGGAAACGTGTTTTTCGTGAGTAATGACTATTGCTAAATAACACTCTTCTGTTACCTCATTCCCTAGCCTTCCCCACAAAGTTGAAATAAATTACCTGAGAGAGAGCATGAGAGAAGTACTAGAAATTCAGAGTCCATTTTTTTTTCCACTTCCACCTCAAAGTCAGTTGCCTAAAGAAAGCACAAGATGGAATTTTCCTACATACCATAAATTTTATCAGGGCACCATTGTTGATGACAAGGTGGATAAAGAAAGCTAGAAAGGGCCTCCCTGGTGATGCAGTGGGTTAAGCAACGCACTATGAAAAGGTAGAAAATAAAACTTCACCAAGGGAAAGCGGTGCCCAGGTATCTTAAGGCAATAAAAGCAACCATAAGCAGAAGGCCTACAAACTAGGAGAGAGAAATAGAAAGAAATGAGTTGATGGTGGCAAAAGTAAAAGAAAAATATATATATATATATCAATGTGGTCCATGAATTTTCTGACACGTAGGATATAATAGACATGTAATTACATATCAGATAGATACTTTTCTAATTCTTTTGAGCAACAAAAAAGATACAGGCCAAGTTAGGGCACCAGGAGGTGCAAAGAAATAGTATAGAACTTTTAAGCCTCACAAAATTGGGAAACATTATTTAGTGTTTATTATTAGGTGTTCATTTCTCCAATACAATGAAAGTTTAAATAGTTCTTTCACCAAGTACATCCTTGGATATTGCTAAAGAAGGTTGCTATATAAGCTTTATATATATATATTTTCAGTTGTAGGAGCAAAAGATAATTGACAATAAATTAGGTTAGATTTCTCTCCCAGTATATTATGTGTCTCTCTTTTGGTTAACTGAATACAAAAGCCATTATTGGCATGTCTCTTTCTTGATGGTTTCTAATAATGAAAACCAATGTTTCTCAGATTTTTATATTTTCATTGACCAAAAGATACTAACAAGAGAAAAACCAGGGATTATAAATAGGTATTTACTTTAAAAGTTTAATTTGGAATGAGTAATAAATTTAGTTTTTAGAGAAGATTCTTAAAGCATCATTCTTTCATGGCATTATGAATCAAAAATATTTTCATCTTTACTTACTGGTTTGTGACAGTATTTGGAATCATTAATGACTTTATTTTATTTTGAAATACAAACTGTGAGGAAAAATTAATAACTTGTGCCAATTCACCTAAAACTTGCTTATAATAAATATATTAAGTATTTTTTGCATAGAAGAACTGGGGTATAGACCAGAAGTTTTGGGGTGAGAGGATTCACCAGTAATGGAGTGGGGAGCAGAACAGGTGAATTTACTGAAATACACTGCTAAGGGGTACAGCAGGCAAGACAGGAAAGACTTGCTGTGCCACATCTGGATTAGCTCCCTGGCCAGGGATCAAACTCAGGTGGTAGAGGTGATAGCCCTGAGATTTATTCTCTAGGCCACTAGGGAGGCCTAATATTAATCATTTAAAAAAAAAAAAAACATCATTTCGGTAAACTGAGAGTAGATACCAATTTCCTGAGAGTAGATACCAATTTCAAAAACCTATAAATGACATAGATTAAATATGCATCCTTTATTTTGTGGTTAAAAAAATATTCAGAATTTCAAAAAAGAATTATTAGAGTACTAGGGCAAGGATAGAGATACTATTTTTTTCACTGAAGGAGCCAAAATAGTTATAACCTGTGGAATTTCCATATTTAAACAAATATCACTGATGATATATAGTCACATTAGAAATACTAATTGGGCTTTCTGTAATTAAGGGGAAAGGGTTTTATTTATGCCCAACTACCCTAATTGTAGGGTTATAATATGATGCCAAAGACTGAACTATAAAATGTAAAATTAAATATTCAGATATATGCAAATATTCATTGTTACCATGAAATCTTGATAGTCTCTTTTTTTTATTTTGTCTGAATATTTGGTCCATATAGAACGATTGCCTATAAAATTGAGCTTAATTGTGATTTGTTTTCATTAACTGTGGATTGGTTTGGGGGGAAAATTCAACCAGGACTTCAGGCACAAATATTTAAATATTAGTTAACAAAATTACAAGTGTACTTAACTGTATTCCCCCATCACAAATCCATATATTGAAATCCTAATTTTTAATGTGATTACATTTGGAGATAGGGTTTTTAGGCGGTATTAAGGTTGAAGGAGATAATAATGTAGGGACCAAATCCTATAGGATTATAGTTTTATAAGAAGAAGAAAGATTTTTCTCTCTCTCCCTATGTGCACCAAGGAAAGGTAATGTAAGGACACAGCAGAAAGACTGTATTACGGTATTTTGTTCTGGCAACCCACCTGAACTAATGACTTGCACAGGTGCTAATGAGAAATAACTCTTGGTTTCCTTTGCTATCTAATATAATTAAGTTTACTTTAGGGAAAATGCAATAAATTAATTATGATATAATAATATATGAAAACTTGTATTGTTTGAATATGGCATCTATGTAACTTCATAGTGTGAAATTTATTAATTTTCCAAAGAAGATACTGTTTTCAGTTTTATCTGCCAAAGTAAACATTAGGGAACTGAAGAGAAACTGTCTAAAGCAAAGTTATTTTATTAATACAATTCATAGAAAGAGATTACAGTGTTTGAAAATTCCCAAGGTTTTTCTGCTGATCACTCTGCCTACAATTAAGAAAGAATGGCTAAGTTTCTCAAAGAAGATATGACCATGAATGTAATTTAAAGTAATTATGCCTGAACCTAAGCAATTATTCATTTCTTTACGTGTCCCAAAAACCTGATCATAGACCCAATAATCCCATTTTCAAGTCCTTCTAGTTACTTCTCTGCTCCTGACATTCTCTTCTGTATTGGGAGGCTACACAGACTCTGGACAGACTGACTGGATTCACATCTTAGTTTCACTCTCTAACTTTACTATGTGAGCCGTATAAGTCCCTCCCCAGCCTCCTGTCTCAGCTTCCTAGTCTTTAAGATGTAGGTATTAAGAGTATCTCCTCAATATCTATTTGTGATTAGTAGTGAATATGCAATATTTAAGAGTGCTTAGCACATTGTTTTCAATAGTGTAAAAAATACCATGAAGCGCTATTATTAATTTTCTCAGAATCAAATGCTTATCATCAACCGTTCTGGAATATTGCTCCTCTAAAATTCAGTTGAAAGGATGCCATAGAATTTACTCCTGTAATCTGACCAATTAGTCAAGAGAACCTCCTGATACTCTATGTATAGGCCAGGCTACATTATTATCCCCATACTCATTTCTGCTTCTACCAGTAAATAGCAGCATGCTCCCTCCCGCTCCCCTAAACAAGAAGAACCATTTCCCTCTTGTAGGATGCAATTCAAATCTGTTATGCAAGTGTTAGATCTAGACTGACTTCATCTCTATTGCAAATCTCTTCCCTAATTGTTCTTTCTTTTAAAGTTGCACAGAAATATATTTTTTGGAAACCTTTTGGAAAATTTTCTGCCTTGTTGTTTCATTAAAGGTAAGAAAAGATCTTAAAACATATGCAATATTTGCAAATAATTACAATCACAAAAGTCACAGAATAGAATATTGCCAGAACTAGAGAGACTCCAGCACCATCCTTGATCAGAGGCCATTCTACCTCATGTAAATGATGCAGGTAGCTATAGTTATAAACATAGAGATATATACGCATATACATATTTTTTGAAACAATGTACATAAGAAAAAAAACAGTGATATGTCAGTTCATTTTCTGTTATTTTCTTTCTTTCTTTATCTGTTTACAGTGAATACCTTGTAACCAGTTCATATAGTTTTCTTTTGCTTTTTACCCAGTCTCATTATTTTTTATCATAATACAGAGTACATTTATAAGTAATGCAATTACTGATTATTTTGTTTAAACTTATCAAATATATGGTATGTAATATATATATATTTATCAGTTCTGGTTCAACCACTATGGAAAGCTCTGTGAAGTTTCCTTCAAACTACTAAAAATGGAGCTACCATATAACCCAGCAATTCTACTCCTAATAATCTATCCAAAGGACACAAAATCATTCATACAAAAGGATACCTGCACCCTTATGCTTACTGCAGCACTATTTGCAACAGGTAAGATATGTAAACAAATAAAATGCCCCAAATAGATAACTGGATCAAGAAGATGTGGTATAGATGCACAATGGAATACTATTCAGCAATCAAAAAACATAAACATTTCATTGATAGCAGCATGGTTGGAGCTAGAAGGGATTATGCTCAGTGAAATAAGCGAGAAGGAAAAATAAAAATATAAAATGGTTTCACTTATAGGAGGAATATAAGGGAACTAAATAAGGGAATTAAGAAAAAAATAACAATAGTAATAAATTAAAAAAACAAAATTAGCAGGCACCTATAAATCAGAAACATTCTGTAAGGGAGGAGGAGGTAGAAATATCGAAACAGAGGAGGGAAGAGGGACTATGGTGAACTGATGGTGGAAATTTTACAGGGAATACACCTGAAAGGAGAAAGCATATAAACATAGATGGTAAAAAAGTGAACAATGATATAAAATATATATAAATAAATATATATATTTTTACACCTTATACTACTTTGTCATTTTTTAAAACTGATACACACTTTTGTTACTTTCTACTACTTTTCACAGAAATATAATTTTTTCACCTTCTATTACTTTGTCATTTTTTAAATCTAACTTTTATTTTGAAAACTGACTTATCAAAGTCTAAAAATCTTTGTTCTTAAAAATACAAGAAACTTAAAACCGTTTCTCTCTGTTTACCTCTATTTACACATCATTAGTGACCTTTACTACAAATCTGTTTTCGAAATTTCATGGAGTATTCAGAAAATCAGTAGCTATTTAGGTTTAACTCACATTTCTACTTCTCAGGTTCTTCAATTATTTTTGTATCTTAGATCTTCTCTCTGGGTCTACCATGCATCTGGCCAAAATATGTCCCATCAGAACACACATTTTATTGAGGCTAAAATCACATCTAAAAAAGGAAAAATTTCAGCTCTTAGGAATCAAAAATTCTTAGATATTAAACATTTTGTAGGCCACTAAAACTGTCTTATCTAGAAATTCTTATTGCTTAGGATTTAATTTTTTTCATTAGGGAGAAATTGAATCAATTAATTCAACTTAAATTTATTTAACTTAATTTTGGTGATTATGGGATAATAGAAGTTTGAACAAGTGCCATCTGCAAATTGGTGGAATAAGATGTCCCTCTCGTGTGTCCCCCTCAAGAACAATAAGTTGGCATCCACCCACAGGCAAAAGTAACTTTGTGGGAGCTTTAAGACCCCGATGGGGAATATGAAACCCCAGTGGAATACACTGGGAAGAGAGCTGTGCTTATAAGACGGTTCATATTCACGCAGTTTGCTTGCCCCTGCCACAGACCTGGAAACAGCTCTGTACTCCTACAGACTTGGCTATGGTCCTGCTTGCCCTTTTTGTCACCCCAGTACCCATCACACTTACTGGTACCCTCAGTAAACAGACACGTAGATCCTGGTCCCAACCGTGGACCCTGAGGTGACCCATGACTGACCACTCTCGGCTGTGGTTGAGAGAACTCATGAAGGTAAGCCCAACAAATATGGTCCAACTATAGATTCTGAAAGGGCACCATAACTGGTCTTCAGTCCCTCCCAGCAGCAGTCCTGGTGGCACAGGGACACTAGGGGAGAGTCCCATCTGATCTCCTGGAAATTCTAAAAGGGTCCTATAGTTGGCTACTGCACCCTCACAAAACTCAACACCTTTTACGCTTAAGACTCTAAGTTAGATCTAGAAGAAAAAAAAAAAAAAAGAAAACATCCAGACTTCCTAGTTCTGAGCACCTGGGATGGATGCTTTACTATCATCCTCCCTAGTGCAATCATCCTGTTTTTCTGTTATATCCACCAGGCATGGGGAATGATCATACATGTGCCTAAAGAATGTGCTTACTATGTCTGGGAAGATAATTACTTCAAATTGATTTATATATGTAATCACACAGTTGGATTCATAAAGGAAATTTTTCAGGCTGAAAGCAGATGACACCTGAAGTAATTTGAATGATGTTCCCATCTTATGGAAACAAGGGTTATTATGTAGGTAATTATAACAGAGTATAATTGTATATTCACTCTCCTTTGCTCTTTTGACCAATTTAAAAACCATCTGTGTGTGTGTGTGTTTGTGTGTGTACTCTCCCATAAAGGGATGCCCTAAGGAGTCTTTCTGTAATACAGGAACAGAGGCAAAGGAGCAGTTTGTGATTTAAATAAAACTCACTATTTTACAGTGAGAACAAGTAGATTTCCCTGAATGACTAATTTCTCCATTTCCTAGATGTCTTCATAATAATACCAAATAGCATATGATCAGCTTCTTAGTAATTCTATGCAGGTAAAAGGTTGTTTTTGTGGGGAAGAGGTTTGCTAAATCCCTTACTCTGCCATTCTAGAGGTCCTACCTTCCTTGCTTATCACCTTGATTATTTGAAAAAAAAAATAAATTGTAACAGCATGTTTGAAGTGCATTGAGCATTTTTTTCAAACTATAAAGAATAATCTTATCATATTTTGCTTTATTTAATGTCAATATTAGTCAATTACTGGACTTTTATGAGGTATATACAAAATCTATCATCAGTATGACTTCCCTTTTTTTATCTGGATTATAATTTCTATGTTTCCCTAGGTGGCTTCTGCTAACCTAATTCTGAAACTACTGTACTTAGGACTACCTCAAAAAGTTTGGAGTAGTGCTTAATCACATCTCTGGTCTTCAAATTCAACTTTAGTACACAAAAACAATGTGTGAGCCTATTTGTCTCTGTGAAAATAAAAATTTTCTGTCAATGTGGATGATATTGGTATTATCCTGAGAAATAAGAAGTGTTTAGACCAATGTCTTACACTTAGAAAATGACACTGTGCATCCTCCATAGATTGAGAATGAGGTGGAAAAGAATTTGTTACATCAATTCATTTTTGGCCAACAGAGTCCTTGCTAGACCTGGGAACACCTTTGTGAAAATAAAAATATAAAATATTTTATAAATATAAATATAAAATAATATAAATATAATATAATCACAGAAGAACATGTGCTGATAAAAAGGTAAAACAATGGCTTATATAATTCTGATGGTAAATTTAATTGATTGTATGCTCAGGTACGTAAAATTTGGCTATTTTCAAGTCTTTTCTCACCTTGAAATATCTTGAATTTGTATACAAATTTGGCCTCCACCTGTTACCACTCTAGCCCTCAATTTGTGTTAATTAAATAAACTTGTCTGTCATTTACAGCATATATTAGAAGCCAGAGTTACTTCTGATTTCTAAGAAGACTTTCATCTAGACTCCCCAGTTCTGAGTCCTTAGGATGGCCTCTTTACTGCCATCTTGGTAATGTAACAGCACATAAATTATTCACACATATGCCCTTGGAATGTGCTTATACCATCTTGGGCAGATTATAACTTGACATAAATGTTAGGTTTCTGTTTCCCCTTAAAAGCTCAAAGTTTTAACTCTTATAATTAATGGCATGCATAGCTCCCTTGTTAATTCATTTAAATTGGAAAGGTGTGACTTTCATCTGTCATTTTTCAATATATTAAAATCTGGGTGCCTCTTACTGGAAATGAAAGAAATAACATAAGATTTGCAAATTTCTTATAAAAACCCCTGTGTAAAAGTTAGGTTTTCTCATTTCATTAAATATTTTTATGAAAGTTAGAAAAGAACATGACTTCAGGTTTGACAGGGTTCAGTAAATTTCAACTTTCCTCCCAGGTACATAGAAGAAAATAAGGCAGGTAGGAAAACAAAATATTTCTTTAACTTTTGATAGAACTGATATACAGAACGTGACCTATGCCTGTGGAAAAAACATATATAAGACACTATTGAGTCTCCAAATACTAAATCTAAGTATTATACCAAAATCAGTATAACCCTGAAAAAATAAAAACTTCCTTGAACAGAAAGCTACTCAGTAAAATTCATGCAGAGGCAGCCCAGACAGGAGGCTTAACCTAGGAAATAGAATTGTGACTTACTCTCCCTTAGTCCCTAAAACAAACCCATAATCCTATGAAGGAGACATCAATGCCCAAAACTATAAAGTTCACCCTGGTGAGCCAAAGAGAGACTAACCATTTCCTAGCCACAGAGGGGCTAAGCCACTCTGTCATGTCACCTGTTTTCCTCACAGTCATAGATATATATACATATATAATTTTTTACCTTATTCATCTTCCTGCCTTTTGGGGTACTCTCTGTTTCTTTCTTGAAGAGGATAGCCTTTTTTTTTTTCAGGAAAAAAAGAAAGCAAGAAACACGTCACATTTAAACATATAAATGATAATAGCACTTTTGCAGTATTTACCATATAACAGATATTTTTCTAACTGTTTTCTGTTTTTTAATACAGTCAGTTTCCAGGGGAAAAAGTCTAAGGAGTAGGAACCAGTATTATCACCTTTTTACAGATGAGGAAACTGAAGTACAGAATAGATAAGTAACTTGCAGTCGCACTAGGTTATTCAGTCTGTCAGTGTCAAACTCAGATTCAAACATAGGAGCAGTTTATGCTGTTAACCATTAGCCTCTACAACTGCTCAAGACTGGTAGACAAAATTGAGCAGCTAAGAGATGACAGATTTAAAGGTTTCACTTTCTTCTAAAAAATTATATATATATTATTATATATATATATAAAATTATATATATACATAATATATACACACATATATAATTATATATGCATATATACACATATACACATGCATATAAAATGTTTGTAATTTCAACTATTGCATAAAAATTGTTGTATTGATAAAACTGTGAAATTAATTATGAAATAACATAGTCATAAATGACTGAAATTATAGAGAAGGGGATACTTGCTATTTGATTGTGGTAGATGGGTTTTTCCAGGAAAAGACAATCATATCTTTTCTGTGATTTTTTATTCTGACTTAATAGAGTTCTTGTGAATTTTACAATTCTACAGAGCAATACCATGATTTATGCTTATAATGCATATAGCTATTTTCTGTTACCAATTGTTGTTTAATATTATTATTATTATTTATTTCTAGCCATAGGAAGAGTTTGGAGGACCTAAAGTAAGTAAATCTGTGATGCTAAGAAACTCTTTAATTATATCCTCCCATTTTGTGCTTTTACTTATGAGCATTTAGTAACTTAAAATTTATATATAAATACTAATAGCATAGTTAGATAACATATTAATCTTATTTAAATAGTAATATTTGTTTTCTTAATCTTGTGAAGGTAAAAGTATGATAAAATTAAGGATAAAAGTCTACATGAAGATATTAATAAATTTTTTGACTACTCAATAACAAGTATAAAAAGGAAAGTACAATCTTTCTAAATTCTTTTACTTCATTTTGTGAAATTTTATTCTGGTCATCAGTAATCTTTGACAGTTACATTATTTTTTCAACTTTGGTATTTTTAAGATCAGACAGACTTTTAACTAGTCCTATTAAATGTATCTTGGAGAATGAAATCAAACAGCTTTGAGAAGTTGGTATAATTTAGGGTCATTTATTAGAAACTATAATAAAACACTTATTTTTTTAAAGTTACTATAGCCAACTCTAATTTGAATCTTAGGAGTGTCTGAATTATGTATTTTTAAAAATGATTAATTTACTTGCCTCTTCAAAGCATTGCAGGCAGTAAATATCCTTTTATGAAGAATAAATAAAGCACAGAAAATTAATGATTTTCCTTCTCTGTTTAGGAATATGTGAGCATGGAAAGTTTTTTTAACCTGTGATGTATGAGAACTTTTAACAAGAAATTCTAGTTAAGAAAGCAGTTACGTTTATTTATCCTTATTCGATCAAGTCCATTCAGCAGTTCAGGTTTTGTCCATCTACTTACAATTCCACTAAGGTTTTCTTGACAATGGCAAAAATAGGACAGTTGTAGCTACATGAAATGGACCATTAGAAATAGTTTTGCCTTTTAATCCACTAAATACAGAATTGAACACTTACCTACATCTTTAAAGCCAGAAAAGAAATAAAAAGTCTAGATCTATACAACCTTCAGTTAAATGAAGACAGATAAGACAAGGCAAGTTGTCTTGCCTGTTTGGGGGGGGAGGGGGGAAGTGTTCCTATCCAATCTGTAAACAAATAGAAATTCATTACCAGATTGCTTGAAAAAGACAAATTACCCAGAATTTATAGCAGAGTAATTTCTTTCCTTTAAGTCATGATAATGAATCTCCATTATCCAACATTTTTAGTTTACCCTCCATCCTCAGAAATTGGAACAATAATTATAGGCTCTGGTGAAAAATAGATCCCATTTCTTTCTTTGATTCTCTTACTATTATGAAATAGGATTCTCTTTGCACTTTCCTTTGCTGAGTACAGGATTTTAGAGATGAATATGGCACATGTTAACATTCTAAAGATTATTCCCAGTTACTACACTATTACTAAGTTCAAGAGCAAGATATTAAGATGATAAATAGTTCTTAATATAAAACATTATCTTTTCATTTTCTTTAAAGTCTGAAGTATATTTTCTTACAATAGTGACATAGTCACCTATTTCCCAATTAAAAACATAAAAATCTTACTCCATAAGGTATGCAATCAATAGATTTATAATATCAAAACATAGATTGTTAATCATTTTATATTACACTCTATTTTTAGCCTAGAAACATAGCTCCGAGTTTCTTTTATATAAATATGCATAAGAAAAATCTCCTATCTGGCATTCCTTGCAAAGTCTTGGACACCGCATAAGACCTATTGATAAGTGAATGGAACTAGATATAGATATACACTAGATACATACACACACACATACACCTATACATATAATCTGTACATATACATATATTTAATCTGTTTAATATATATAGTTAGAGTTATAAACTGGAATATTTCTAGAATGAAAAAGTATACAAATGTTGAAATGAGAGAAGTATATCTACATGTATAAACATGGTTAAATATCTTGCTGACAAGAAGGAGATACATAACATAGTAATACATTATAGCAAATAATTTAAGTATCATTTGAAACCACTTAAAATGGCATACATTGTTGATCAGTAGTCATGAAAGTATACAAGCACAATGGTAAGGAAAACTGTCTTGAGGATAGAGGTCATCCCTAGAAAGTAAAAAAGGCAAACGTGTTAATGATTAGAAGAGGTATACTTTCAAATATACCTTTAGCATACACCTTCTAAAAATCTCACCCTTTCAGTTAGTTTACAAAATTAAACTTATTTTCCTAACAATTCTTTTTTTTATTGTATCATTTTTTAAAATATTTTATTTATTTATGCATACAAGAGCTAGAGTATAGGCCAGAGATGCAGGGGGTGAGAGGATTCACCAGAGACACAGTGGGGAGCAGAACAAGCAGACTGACTGAAATACATTGCTGAGGGGAGCAGCGGGCAAGGCAGGAGAGGTCTGCTGCACCATTGTGGGTCCCCTCCCTGGTCTGGGGTCGAGCTCACACTGCAGTGGCTGCAGAAGCCCCACAGTACAGTGCTTAACCCACTGCACCACCAGGGAGGCCCCCATACTGTCTATAATTTAGAGGTATAGGCTTATAAACTTAGATGTTACCATACCTGCCCTCTGTCAAAGTACTCATAATCCTGTGTCTAAACTGCCCCTTTTTCTCCTTCATCTTTACCATCTCCCTCTGGCACCTCAATTTTATAGTCATATTTCTATTATTTGTTTTTAGTGTTGACTGTCCCTCATTATGGAAACAACATACATGCCCAATGGCAGATGAGTATATTAAGAAGAGGTGCTCAGTGAACTAAGTCATAAAGAAAAAGAGAAATATTGGATGGTTTAACTTATAGGAGGAATGTAGGTGAAAAATAAGGGATCAGGAAAAAATATAATTAAAAAACAAAATTAATGGGCAACTATAAATCAGAGACATTCTGCAGGAGAGGGCAGGGAGAGGGATCAAAACAGGGGAAGGGTGAGCACAAGGGGGAAGGGTGAGCACAAGGGACTACGGTGATGGTGCACGGGTGAATTGGTGGTGGGACTTCTACGGGGACTACACCTGAAAGGAGAAAACATACATTGTACAAAAAGGAAGAATTATGTTATATGTGTGTGTGTGTATGTGTGTGTATGTATATATGTTTATATGTATTGCAGATTAAGGAAACTCCTTTAATATTATGTCAGGTAACACATTGCAACTAACCTCTTTATACACACATATATATGAAGATGTGGTATATATCCACAATGGAATACTACTCAGCTATAAAAAGGTGACATTTTCCTAATAATTTTTAAGTAGTCTTCTTTATTGTTTTGACATTTCCACAGATGTATCAAAACAAGGGCAAGTAAAATTGCCAACACTTTAGCATGATTCGAGATAATGACACAAAACTGTACCCATTGTCACAGATCTGCATTTACAGTAAACATGGAAGATTCAATCAAATATACCGTTAAAGAAGGAAAAGTGAATTTCATCATTTCTCTAATCTTGTGTATAATTTTAACACAATGTGTGACAAAATAGGTATTTCATATGAAATAACTGCTATTTTCCAAAATATATAGCGGTCTGGAAGAAAAACCCCTGTGCAATTCTCTGAGTTGAACTGAGGTTTTATGGACAACCATTTTAACTTGCAAGAACCATCAGCAGACATGCCATGATTATTCACAGTAGTGTATTTAGTTGATAATTCTCAAGCATAAATAAAAGTGAACATCTCATTTTTTAGGAAAAAAATACTGTATTTGTTACCAATGATAAAATTTGGCTTTCAAGAGAAACCCAAATCTTAAAAAAATTGCATCAGCTACCACAAGCCTTTCAGCTTTGCAATACTTGATAAAAGTTCTAATATGATAAGAGGATGATATAATTAATGTGTTTTTAATATGGTATGATGAAATCTGTCAGCTTCAGAAGACGTTCAAAACTTCAACCAATGCCTGATGTTATAAAATCCTGCATCAGTGAAACACCCATTCATAGTGCAAAAGTGATCAATGGATTTTAATGTATAACAAATTAAGGAAACTCCTTTGATATTATGCCAGGTAACACATTGCAACTAACCTCTTTAAAATCCACTAATTGTTGACTTTTGATGTAGTATCAAAGAATACTACTCTCTGAAAAGGCTGTTAAGACACTGCTCTCTTTTCCAAATACAACAACAAAAATAATTGCTAGCAACAGACTGAATGATGGTATGAGAATCTAATTTTATTTCATTAAGTGAAGTATTAAACATATTTGCAAATATTTTAAATAATGCTGCTTTTCCCACTAAATTTCTTCTCCTTTGGGAAAACTACAAAAATAACAGCTTGCAGAATGTACAGACTACAAAACACTTACCAAGAAAAAAATGAAAAGGAAAGAAAAACCCATTGTTTCCATCATACCTGAAATATAATAGAAAGCAGACTTTTTTATTTTATATATATTTTTACATCATTTTTCCTTTTTGTACAGCGTATGCTTTCTCCCTTTAGGTGTAGTCCCTGCAAAATTCCCATCACCATTTCACCAGTGCACCATCACATAGTCCCTGTGTAAGAAAGCAGACATTTTAATTTAAATCAGTAAGCATCCTGAAACAAGTCTAGAAAACTGGTTTGTCATTCATTTCAATACTTCATTTTAAATACACATCAGATAATCAGCAGTTATTTTATGACACAAAATTTCTCATGTAATGTAACTATTTCTAATTTTAGGTTTTATTGTAATTGATGTTAAAATAAATTGTTACAAGTAATCTGCTTGCTCTGTTGGCACCCATTTCCTCTATGTCCCACCAACAGTACTCTGATCTTCCATGAGTTCAATCTCCTATTCCTTAGCCAAGTGATTGGGATTGGATTCACCCCTATGTCCAACATTTTAATTAAGCCCTGTAATTGATTCAAGAATGGAAAAATTTCCATACTGGACCAACAAGGAGAAAAAGTCGCTTGACATATGCATGAGCTATCTCCTTTTAGATGGTGTGTTTTAAGGTGTGAGACTTGCATTAAGCATTTTATGACCAGAAGGGAAATTACTAAAACTCTGAGGATTAAGTTGACATGAGTGGAAACAGCAGACAAATAGAGAAGCAAGATCTTAGTGATATTGTTTAGACAGCTGTCTGAATGACAGCTAGTTGTACCACTGGACTTTTTAGGATAAAGCCATTCTATAATTCTTTTGTTTGTTTATTTTAGCTCTTTGAGGTTTTCCACTGCTTGTAACAGATTTATAATCAACAGACAACTGACACTTTCTTCTAAGCTACACAGAATTATGACATATTTGATTTTAAAAGATAACAGAATAAATTCATTTCAACATTAAAAAATTAAGTACCTATGTATTCACAGGCAATGCAGCAGTGCTGAGGAAACAAAGGTAAACAAAGCATTCCTGACTCCATCCCTCAGGATGTCCTGTTTTGGCAAACAACAAAGTACATTTAAAACCAATTACACGTTGATCTATTCACTTAAATTTTAAAAGTGTTTTGAAGAAGAAGAATAGAATTTAATGGAGCTTTTTCACAGGGTAGTGGGTCTATTCTGGGGTGCTTTAGTTCCCTAAGTCTTCCATAACAAATAATCACAAACTAAGTGGCTTAATAACAGTAATTCGAAGGAATATATACACTCCTATGTTCAATGCTACCATATTTACTAGAGTCATTTATGAAAACAGCCTAAAAGCCCAAAGACAGATGAGTGTATCAGAAAAGTATGGCATGTATATACAATGAAATACTACTCAGCTATTGAAAGGATGTGGTATGTATACACAATGGAATCTATTAATTTTTCAGCAATCAACAAAGATAAACTTGTGTCATATGTAGTGACATGATGGGGCTGGAAGGGATTATGCTCTTGAATAAGTAAGGAGGAAAAATAAAAATAGCGAATGGTTTCACTTATAGAAGGAATATAGGTGAACCAAATAAAGGATCAGAAAAAAATTAAAAAGAAGACAAAACTAGCAGGCAACTATAAATTGGAGACATCAGCAGTAAAAAGGGAGAGGGATTAAAATGGGTGGGAAGTGCACAAGAGACTATGGTGATGATTCATGGGTGACCTGGTGGTGGAAATTTTATGGGGACTACACCTGAGAGAAGAAATCAAACATTGCACAAGAATGAATAATGATGTAAATACATATATAAATACATATATTGCATATATATTTTAAATGAAAATTATTAAATATTAAACTTAGTAAAGCAAAATAAAATCCTTTCAATCTTTTAAAATTAAGATGTGATTTTTATTTTTTAAGAGGCAGGAGAGAAAAAAAAAGGATGCTATTTGCAACATGGACAGAACTGGAGAAGATAATGTTAAACAAAATAAGAGAGCAAAAGACAAATACTGGATAGTTTCACTTATATGTGTGATACAGAGAAACAAAACAAAGGGTCAGCAAAACTAATTCAATAACAACAACCCTTGACAGCAGAACTGAGGCAACCAGAAGGGCAAGTTGGCAGGATGGGAGCAGGGGATCCAAGGAAGCATGGTGGAGGATTAATGGGACTTTGGTGGCTGGCATAGCGTGAAAACATACAATTGTAGAGGTCTGAATGTAACCTCTAAAACAAATATAACAATGTAAATCAACTTTACCTCAGTAAACACTGGAAAAACACCAATGGTATTCTATTCTCTTACAGCTCTAGAGGTCACACGTCCAAAATGAAGGCCCTTTTCTGAAAGCTTGAGGGGAAAATCTTCCTTGACTCTTCCCAGAGGTTGGTAGTTACCAGCAATTCTTGCATTCCTTGGCTTGCTGTTCCATTACTTTCATCTCTGCCTTCCTTGTGTTTGACTCCAGATCTTCCTCTCTGAGAGGAGTACAACTTCAGCATATCTTTTTTGGAGAACACGTTGAATTCACAAAAGGGTAAGTTAAAGAAGACTTCTGTGAAAGAAGATATTCTGAAGCTAACATCTAAGGATGAGCCTGAATACTATGGAGAGAATATCGAGGACACATATTTTTGGTATATATAGCATTTGCTACTATTCTATTATTTCTTCCCAGGTCCATCATTGCTCTTATATTATCTTCCAGTTTTCCATCTGGAACCTCAGTATTATAAGGAGAGAAATTATGGAAGGACAATTCCCAGTGATAATGATGGGTTCTCTGGGGAAGTCCCTGACCCACATAATTCCTGCTTGTCCCTTTTTTCATTAAAAATGGTCTTTCTAATATCTTGGTTTAATTGCTTGGTAGAGCAACTAGGAATTTCTCCCCCCCCCCTTTTTTTTTTTGCTTAAACATAAAACTGTATTTAATAATTATTTTATCCTAGAAGAAATAAGCATACAATCTATTTGCTAAGTTTAATTTTCACTGCTAATGTTAAACTATTAGCACATAAATTTTGCTAATTGTAGAAATTACTTTAAAACTTTCTCTACTAAAAGTTTCCCAAACAAAATTTAGACATACTATTATTAACATTTCCAAAGGAACCATGGTTTTAGTCAGTTTAAATCAGTAAGTTTCCTCCTGACTAAGCTTTTATGCAGAATACAAACTGCCTTTACCCACATAACCTTCTACTTCTCACTCAGTCACCCACTGATGGCTAAATTCATTGTCTCTCTTCTTTCACAGATGACCTATAGATGAGCTATAGTCAACACATTAGTATTCACCAACCATGAAAAAAAATAAATTTAACTTTTGGGAAAAAATTACAATCAGAGTTGTATGTATTAATTTGTAATCTGAGAAAAATGGAATAGTTTTCTATTATTTGATCAAATGTCATGATAAATGTAGACTAGCCTATTAGGTCATGAAACAAATCTTTAAAAATTATATATATACATATAAACTCATTTATCAAATAAGTATTTTTCTATACTCACTTGTTGTTTCATTGTCACAAAAAAATTATCAGTAAAATTTTTTTTAACCTTTGCTTCCTTAATGAAAGCAACTGAGACCCAAGGTGACAGAGCAAGTAGAAATGTTCAGACAGAGAATAAAAATCTATATTTGTCTTACTTTGAAGTCAGTGGTTTTCATATAAATGACATTCGCTTTTTTTTCAAAGTCTTACACATTTTTTAAAGTATATATTACATTCTCTTTTAACCTGAAATCCAGTAGCTTATAGGAGACCACTTTTAATGATATGCTTTCATAAAATAAGTATTACAGGAGCAAGTCAGTCTCATCGATCACTGATGAGCTTTTTTTTAAAGCACGTCTATGTACACATCACCTGCTAAAATTGTGGTATCACTGGGAACTGGAAAAGTGGACCCTGCCCTCAATGAATTTACAGTCTATAAGTGAAATCAATACATATTCAGGTATTATCTAATTTAGAATTTTTAATTGACTACTTGTCCTAACCTTATTATTAAGACCGCATGATCTAATTTCACCTCAACCCTTAACTTTATTTTTATCATGACTGATTCTCTTCCCCTAATGTCAAATTCTAATATATGGCCAGACTGAAGTTAAAGCTCCTAAGCCCCTCACCAACATCTCTGCTACCTCTGGCAGTCATTTTCATGACATTTTTTTGGAGTCAGTGGGTTTGGAGTGTGGGATCCTTAGGTTCACTCTGGGATAGGTTTCACCTGAGATCCCCTTTCAGCTGCACAAGGTGAGTTCCGCAGGTGAGTTTCTCCATGAGGCAGGCAAAGACATAAGTTGCATTCAAAGAGCAGGTTTATTAGAGAAAGGGACAGACGAGTAAAGGATACTTACAATAAACATAGTAGGCAGAAAGAGCTGCATCTTTGTAGGGGCAGTGTTAGGTTTTATCCCCTCATTTTGGTGGGGAGGGGCTCATCTCTGCGAGTGGTTAGATTGTTGCCGATTTTAGACAACTATACAGAACCAGAAAGAGACCAGAGATGCCACAGTGGGCAATCTCTGTATCTTTACCCTCAGGTCTGCTCTCAGTACTCCCTACAGCATCTGATACCTGCTTGGGTCTTACACTTTATGATAAGGCACTTGTGCCGAGGATCTTGATTTCTATAGCTGGGTTTATGGCCCTGTTTTATCTCCTCTACCCCACCTCCTGTGTGTCTAGTTGTAGTGCCAGCAAGGGCACAGAGCAAGATCTAGGTGGTTCTACAGACAGGGTAAAGGGAGGAGTCTTGGAGCCCTCGGTGGCCTTTATACTTTTATTTACAGAGGTGACACCATTCTCTTAGAGGCGACCAGGTACATGGCAGGCAGGGGTGCTGGGGGGCCAGGAAGCTGGCAGGCCTCTCAGTCCCTGGCGCATCTCACCCTCTCAGGTACTTTGCTGCTTCTTCTCTCTGCTTCTACTGCTGCTCTTGTTCCACTACTGGCGTCCTGTGCTGCTGCTGTCTTCTTTCTGCTGCTTTGCTGCTGGTGTCCTCATGATGCCGCCCTTGTATGCCGGTGTCCAAACCCAGGTGCGCCCACTTGTGCATGCCCACCTAGGCATGGGTGCAGTACTGCAGGTGTCCATCATTATACCAATGGCAGGAGGGTGGAAAGACCTGATAGTTTTCCCTGAGCCTACACTAGTCTTGTGATGCTTCCTTTAGGCTTTCTATTCTTTTCCTCCATCAATTTGACCAAGTTTATTCCTATCTTCCCTAAACAAACTATGAGTCTTAACTTGATAGTAGAACACAGAATATGATCAACTATTTATATAATCACATAGACAATGAGGCCTGCCTTTGTCTGATGGTTGGTCAATTGATTTTTCTTTAAGGAATTCATTTATTTGGGAGTAGATTTTCTATAAGCAAGCAAAATGATGCTATGACCATAAAATTACATCTAGGAAAATTTCACATTTTTTAAAGTTATTGTTCAACACAGAAAACAAAAATAAGGGCCCCCCCTGGTGGCGCAGTGGGTTAAGCAACACAAACCACATATGAAGCAAACCACAACCACTGCAGCACAAGTTCGATCCCTGCTGCCAGCCAGGGAGGGGACCCACATGGCGCAGCAGACCTCTCCTGCCTTGCCCGCTGCTCCCCTCAGCAGTGTGTTTTAGTCCATCTGCCTGTTCTGTTCTTCACTGTCTCTGGTAGATCCATTCACAACCCACCCCCCACCCCCCCGCCCCACACTTCTGGCCTGTACCCCAGCTCTTGTATGAATTAAAGATAAACCTAAAAAAATTTTAAAAAATAAAAGATTTTCAATGTTTTTATAGAAAAAAGTTTTCTTAAATATATATATAAAATCAGAGACAGCTCTGAACCACAAAAATAAAATATGTTGACAGATTATACAATTTTAGATTCAGTATCAATTGAAGAAGTTGTTAAGGCACAATGGAACTGTGGGATTCTCCTAGACTGGCAAGTAATTAAATAAGCATGAGACAGATTGATAAAAGAAAAAGGCAAGTCAGTTAATAATAACATGTATATCTTCTGTGTACATGGGAGAGATCCCACATGACTGAGCTGCTCCCTGGATGCCTTCAGAAACTATTTTAAATAGCATAGCTAATATAGAGATGTGAAGGGGTAAAGAATAAAGAATATCAGTTATGAAGTTTACCAAGGAAAGCACAGTAAAAAAAAAAAAAAAGGTATGTAGATTTAAGTTCTGCTTTCTCCTTTAAAAGGAGTTAAGGAAATTAGGTCTTCCCAGTACAGAGAGGGAGATAACTTTAAAGAGAAAAGTTTGCTTGAAATTGTCTTTTTCAAAGGCAACAGCCTCCCAGCCTTTAGAGCCCCTCATAGGATATAAATTTTAAAATATATTTTTGGGTGGCATATTTTTGTTCACTTACAAATATTTATTTCCCTTTCTACATCTCATTCAATATATTTTTTATTTTTTAAAGATTTATTTATTTATGCATACAAGCACTGGGGTACAGGCCAGAGGTGTGGGGGGCGGTGAGAGGATTCACCACAGAGAGCAGGGAGCAGAACAGGCAGATTAACTTAAGTACACTGCTGAGGGGAGCAGCGGGCTAGGCAGGAGAGGTCAGCCGATGCTCCATGTGGATCTCCTCCCTGGCCGGCAGCAGGGATCGAACTCTGCAGGAGTGCTGCAGTGGCTGTGGTTTGCGTTGCTGTAGCAGCAGGATGGGAGCACTGGAGGCAGGGTCAGGATGGTTCTGGGCAGACGGGTCAAGGAAGGAGAGTCTTGGAGCCGTCGGTGGCTTTTCATACTTTATTTAGTAGAGGTGGCCAGGTACATGGCAGGCAGAGGGGCCGGGGAGCGGGGAGCAGGGGGCCTCCTAGCCCCCAGCGCATCTCACCCTCTTGGCTGCTTCTTCTCTCTCTGCTGCTGCTGTCGGTTCTCTCCCGTCCTCACAGTTCTCTCTCGCAGTTCTTACAGTTCTCGCGTCCTCATGACGCCGCCCATTTAAGCCCGTGTCCAACACAGGTGCACCCACTTGCTCATGCCCACCCTGGAATGCTCACAGCACCGCAGGTGTCCATCATTAAAGGTGGGAGGGTGGAAAGACCTGAGCAACCCTTACCCTACAGTTGCTTAACCCACTGCACCACCAGGGAGGCCCGCAATATATTTTTTAAAACACACAAAAAAGGAATTAAGTGATCTAATTGTACTATCATAACCTTTAATATGTTGGTTAAGAAATATTCAATATCTCTAATAAAATGTTAAAATGGAATTATTCTACCTTACCCTTAGCCTGCAAATCTGAGAACAATACAATAGGCAGCAAATATTTTCTAGATCTAAAAGCAAGAAACTATATGCAAATCTGCTATGGGTTTATGAAACTGGCTTTGATAACTTCAGATGGTGCCTCTTCAGTTTTGTGTAAGAGGGAGAGAAGAGATCACCTTTGAAAGATTCCTTGAAATGCAAATGGAAAAAAAAAAACAATATAAAGAGGGAAAAGACCTCTTCCTCAGTTAGCCATTACCCACTACCATAACAATCAGACTATCCTTAGACCATTAACATATCAAACCTCCTTCAGCAAACCTCCAGCATCCCAGCTAGTTTCTTTGTTGACAGATGAATCACAGAAATATGACCCAGAGCACAAATTCTGTTCCAGGAGATCCACCTCAACACCTGAATGATATTGAGGTAGAACAGGAATTCAGTACAATGGCTGCAGCCTCCACTATCCTCATCCAATAGTTTTGGAAAACAGGTGTGTCTATTTCAAAAGAAAATGACCCAATCCTATTATTTGATTCAAGCCCTGTTAATTTAACTTACACATGGACACCACTATTGTAAAACGTCTACCTTATCTAACAGGAGGTTAGGGGTCAAGTGCTTTGATAAACAAAATTGGTAAAATCTTATTATCTCAATCTGCAAATTCCTGACACCTTTGTAAACTGGTCAAAAACCATTCTCTTGTCTGCAAATTCCTGCCCCTTTTGTTAAACATACTTTGTCAAAATACCATCTATGAACCCCTGCCCCATCAAACTAAGAAAGGATTTATATCAGCAGCCTTAATGCTGGAGGTTAAGAGCAGAAAAATTGAAAAGAAGGCACCACAAGGCCAGAAACCTGGATCACACAAAGCCAAAACCTGGAGGTGGGGATAGAAGTGATTAAGCTAGTCATTAAATCAGCTATAGAAATGAAAAACCTTCAGGCACCAACTGCTATAGCAAGTATCCCACTGCTATAAAAAGTACCAAGAGGCACAGACCAGAGGTGGGAATATGGAAATTGAGAGCCATTATAGAGAATCACTGGTCCTTACAAATCAACCTACTCAGACTCTAGAAGTAATTAGGCTAATAAAAGGGAACAACTCCACAAAGGAAGGAACCCCTTCCAAAGAGTAAGACTAGATCAGTGCAATTTCTGCACTGGCAAGGGCCAGCAGCCCCGTTGCCCACCTGTGACTGCACAAGTGCTTCTCTTTACAAACCTGTTCCTCTCAGGGACTGCTTTTTCTGCCCATCCGTCTGTTTAATTGTCCCTTATTCTACCCCCCCCCTTTTTTTATAATAAACCTGTGATTTTATATATAACTAATGTCTCCATCTTGTGGAGAAACTTGCCTGTGCTGCTGAAAGGGGAGTTTTGGTGAAACTTTTCCCAGAGTTAATCTAAGGACCCCACTCTCAGAACCCAATACCTCTCCAAAATTGATTTCATTAAGACCCCAGGCACGGGACTCCCTGGTGGCGCAGTGGGTTGAGCAATTCACTACGAAGCAAGCTGCAGCCGCTGCAGCATGAGTTCAATCCCTGCCCCTGGCCAGGGAGGGGCCCCACATGGCCCAGCAGACCTCTCCTGCTTTGCCTGCTGCTGCCCTCAGCAGTGTGTTTCAGTCCATCTGCCTGTTCTGCTCCCTGCTCTGTCTCTGATGAATCCTCTCACCTCCCGCAACTCTGGCCTGTACCCCAGCTCTTGTGTGCATAAAGAAATAAATCCTTAAAAAAAATATGACCCCAGGTGCAATTCTCCTCTGAATCTGCCCACACTCATTCTTGAGAGTACTGGCACCTACAACAAAGCTTCAGTTCTAACTCAGCTGTACTGACTCCTGGGATGAAGTCTTTCTTGTGTAAAGATCAACAAATGCGGGGTCGGTCAGCAAGCCTGGGCCTCATCAGTGTCAGTGTTACAGCAGCAGGAACCTGCAGGGACTCAATTTTTAAAAGATCCCTGTAGGGTAAAGGTTGATCAGGTCTTTCCACCCTCCCACCACTGATGATGGACACCTGAGGTGCTGTGCGCACTCCAGGGTGGGCATGCACAAGTGGGCGCACCTGTGTTGGACATGGGCATAAATGGGCGGTGTCATGAGGACGCCAGAACTACGAGGACCAACAGACAGACTGTGAGGACGGACTGTGAGGACCGGCCAACCAACAGGAGGAAGAAGCAGCAGCAGCAGCAGCGAGAGAATAAAGCAGCCAAGAGGGTGAGATGCGCTGGGGGCTGGGAGGCCTGCCAGCCTGTCAGGCTCCCAGCCCCCCCCCACCCCCCGCACTCCGGCCCCCCTGCCTGCCATGTACCTGGCCA
>JAGFMF010011464.1:7905593-7927058 GCA_019455555.1 Galemys pyrenaicus | reverse complement strand
TCTACTAAATAAAGTATGAAAAGCCACCGAGGGCTCCAAGACTCTCCTTCCTTGACCCGTCTGCCCAGAACCATCCCGAACCTTGCTCCTGTGCCACCTTCCTGCCATGACAATCCCTTTATAAAAACCTTACCCCATTCCACAAGAGAGATTTTTTTTTAATGTCTTGAGGGCACCATCTCCCAGAAATACTGGTTTTCTGAACAAATCTAGCTTTAATCACCTCAGCTCTGTCTCTTGTATCTGACTTATCAGTGGCAGGCAGCTGAGAGTCTGGATCTCGTGGTGGATGTGCTAAAGACTTCCCTCTACAAAAGTCTGTTAAGTAAACATGAAGAGATGTGAGTATGGGGGTGATCTTCATGTATGATCCATCTGTTACAGGGCAGGGAGAGGGCACCCCAGAGCTCCCAAACTTGCCCTCTCTGAATGGGTTTTATTATTTGCTACATTAAGATACACATATAAGATTTTTAATGGAGAGGAACTTTAATACAATTAGGGTATAATATAGAAAGGATAAAGAATATAGTTATTAAGTTAAGCATTTACAGTTACCCATCTCCTTGAGGGTAAAAGTACAGCCAAATAGGATTGGCCCAAAGCAAGGCCCAAAAGCCTGCCACACAGCTAAAGGACCTTTCAGTAGAGACTTATACAAAAGGGTTAGAAAGAGTTAGATAAATCTGGGAGGAAAAGAGCAAAATTAAAATTAAGATGAAAGCTGCCATTGTTAACCTTTCCACAGGTCTCTCACCCACATTTGTTCCAATCAGTCCAAGACCAAAAAGCAAGCACAGTTTCTTTACATGTCCCTCTGCTCCACGTGCTTCCTCCAGGTCTCCTTGCTGCTCTCTATCCTGCTTCCTTCTTCCTCCCTTCCTTTTGTCCTTCTCTCTGCAGAATTTTCTTTCCCTGCTCAGCTCCACCCACTTAGGGCAGAACTGGGATTTTGGAACTTCCCCCTTTTTTGGGGACTACCCTGTTATACATCTTCACCTGATATTGTGATTTATAAGAAAAATAAGAATTTTTCAGATAGCCAAAATTTCTCATATCTTTGGTCTCTTTCCAAGGTTTCTGGCCCAGAGATCCTAAAATCCTTGTAGTTTTAGTATGGAGACCTACTGAATGTGTTTTTTATTATGTTAATGTGGCTACATTCAGAATGCTTCTATGTCACTATGAATGTAGAATGGGTACTGTAGCGGCAGGATGGAGGTGGCACTGGAGGCAGGTTCAGGATGGTTCTGGGCAGACGGGTCAAGGAAGGAGTCTCTTGGAGCCCTCGGTGGCTTTTCATACTTTATTTAGTAGAGGTGGCCAGGTACATGGCAGGCAGGGGGGCCGGAGTGCGGGGGGTGGGGGGGGGCTGGGAGCCTGACAGGCTGGCAGGCCTCCCAGCCCCCAGCACATCTCACCCTCTCGGCTGCTTTCCCTCTCTCTGCTGCTGCTGCTGCTGTCAGTACTGTCGGTTGATTCTCACAGTTCTGTCTGTTCTGGTGTCCTCAAGACGCCACCCATTTATGCCCGTGTCCAACACAGGTGCGCCCACTTGCGCATGCCCACCCTGGAATGCTCGCAGCACCGCAGGTGTCCATCATCAGTGGTGGAAGGGTGGAAATACCTGATCAACCTTTACCCTACAGGTACTAAGCAAGAGAACCTGTTCAGAAGATGGGACATTTCAGCTCTACCCCTAGATCTGGGGGAGCAGAAAAGACTGAAGATTGAATCTACCCCAGGTGACCAAAGAGTTACCCATCATGTCTATGTAATGACACCTCCATAAAAACCCAAAAGACTAGGTTTAGAGAGCTTATGGGTTGGTGAACATAAAGATTTCAGAAAAGTAGCATGCACAGAGAGGCGATGGATTTCTGTGTTCTCTTCCACATACCTTGCCTAAAGTATCTCTTCCTTCTGGTTGTTTCTGGGTAATTTATTTTATCCCTGCATTGAGAAAGGAAGAAATTTTGAGTGACTTTAAAATTGTCCTTATTATCCTGGAGAGACGTTTACCTTACTGATAAGATTTGTTCTTGCCACTAAAAATGATGTGAAAAGTTATGGGACATGTCAGATAGCTGATACAGGAAAGAGAAAGAATAAATTCATTTAGTAACTTAAAGGGCAGTGGAAAAAATGTTCTTTTTCCTTACCAAGTTGTACAAGTAAAACAATTACATGTCTATCAATCATTTACTATATACCAAGCAAAGCACAGCAATGTATTTGTGTTTGTGTGTGTATGTATTCTTTTATTTTTAACCCTCTCAGAAGATGGTAATGTCTTCTTTTACAGATGAGGAGATTGAGAAGTTAACAACATTTTTCAAGGTTATCAGATATTACTGTGCTACTACTCTGTAGAGGAGATACTCCTTCAGATGATGCCTCCATGCACCACCTTAAGCTCAAGGTATTTGTAGTAATGAAATAGATATTCTTTTTGTTTCTTCCTCTGAAATGTTCTTCTGAGGCACAGAGGAAAGATGATTAGCATTTAATAATAAGTGCACCTATATTAAGCATATATATTATGCACCAGGCACATTATATTGACTCTCATACCCAACATTCCAAAAGAACATTGATTTTATTTTACAGATTTACTTAAAAAGGTCGAGTAACAATCCTGAAATTTCAGCTTGTAAATGATGGAACCAAGATTCCATGGTCAGTCTGTCTAGTTCTAAGAACTACATTTTTTCAGTTCTTTCCAGTGCTATATATGTGCTCTTAAGATACAAATTCATGACTTAGTTATAGAGGTTAAATACTTTCCTAATCAAGTTAAATGAATCACTTAATAATGTATCTACATAGACTAAATAATTCTACAGTTTTAATATATGAAATACATAGAAGAATTATCATAAACTATTTATTGATAGAATAACAGGCACCCAAAACTGACATGTTTATGAATACTAATTAAGTTATTGACATAGACAAAACTAGAGCCTAAATATGCTTTATATCCTGACTTGCATGCCTTTTCTATTCCATAATGATGGAAGTCATGAAATGTATATGGACAGATACTCAGAGAACAGTTGTCAAAAATAAAATAGTGAAACAGGGAATGTTTTCTTTCCATTGACATTTCAAAAACAATAAGAAAGCAGTGTATACATGCCAATCTGTGACTATGAAAATAAAAAACCGTAGTCTATTTACTAGTTCAAAGGTAAGAATTATGACAAGATTTCTTTATAACATTTAGGGTATAAAGTATTTTCACAGCAATTTCAGTTTTCACTTTGTCAAGACAACATTGTTATTGATTGTTCAAAATACCATGATAAAAAGTACTGGTGTCAAAATATGCAATTTTGTATCCAAGATTACAACAACTGCATTCTTTCCATTAGTACTTATTTAGAACAAGATTTATAATTCATAGTTATTACAAAACTATAAGTTAAAAACACATAAATTACCTCTGTGATGATCATTACCTATTTACCCTGTTTCATTGTAATTTAAACAATTTGTTTAATAGCTGGATTATGAAGCTATATCCATGATTGTATTTCTTCTCCTCCTTTATAAAAATAATAAAATATAAAGACTATAGTAGTATATTCTGTCTTCCATATTTTAAATATCTTTGGTAACTACTAAAACTTTTGCTTAAATTACATTAATACCCAACAAAAGGAAATAAGCACTATATTTGTTCATTTTGTATATATTTTCAAGGATTAGTTGTAATACTCTTGTGACTTTTTAACTTTCCAGGATAATATGTTTAATATCAACTGATATTTTGATGTCATCTGGTTTGAAAAGGATAAAATTATATTATTCTCTCCAATGAAACTAATTCTACCTGTACTACAGTTTATCTTTTTCTACCCATTTGTTGACCAGGTAGCTAAAAGCAATGAAAATTTGACTTAGTTACTTTTTTATCAACCACCCCAAAATTTACTGGACTTTTTAGGTATGAAAATAACAACCTTACTGAAAATAAGGGCAGTTATAACAGTTTATATTTGAGACTTGCATTTTTAATCCAACCTGACATTCTCTGCCTCTTAAGTAGAAAGTTTAGACCATTTACATTTAATATAGTTATATTTATGTTTAAGTTTAAAGGTACTGTGTTGCTATGTGTTTTTCTAATTGTTTTATATACTCTTTACTCCTTTTCTCCTTACTCTTTTTGGATGAGTACTTTTCTTGAATCCATTTGTCTCCATTAATATCTTATTAGCTATGCCTCTTTGATTTTTATAGTAGTTGACCTAAGAATCAAAGTATGTTTTATATAGAATATGATTTACTTTTGGCTACTTTTTAAAATATGTTTTAGTTTTTATCACTGGTTCTCAGCAATTTCATTATGATGCATCTTTGCTTATGATGTGGTTTTATGGTGGTTATTTTCTTAAAGATTTCCTGATCTACCTCTCTAGGTAATTCCATCTTCTATGCTATTCTGGCATAGTAACCACTGACTCCCTGCACATTTCTGTTTTCTCCCTCAAGTAAATAAGACTGCTGAATTTAGTATGGGTTCTGTTTTTGAAATGCAACCTGGAAAATGTCTCCAAGCAGTAAGCTAAGGGTAATTATCTTAATATTAAAGATAACTACATTTTTTTTAAAATTTCAAGAGTCAGTTATTCATCTTTTCCAATGTCTGAATCAATTGTTTTACTATTTTGTTCATTTTTTTTTTGTTTGCAGGAGGAACATTAATTCTTTGAATTTGTAAGAAGAAATCATAGTTGAAAAGAAATTCAGAAGTATAAAAATGCATAAAATAACAACTATATATCTGCTTATTTCTTTGTACTCATCAACAAATTCAGTGTGTCTCTAGAAATTTCCCCCATATGTAAAATCATCATGGGTGTAGGTGATTTTGCTTTATAAAAATATAATTCTATGTGGTTTCTTTTGATATATACCTACATTTCTATCAATGAATATAGATGTAACTTTATTTCAATATATATCACTAAAATGTAAAATTTTAGTCTACTGAAATTATAAAGTGCTTTATCGCTCATTCAATTAGCATATCTAATTCTTTAATGTAAAGCATTTTGATTGTTTCCATATTTTTCTCTATCAAAATCACTGTATATATATTCTCACCTTATATGCACTTATTCACACGTACATGAATTCCAAGAAAAATTCTTAGAACTGCTGTATCAAAGAATATCTCAATTTAAAAATTCAATAACTATTACTACACTCAACACTTTCCAAATATATTGTACTTGTGTTTCATATGAACAGCAGAACAGGGTTCTAGAGTTTTAAAGCAGTTATTTACTGCTGTTCATGTTCTCAGTTGAATCAAAATAAAAATAATATAAATTATAAATGTATATAAATGTATACAATATAAATCTATATAAATGTAGAGGTCTAGTATTAATTATTAAACAATTATTTATATTCATAGATCCATAACATGTTTAAATATTATCTCATAAACAAGCACATTTATGTGGGACCACTGATTCAACATGGTCCATGTTCAAAAGTCACCCATATATGCTATTCAAAATAATAATTCAAAATATTTGAGTAGAAAATAATTTAAGCATGTAATAAGGGCACTCTTGAAAGTCTTGTTTCTATAATGGCATGTAACTGCTTCATATTTAGTTTTGTGTTTCTTAATATATTCCTTTCCTTTTGTAGAATGCTACTTTACAAAAAGAGTGTACCTTAATATATTCCTTTCATTTTAATAATACTGTGTGCTATAGCTTCACTTTTTATTTTATCTTAGAGTGCTATATATAAACCTGACCTCTCACCTTGCATGCTTAACTAATTTCTTCATTAGGCCAACTGGAGTTCAAGATTAGAAGACTACACTGCATTAAAGTCAAGCTAAATCAATCAATGATGATACATGGAAAGAGAAGAGAGAGGGAGACTGCCCAACAGATAAGTCTTTTGAGGCTTACGATTGAATTTGGATTTTGCCCTAAGAGCAAAAGAAAACCACTGAAAAGTTTAAATGTAGGAATTTGCTTTTTAGAAAAATGACTCCAGTTAAATAGTTAGTATGAATCATGACTGGAGAGAAAGAGAGACCAATTAGGAGGGAAGTCCAGCTAACCTAAAAAGAAATGGAGAGTACTATGGTGGGAACAGTACAAACAAATAGAAAAGGACAAAGTTATGGCAAAGTTGGGGAAAATTGATAAGAATATGTTGTGAGCGAATTATAAAGTTTCCATAAAGACTGCCAGATTTCTGACTTATCCCAATCTGCATCCTTAAGTAAACTGTGTTCTAACATATATTATACTTAATATATATGTGTGTGTGCCTGTGTTTAAGTAACATTGCATTATGGCATTATATAAGTTTCATATGTGTGTTATTATAAAGCAAGGTCTATATATACTATATTAAGTTCATCACAAAAAGTCCAGTTCTATCTGTCACCATACAATTGATCCCTTTTACCTGACAATCAGCTGCATAATAAAGTGTACTTTCAAGGTAAGTGGTACTGTACAAAAACTCTAGAGTTAAGAAGAAAAGAGGAATCTGGGTAGAAACAATGTTAAGGAAAACTTCTGAGATGATTAACCTTGATTAGAACTCAGAGATATGGCATTTGATTGTACGAGGAAAGAAAGGAAGAGATTTCCAAGAGTGGAGTAGTCTAAGCAATGGCAGAATGTTAAGAAGGAACATGACTGGTAAAAGAGAGAGAAAGGTTACTATGAGACTAAGATCTTTTCTCTGAGGGTCAAATTACAGAGGACTATTACAGAGAGGTTTTAGAATACTGGATCTGATCTGGCAGAGAAATCTGCTGGGTCAGTGATTAAGTAAAGAGTAACAAAGCCAGAGCTGTGTGTTTAGAAGATTTACCTAATATGATAGACTAGATATTTTGAGCACAGAAAGGGGTATCTGAATGCAGGAATAGGATATAAACTGCTTCAAAATTCCAAGGACAGGATGATGACATCACGTCAGAGCACTATCATTGTCAATTAATTATGAAAGAGGAATAGATGAAGATGGTCAGATTTTTATACTAGATCTTCACATTTGGAAGGACTGCACACTGAGCACATATGGGATGGCTTCTACATATGACAACTAGAAGTTCCTTTAGGCAATAAGCATAAAGGCAATCCAACATGAACCAAGTGAGGTTTGCAAGTGAGGATCATATGCTATTTAGAAACCTGAACATACACGTAGCAGTACTGATGTCAAGAAAATCTGCCAACAGTTGACAAAGCTCCAATTAATAAGCAAGGATTGAGAAGAAAGACCTAGCACATTAGAGACATTATCAAGAGCAAAACAGTTACCGTGGTCAAGGAGAAACTGGATCACTAAACAGATTATTAGTGCATGGACATGGAGACAAGATCTACTCACTGTAGGAGGGGACAAGGTGAAAATCAAGGTTAGGAAAAGTTGTAAAATGTCAGCTCCAATTCAGGGCACAGCATGAAAGGAATTTGGAGATAGTATGGAATAGACCATTTCAGTAGTCTGAATTTCTTGATTATACCTCAGTTTAAGTGAAAATGGAAAATTAGGATTCTTACAGTTGAGTTATACTACTGCTTAAATACCAAAAGGCAGAAAGACTATTTGAAATCAGGGAGGGCTATATTATAGTAACATTTCAGGGAAAACAAAAAACCCTTAACTTTATTAAATATCTACTGTATGCCAGGCACTCTGCTATTGTCAGGACCTTTATTATTTTTAATATTCATATCACCCTTGTAAAGAATTAATGTTACCTAGTTTGTGAAATGAGGAATCTCAATAACAGCGAGACTAATTCATTAACAAAATCACACAAATAATAAGGTGGTGGAGTCAGATTTTGAATGAGGGCATCAGTGGTTTCCACACTCACTATCTTTCTAACAACAGATAAAATATGGCTTTGATGTTAAAAATCACATCCCATGGAGCATACCAGGGAACTGGAGATTAAGGAGTGAATCCAAGAAGTCTGCCCAAAGGAGTAAAGAAAGGTTGACTATGGAGAAAAATAAAGGAAAAGGGGAAAGAATCACAAATGATGCAAAGGTTTTTGAGTTGGTTGATTATAGGATAGGGTGAGATATAAATGAGAAACATGGAGGGAAATTGTTTTTGATAATATTTTGGTATATATATATAAATCATTAATGAGAACAGGAAGCAGTGAGAAGGAAGGACTCAATCTGGGGAATAATTAAGTTAAATGAAAATGTTTTAGAGACACTGGTATATATAATTTATGAAGAGATATACATTTGAAATACATTTTGATTTTATTTACTAACAGCATCTAGACTGAAATAAATTTTTAAAAATACCAGTTTATGCAATTATAACCACTCTTATGATTGAGATTATAAGAAAATTACTATAGACATGTATTTATGATTGTATTGGCTATAAATGACACACCATAAAAGGAGTACATTCAAATTATATCTATGTATATGTGTTATACATACACCTCTACTTATATAGGTGTATATATAGTGCATGTATAGAAATAAATTTATCTGTGTGTGTGCCTTTATAATTGCTAGAAACAATGAGCAAACCTATGGCAACACACATCCCTAATGCACAAATTCTGATGTTGAAAAATTTTCCAGTTTCAAAAGAAATGAAGAGAAACAAGAGCCCTTGGAAAAGGGGCTGATGACATCTCTGGAACCAAGCATGTATAAGATAAGTTTGGAATACTCATTACAGATATTCGCATTTTGTATGTCCAAATGGATGCTGGGGTTGAGAATCAACGGCTACTGATACCACTAAAAGAGAGAAAGCTAAAAGAGAGGAAACTAATAGTACATATTTTTAGATTGAAGAATAAACTACACCTATGAAAGCATCTGATAAAACCTTTCACTTTCTAACTACTAATTTATATGAAATGCAGTTTACAGAAATAAGTAACAATACTATGAAGATGCAAACAACATATTTTAAACTGTGGGATGTTCTTCAAAAACTGACACTGTGTCTCAGCAAACAAACTGCAAGAAAGGGAAAAATGAGTGAGTATCTCATAAATTAAAGTAACTTAAAGATATGGCAATCAGTTTTCAAACTATTAAAATGTATGTTCCTACTCTAGGACAACTGGAAATTTGAACACTGTACATTTGACAGTAAGGATATATACCAAAATATATAGAAAGGAAGTGATAAAATCATCAAGAGTTCTTAAAAATAAGATAAGAAGGGAAAAAGAGGATGGAAGAACAGATGAAATAATATGTATTGATAATTCTTGAAATTTTTCAGAGCAGAAAATACAGTTGTGGAAGAAATTCTGCCTGCACAAAACAGTTAGTGAAATTATCTAAACATCAGCTTGAATTTCAGATTGTAGTCTCGCTACAAATACTCATAGCTATGAGACATGCAAACTCAGGACAGAAGGCCAGGGAGCTTTGCAATGTGTAAAAATATAAGTGGATTATAGGAATCTGATTTTCTGAAGAAGGAGATGTGGAACAAATTCAGGAAAGACATTTTCCCTAGCTACTCTTAGACTAGGATGCCATTAGTAGTGTAATTGGAAGTCATGACCAACACTGCCCTGGCACAAAAGAGAGTAGATACTCCAATCTTTTACTAAGGAGATTTTAGTGAAAGGACTACTTGCAAAAGAGTGGGCAAAGTGACAGTAACCAAGGAAGGACAAGAAACTCCCAGGAGGTAGAAGGATGGGAAGCTGACAAGTCCAGAGCTGCAAAGGTCAGAGAACTGTACAACCTGACTCTTGTCAGAGCTGGAGTCATACCCAGAGGCATCGTGGTCATGGAATAGGCAACTACAGGCACAGTGATAAAGCAATAAAGATAAATACCAAACTTGCTTTTCCAGTTGCTCTCTGAATTTCCGCAGGCCTCCCATTAACAGAACTCAACTAGAAACCAAAAGGCAAAAAAGCCAGCACAATATAGATCTTGGAGGTTATTCTGTCTGGGAAGGATAAAGTCAGACAATGGAACTAGGTAGGGGCCCAGTGACAACAGCCGGCATAGAATGTATTGTTCACTAACACCTAGGCCATACTGGAAGTCTGTAAATCACTTGCTTGTATACTTGTACATCTGCTGATTATATAGTTCTACATATGTCATATATTCATGTTTAAACACCTATAAACAAACATCAACTCCTTAATGTGTGAGTGTATGAAGAGAGAGAACCAGAATATGGAGACTATGGATTCATTTCACCTTTACATCTAATCTTTCCATTTTAAGATACTAGAAACAATTTACAGAATAAGAAATAAAATGTCTGAATAACTATAAAAGGGTTGTACGTTTTGAGGAATCTGGAAAATACAAATTTAAATTTGATATTTTAATTTGTTACCCATAAGATTGGTAACTAAGCATTTTATATTATAAGTATTAGTGAATTTGCAAGTAATGGGAACTCACACATACAGTGAGGGAGAGTGTGAGTTTGTTTCATTAGTTCTTCAGTTTGAGAGTATCAAGTATGGAGATAGTTCAGCAACATGGTTAAACTCAGAAATACTCTGAGTTTCTCTCAATCTCTTAATATAATCTTTAGTGAGCAAATCTCTTATACCTGTTTTTGTATATTCTTATGAAAATACTTAACCTTCCCATGCCTCAGTTTCCCATAGTAAGACTACAGCTCTTACCTTGCATTATAATAGTATTATCAGGAATAAACTGCTTAGTAAACATGAAAAATGTCCATACATCATGAATCAGCAATATCACTCCTACTATATTTGCATAAAGAAGCTGACATGAGGCTATTTACTTCACTATTATTTGTATTGTTTGTTACAACAAACACATGGAAGCACACATTTGTTGCTAGTTATGGAAAAATTCCCAACATGTTGCTTAAAGTAAATAAAATATCAATGAAAAACATGTCTTTTGTGAAAGTATATTTATAACTGCTAACAACTATAACATTTATATTTATATGAAAGTTTTAGAAAAAAGTCTGGGGGAATATACCCAATCTGATGATAGCCTATTCTGCAAAGGGTTGGGATCTGGAATAAGGAAAAATAGTGAAGGAGCTTTAGATTTAACTGTTGTGTTTGAATTCCTTTCAGGATAATTTATTTGAGACACTTGCATAATTAAAAATTAATATGTTTTTGAAAAATAATTCAGATCCACTTAAACTCCAAAGCCAAGCATGTAGTTACTACATATCACAAAAAAATTTCATTAACTAGGAGAGTCTTCCTTCTGTGACTATTTCTTCAATCAAACAAGGAAAATTTTAGTCATGTGTTGTTTCATTTTTTTGACTTGTTATTTTCCAAGAGTTTTAGTGTTAGTAGTTTATTTTCCACTAAATGTTGAGTCATACCAAGATACATGAATAGCAGCAATGCTCAATATCACTGCGATCACCTATTCTGTTAGCTTTAAAAATCTCTTTTTTTCAGTGAAAAAAGAAAAGAATAGCAATAACTAGTATTAATATTACTTATAGTTCATAGTTATAGCATTTGCACATTAAATAATAGGGATTTTAGAAAGATAACTTAATAAATATGTATACATGTGTTAGAAAATAGACAATTGTTAATTGTAATTATTTGCTATTTTAATAATTATAGGTTTAGAAAAGTTTAATTCAATTATGTATTTTTTATCTTTTCCTTTGAGAGGTCTCCAAATAAAGAGAACATGTTTTAGTAAACTACAAGCTTTAGTTTCATCTGAGGAGAACTACCCAAATTGGGGTCCCAGAGTTTATAAGGAAATGGTTTATTACACAATTAAGGAGGTCAAGTAATAAACCCATAAGCTAAATGTTACCAAAATTTTCAGTCAGCTAAATTCATTGCTTGGATATTGATGTCATCCTTTATTATCTATTATTAATATAAGAGTTTGGAAATTATGAATCATATTATTTATTATTCATTGACTTTGGCATCACTTTTATTATTAAATGGATTGGCTATTTTAGAACAAGATACTAGTACTATCATTGTAGAATTATTAATGATATACAGGAAAAATTCAAGCTGAATATAAATTCAATGTGATTTTACCTTAAAATTAGAGTGACATATGTAATAAATTTGAAATATTTAATTATTTTAAATGATTTAGTATTTATTTTTTAAGATGTTACTAGTGAATTTGGTGGTTCATACTTGTCATAGACTACCAAGCAATTTCTTATTAGTGAGACATACATTAAAATAAACATTTGATATAGTTTTACATGTGGTTTATCCGAAAGACACTGAAATTTTTTCAAGTAGCTGACTGAAGCAAATTTCAAAACAATTGATTCCACTTTGCTCTAAAACTTAAAAACCAGATAAATAGCTTGTGGTACTTTACTTAATAGAAGTCAAAGAGCGCTGTTCTAGCCTAATTGATCTTCTTCCTGTCTTCTCTTCACTCTACCACTGGAACACAGCATATTTTCATTGCTGCCAAATTGGACCCTGCATCCTATAAGCAATGTGGAGAGAGACAAAGATTTGAGGAAAGAAAGGAATACCTTCCTGGTAACCTAACTCTGACTTGAAAAATATTTATGGAAAGATTCTGGTTTTAGTCAACTGTTCTCATTTCCTGGGTTCCTTGCATTCATCCCTCTTCTCTAGGACCAGATAAATTTAGCACCACTGACCACTGGCACAGGTGATATCGAAAACACATCTCCAACTACTGAAAATAGCTGTATAGGTTTCCATATTTTTAAAATTTCAAATAGAGTGTTACTTCATTTCTAAACATGCACATAGAAACAAAAAGGAAAAAGCAAAATTCACTTTAATCTGTCTAGAGGCACCACAGTTAATAATTCGGTGTAGGTCTTTCCAGAGTGTCCTACACTAATATAAACGTATATTGACCTTTCTTATAGAGGGTCACTTAAAAAAGAAGTACTGAAACATTTTTGTAAAACCTACGTATTTACTTATTGAAATTTTCTTTATATATAAAAATCGATTTATAAGTCATTTTAAATATCAACATAGTCTCACATTATTCAATATAGAACATGCAACATGTAATTTACAATGTGGAGCGTATAGTATATAAAAATACAATTTTAATATACATTTTTAAAAATTTGTTAATAAAATTTAATTTAAAAAAGTGTTTCCCAATCTTAATGTTAGCTATTAAAAGACTTGGTAAATTTTAATTAAGTTCCCCCAGTTACTCAGATCTGTAAGTGGGCCTTCACAGAATAATGTAGTTTCTGGCAATAGCAATTTTCTCTTGCTTCTAATAGTTAGGGAACAGAATATACTTTGGATTCTGCTCCTGCCTATTTATTCACATCATTGAGAAAATTTATTGCTTCTCCCTTTGTTCATTTACTCATCAAATATTTATTAATCCCCTAAAATACAATAGCATTGACATCATATTTCTTCTTGAAAACTGGTTAGTATAACATTTTACCTACTTCCTCCAGTTCCTCTGGGAATACCCAAGTAAGCCTAGAAGCTCTATAATTGATGGTGGTTTAGAAAGAGGAATAAAAAGGCACAATGATAAGGACCAATAAGCAAAACAAGGGTGAAAAATTTTCAACCAACTAGAAAAAAGGAACCAGTAAATACAATGGAACAGCAATACACATTTATGTAGTTACCCATTTTTTCACCCACTCACCGTTCCTTGACTATCTGGTACGTGCCTGACACTGTGCTGATTCTAATGAAAAGAAGTATTTATGGTCAGGTGAGAAGTACTATGACAAAAGTAAGCTCAGAATACCTGAAAGTAGTCGGAAAAGGCAAGTTCACATTATGAAGGGGTGGTTCCAGAGGTGATGTGCCAGCTAAAACAGAGATTCAACATTTGAAGTGTTAATGTAATTAAACAAGGAGGTCATTTGATTTACATAGCTCAGATGCAGTGATATCTACATAAGCAACTAAAATCTAAGCCTGTACTGCCTCAAAGTTTACGACATTGAAACCTCAGTACAACAAATCGCAATCAGCCAATGAGGCTTTATATCACAGCCAGTCAATAAATTCCAAGGTTTGCTTCCACCTGAGCACCTGTTGACAGTGAGTTCCTAGCCACTTCCAGTTTGGTCCTGTCCCCCTGGAATTGGCTTTTGTTCAAATAAACTTTAAAAAATTCTTAAAGGCACAGTTAATCTTCTAACGGAGTTATACACAAAGGTATCTCTTATCAGAAGCCCAGGTTTTAAACTCCAAAGGTATTTGCGATGGAAATACTTCTCTAAGTTATTAAATTGCTGGGTATATGTTTCTGCACTGTTACACTTACAGGTGCATCTCCACAAAGGGATCTTTCTTGAATCTTTACAATGACAACAGTGAGGGATTCCTGAAAGTAGTACCTGGATCTAGTAGCAGAGTAAGGAAGTCCTATTACTATATAGGTATTTCAGTCTGAGGAGGACGCACAATGGACTATGATGGTGGAATATGGGTGGTTAGGTGATGGGGCACTATGGCAACATCACCAGAAATGGAGAGGCTCCTAAACTTTCAAAATATAACCAATAATGTAAAACAACATTGTCTCAATAAATAAATAAACAAAAGCAAATACAACAAAAGAAAAGATATGTAATCTGTGTGCTAATAGACATTAACTAGATTTATATATGTAGTGATCATTACACATATATACATTTATCAAGACATTATATAGCACACTTTAAACTAATATGTTTTATGTCAATTACATCTCAATTTTAAAAATTTAAAAAATAATAGATGCTTGTTCATTAACAACAAACCGACTTGGAGATTACCCTTAAGTAAGCAGGAATGGGTACATATTTTAGTTCACACTCCACCATTCACCATCTCAGTTGGGTAAATTCTCAGTTCTATCGAATTTACAGGATTATCATGTAAATGCCAGCATTTCATTAAGGTAGCTAATGTAAAATATGCTATGGTAAACAGGGCAGAAACAGCTGGAATGCTGATACTATCTAACCAGAGGTATATTAAAGCCACATTTAAAACTATATATTTTGTTCTGGCAAAATAATGAGAAAGATATGAGATATGTAATGCATCAATCTAATATTTTATAGCTCTTATTATTAATTAAAATATTCTGACTGCTTATATTCTGTTCTCCTCAGAGACTCTCCCTTGGACATGTTAATGTATATTTAATCTTCTTTCCAACTTAGTTCATTTCTAGTTTAAAAATATATGATAAAATGACATGAATTGGTCATAGATGTTGAGAGATTATATTTTATTACTTGGATATTATTTTTAATATATATATACATATATTCAGCTTCTATATAGTCAATTAATACAATGTTAAAAAGTGAGTTTTGTCTAGTATATGCATTGAGATGCTTTAGTTAACACTCAGAGGTACTGAGGCCAAGTCCTTATACAATATGGTTGAGAAGCAGGGTTCTCTCCTGTGACCAAGATCTCACAAATGGAAGAAGTATGCTGGCAACACTGGAGCAACAGTTGCCTTCTCCCTGCTTGTAAGGCAGAGGCTCCGTACTTGCAAGTTGACAGGTCCCCTAGACTGACGCTCAGCTTCTTGAGTAAAGGTGTCAGCTAGAAGCTTGCCTTGTTCCCACCTTTACTTTGAGAGCCCCAGCCCAAAGACTTTCTAGGGGAAAGAAAGTAGTGGGTAAAAAGACCACAGCAGAAAGTTCAAAACTCTTCCCAAAGGAAATTAATTCATTTATAACAGAGAGTAAAGAAGTTCAACCCTAAAGGTGCTCTGATAAAGATTGTGGAGGGTGTGTTAAAAGGATGTTGAGAGGCTATTCAAAATGTTAGGGGGAAAAGGTCCTCCTAAATAAATTACACAAATAAATTATAAACTTCAACTCCCGTTCCAAACCTACAATATCCAAAAACTACAAATCCCATAAAGTCATTATCAAAAAGCAGATCACTAAAACCTGAAGGTAGAGTTAAGCAGTCAGGCTAGATATAAAAGCAAACATGTGGGCCTTGAGGGTCCCTTTTTTTTACCTTAAAAGCCAATTCTCAGCGTACCAATAAATTCCAACTCCAAAAAAACTAATAAAACATTTACAAATCTATATTCCTCTCTTCTCATGTTATTCACTATACTATTTCCCCTTCTCTTATAAATAAAACCCTTTATTAACCTTTATGTGTGTGCCTACAGGACATTATAAGTACCTTTCAAACACACGGGTAAAAACCCTGTCAAAAAAACCCATTTTATATTAAAATGACCCTGTAACAAAAATACAGGCTAAATATAGATCAGTTAGTCTAGTGGAGACAACTTGAGAAATGAGGCATTTGGGAGAAACTCTATGGAAGTCACAGCAAAAATCAAAAGTTAACCTGAGAAACTACCCCTTCAAAGAGGCCAGCCCTTGATTTCTATCATTCCTCTTTGAAAGTTCAATAAAATTCACTAGTGAAAACACTGTAACCCAGTGCTTTTCTTTCTGGAAAGTTAGCAATTATTGATTTAACAGATTTGAGTCTTTATCGATTATCTCATTTCATGTATGAGTTTTGGTCATTTGTGCCTTCTGAAGAATTGGTCCATTTCATCTAAATTTTTAAATTTGTGGGCATATGTCTCTGGACTGTAACTTATCATAAATGTACCTTTACAAAGGGGTCTTTCTTAAATCTTCACCATGAGAACCTGAAGGGATTCCCGGAAGCAGGACCTCCAAATTGCGGACTCTCCCTAAATGAAACCCCAGTAATTTCTCACTTGCATTTGTCTATACTCAGACTCTAACAACTCATCCAATTTACCATTTAACCAGCTGATGGTTTCAGTGAGTGCTGTTCCACATAGGTAGATCTTAGCTTTTTGTTCTCTATACTTGTTGTGTCTTCAGACCTCAGGGTGATGGTTTGCCCTGCAGCCTTTGTTCTCCTATAGGTTCCAAGAAAAGTCACTGGTTTTCAATTTGTTCAGTTTTATTATTTACAGCTAGACAGATAGATAGACAAAGACTTTCAAGCTCTTTTCATGGTTAATCTGAAATAGGAAGTGTATTCTTTTTTTATGGATAAGTACTACTCTGTTGCATAAAAATACCACAGTTTGCTTATTCATACTCCTGTTGATAGATTCGTGGATTGCTTTGAATTTTGGGCCATTATGAATAATATTGCTAGGAATAATCTTTTAATGGTCACATCAATCACTTATTGGATAATTCCAGATATAAACTAAACAATAAATACCAACAATGCACTCACACAGCAAATGAGTCCCCTATAGCATAACTAAACCTGTACTTTAATTGGCACTAGCTGACTGGACATTTTCTGCAGAAAACAGAGTTAATTAGAAGATTTAACTGGCTATTGGTAGACTTCAGCTTGAGAACCATCACTTCTTTTCTAAGTCATGACTTAAAAGGATACATAGAAGTATCTTTTTTTAAACTATATTTCTGTTGACCAACCACATTGACAGCATATGCAATCTTAGGCATTTCAAGGCAAACTTACACAATTAAGTATTCATATTCCTAGTTGTCCCTCTCCTAATTTCACTCCCTGAATCTACATTCTGGAATGGACATAGTGGTATTACCTTGGTGAGGAGGTGGTATCTTGATCTGTTTCATGCTGGCACTTGCTGAGTTGGACAGTTTCCAAAACCAAACATTGGTGCTCTTCTCTTTTGAAAATGTAGACACTATTTCATTACATTTTGTCAACTGAAAATATTACCTCTATAAACTCTAATGAGTTGTTATCAAACATCTGCAATTATTTTGTATTTAAAATTCAAATCACAGTATTGATTGTCAGGAAAATCGTATCCTTTTGAACTCAAGATTATAGCATATCATCATGAATACCTGCAGCTGCCTCACTTTACAATAGTGTCATATGCCTAGCAAAACATTGTACAACCAATAAAAATCACCCACGAGAGATTATTTCAAGATCATAAATAAATATACTTTAATGCTAACTCTTTTTTAAAAATGATTTATTCTTATATATTTAGGCATACAAGAACTGGGGTGTAGGCCAGAGGTGTGGGGGAGGAGGTTGAGAGGATTCACCAGAGACAGGGTGGGGAGAAGAACAGGAGAATTTACTGAAATATAGTAGGTAAGACAGGAAAGGTCTGGTGTGCCATATTGGGTTAGCTCCCTCGCCACGGATCCAACTCAGGCTATAGTGGTGTGAACATGATAGCAGTGAGACTTAAGCCCTGTGCCACCAGAGAGGCCCAGTGCTAACTATTAAGAATACTAACCTCTATGTGGAAGAGTCCATGTATCCTCAGTATAGAGAATAATTCTCATCACTTTCCATTAGTCCCTGTTAAGGGATGTTCTCACTAAACATTAGATAATATACTATATTGAATCAGGTAAAATTTCTGCCTCCTCTCTCTCTTTCTCTGTCTCTGTCTCTCTCTGTCTCTCTGTCTCTATCTCTGTCTTTCTCTCTTTCTGTCTCTCTCTCTCTCTCTCGTGCTCTGTCTCACACACACATACACTCAGACCAATAAATAGTGTGATTCAAAATGGCACTGAAAACTCAGCTTCTTCATTTTTCCTGGAAGCCATCAAGAAAGATATTAACAAGGCATAAAGTGTGTCACTTCTTTTCTAGGACTGGGAAAAATCTTTAATTCAATGAAAAATTAGTTCAGAACTCGTCACTAGTTTGTCTAAAGGGTAATCTAGGAAATGGGCTTCATTTAGACTTAAGAATGTTTGTGATCAAATGTAACAGATTTTTGATATTTAAAAAAAGTTAATTTTATTGTAAACTTGGTTAACATGGAAGCTAAGAATTGAATTACATAATTTTCAAGATAACTAAAGGTTATTCAGTGATTAATGGAATACCCATTATATATTAGTATGCATGAACCTACTTAAAAGGGTGGCGAGGGGACAGACTAAACTAGGGTAACTGTAAGTTTTCTTTCTTGTTAAAAAATCTTTCACCAAATTTATCTCCATCAGAATAAGGAAAAATGGGCATACCTACAAAGCTGAAAAAACACAAGGACTAAAAAGTACAAAACGTAAGTAAGAGAGAGAAAATTAGGCAATCTGACTACAGTAGAGGATTTATATTGAATTACTAGGAAAAAAAAAAAGCTTGAATGGTAGGTTGGGTTGGATTATCAAGACCTATAAATATTGGGCTAAAGACTTTGCATTTTATTCTATAGATAATGGAGAGCTATTACAAGGGTTCAAATTAAAGTGAGCATAACAATGGTTAAAAGGAATTATCCACCATTGAGAAGTAAAGATAGACTAAAGGGGAGCTAGGCAGAAAAAGAAGAAAAATCAATAAAGGGGATATTTTCTAAAATAGGTGTGAGCTAATGATGGCTTCAGCAGGAGTAACAGTAGGAAAATTCAGTGTAACAGAAACATATGGAATAAAGAATCAGTGAAGGGTGTGATCCTCTACCTCTAAATCATATATACAATGTTGTGAACCAATGTTACCGCAATAAAAAATAAGTTCTAATCAATGGTAAAAAAATCCATAAATAAATGAAGTTAAAAAAAAATCATTGGAACTAGTTGAAATGATACATAGCACTAATGAGAAGAAAGAGTCTAAGACAATTCCAATTTATTGTTGAGAGAATTGTATTTCCACTTAGCTCAACATGGAAAACATTTAGCACAACAGAACACGTGTGTTCAGTTTTTAAGGATTTGGAATTTGAAGCATAGTAGATATATGAGTGGAAAGATACTATGTGCAGGATTGGGTGAGAGTTCAGGCATGTTTCCAATTTAATTTAAATAAAACTTCCCTGAAAGTTTCAACTTGAACATTACACTTAAAAACTGAAAGGACCTAGTTTTTTGTATTACTTGTTTTAATTTTATACTCAAACATATTGGTTATATTTTTCACTCAATCATGCCTCTTTACATATGTGCTTTGCTAGGACATTATTAGCAATGTCTTCTGATTTGGCAAAGATTAGCAAAGTAGACTGGGTGTTTATTATCACAGAGTAATTTTTACAATTTTTACAATTAAATGCTCTCATTTAATACTGCCAATAAACTTGAAGTGTTAATTTTACTGGCAAAAGCTGTTTGTGGACATGCTGTATCTGTGTAATATCAAGGTGTTGATATTCAAGACAGTGGAAAAATAATTCTATTTTATGGAACTTATCAGCTAAATCACCATCAAAGATTTTATTGAATGATTTTTAAAAGAACAGCACAATATGATCTCCTTCCAAATCAAAATAAATTTTTTTGCATGACATATAAAGAGCTTTAAAACATGTAAGTGGTCAAGTGATCTAATTAATCAGCCTCAGTCTCTCATCTGTGAAGTGAGAAGTGGATAGTTAACTTTCCTTTTAGCTAGTACATTTTATTGTATATAAAGACTAAAACATTTATACAACATAAAGAACATGGTATTGAAGTGTCAGATGTTTTAAAAATGTGCTAGAAGAACAATCAATAAGAAAACCTAAAATCACAGTATGTTATGATTGATATTATATGGCATTTTATTTTACAGAAGTCATTTTAACAAGTAGTTTAAAAAGTTCTACAGTTGCTATAATCACAATTTTTTGGACTTATTTCTTATTTTTAAAAGGTTTCCCTAAAATTTTGTTAATCCTTAAAAGTGAGGAAATGGGAGCAAATATTGTACACCTTATCTCAGATAGAATGTAATGTAGCAAATCAAAGTATAGCCCTCAGATCAATTACATAGCTAACACCTGGAACATTGTAAGAAATGCAGATTCTCAGATTCCACTCCAAACCCAGTTGATTTCTGTGTATGTTAGAATTTGAGAAGCACTGAAACAAAATCCTGTAAGATCTAAACCAACAGAGTAGGAAGATTCATATCACACAACTATAGAGATGTCATCTTTGTCTTACTTGTCTTCAGTTAATCAAATTTTATGTCACTCACCCTTATGTCACACACTTAATAAAAGATTAATATCACTCATAAAGGAAAAAACTAGAATTAGTCTTCATAAAATACTGGTACAAAGATAAATAAATTCTGAGGGTATAATATGTAGATGGGGAACTACAGTTAACAATATTATATTGCATATTTGAAAGCTGCTGAGATGAATGCAGAGACAGAGACTTCATACAGTCTGTACTCATTTATCTAGCTATAGCCTAGGTCATGTGTGTGAGCAAGCAGGAGACAGACACAAGGTAAGGACAGATGAACTGATTTGACATAGACACTGTCACAAAAGAAGCAGAGTTTGCTGTTTGAATCCAACCAAGTTTACTGCCTAAAATATGAGGAAAAAATCAACATCCCTTCCCTTAGTAGAATGTAGAAGAAAACATGTTTTTCTCAGATTTATGTCCACAGTGTCCAGAAAAAGTCCAAAAATAACTTGAAATACAAAGTGGGCCTCCCCTGGTGGCGCAGTGGGTTAAGCAACGCACTATGAAGCAAATCGCAGCCACTGAAGCACGAGTTCGATCCCTGCTGCCGGCCAGGGGGGG
>JAGFMF010011464.1:7814439-7901970 GCA_019455555.1 Galemys pyrenaicus | reverse complement strand
AGGGGAGGGGAGGGGAGGGGAGGGGAGGGAGAGAATATAAAGGGGCAAAATAAAACAAAACCAAAAAAGAACTAGTCAGGATATCGAGGTAAGAAATTAATCTGGATCAGTATACCTGTTGAACAAAACTGACATAGAAAATCAGAAGTAAACTTGAAGGTAAGAAAGAGCAATCTCTAGAGAATGGAGCAGGAGACTCCATGAGCAGTCTTTACGTTCTTTGCTCTACTTCTAAACACTTGCAATTGTTTCTGCATATGTAATATCTATTTGATAAATAACCACACTGGTTTTAAGTATGTGCATGTGCTGCAAGCAGTCAAGATTTGCAAAACACCTAAACAGAAAATATGATATTCTGCCTTACCTATCCTCATTATGTAATTATAAAATATTAACCATATACTGAAATATTTATGAATGAATGGATATGAAATCTGGATGTAGTTTAAAATACTATGGTTAGAGAGATGAATGGTTATGTAGTTGGGTTTGGACATGGGTTAATAATTGCTACAGTTGGATAATGAGTACCATAGCATATGTTTGAAAGAAAGTTAAACTGTAGAAACCATTAAGTAAGTGTGCTAAGGCCAGCAAAGTCTTAATTCACTTTACATGAATAACTGCTTTCATGTTTTTAATCTTTTAACTATTTTAGTGCCCTGTTAGTGTACCCACTGGTTGGACTGAGGCCACTGCTCAGGTTTTTTATATAAGGAAGGTTTAATTGGTTAAAAGTGGCCCAGAGCCAATGAAAATAAAAACAAAGTGAGATGCCAAATCCTTTGTCACTGCCTAGTGAGGAGCATCCCAGGTAACAGGAGAAAGGACAAGAAATGTCTACATATTGGAGGAGGCTGAGGTAGAGATGGAACAGGACCTAGTATATTCTACACAGAATGTGAAGAAAATTATAATGAAGATTTTGATTTTATAATAATAACCAAGATAATAAATATGAATTTCCTAAAGACTATGATTATAGATTGCAACTCTCAATATGACCTATTGTTAAACAAGTGTTTAGTTTAATTGGGCATTTAGTAAATATTTCAGTTGTTGAAATTGTTAATTTGCTTTTAGTAAATGTAAGCCGTTCTCTAGTATGTTGAGAATATAATCAGAAAATTAAATCAGCTTAATTTTTTTTAGATTATCAAAGATTTATAACACCAAAAAAAATCCTTTATACTTAAATACCTCCATATTTGACTTTTGAAGCTTCTTAAATAAGAAATAAAATTATATTATCCTAAATGAATGACTACAGTAATCTTGTCTGGTTAAGGTAGAAACCTCAGAAATCACAAGTAGTAGTTACTCCTTGCAACTAGAAAACAAACTGGTTTTAGTTTAATTCTTTTTTTAAATTTATATATATAAAAGGAAGTTTTCTGTAACCAATCTTTAAATCATTACTATAAAGAATTTAATGCTGTATTAGAACTACATACCTAAAGATTTAGAACTGCATACAGATTAATAATAAATAGAGAAGACATTATTCTTTTATGCTTGGAGCGACATCATGTCCAAAGAGTAATCTATTTTCAGTTAACCAACAAAATAATCATCAAGTATTTACTGAATAACTACAAAACGCTGTGGTACGTACAATAGCTCTATAGGATAAGGAATTCAGAAACCTGTGAAGGAGTGGGCAGTCTTGGTGTCTGAAATACATGAAATAATTAAACAACAATACCACATGATATAAACAGGTTTCAAGATAGTGTTCCCAAGAGTAACTATTTTACATGAATTCAAGGAGGATACATAATACTGGGCTGGAGGAAGCACTAAATGATAGTAAGAAAGAGCATTTGGAATACAGTACTTTATGCACTATACCCACAGTCCTTATTCACCCTACCTCTATAAGGAAATTCATTCTATTATCTTTGAAATATTTTTAAAAAGGTGTTCTTCAAGCGTATACTATTTCCATCCATGTGTAAGATATAAAAATATTTTTTACATGCTGAGGTTGTCTTCTAAACATTTAAGACAGATATATATATGCAGTTACAATTACTTTTCTTTGTTAAATTGAAGAAATACATTTACAAAGAGAAATATGCTATCCTGATACTGGCCAGAGGACTTAAATGAGTATCCTTAAACATATATAATTCTTTCATCCAAACAAGGTTTTTTAGTTTGTTTTAAACCTACAAAGAAAAAAGGAGTATGTACCCCAAACCAAGTGACACAGTTCAAGTTTGTTCATATAAAATGTACCCAGAAATGCTGTCAGATGTATTTACTAGCTCAAAAGAATTATTTCCATATGCTGCATTGAGCTAGAGGTAAATTTTTTCATTTTCCTCTACATTTTCACCTTTCAGCTACAAGTATATTTCAAGTATCTCCTATATGAATTAAACATGCTTGATTCTCTGGTGAGGAAAAAAAAAAGAATGTTTCTACCATGATCCCATCCTTTAGATTCTTTAAATGCTTTCTGAGATGTGTGCAAGTAAAAAAAAAGACAATTTCAAAATTGGGAAATTTTCGGTTAGGACTAGTAGACAGTTCAGTTAGGACCTGTGTACAACATCAGACTATGGTTACAACACAACATTGTAATATTTTCCTTTCAGACTACCTGATTAACATCAAAATGAAAACAATATATAAATGAAAAAGTTTTAAAAGCACACAGGATGTTCAAGCTGATCTGGTAATACAGGTCAGAATCAAAAAGGAGGAAAAAACAGGAGATTCAGACAAGATATTTGTATCACAAATAAGAGATAAACATCTCAATAACAAAGAAAATGTGCCTTGAGTACATATATCATCTCCGCTCATGAATATACTTTGAACTATCTCAAAATATATTCCTCCAAAAGGGAAAAAAAACCACTGTTTCTAATAATAAATTTTAATTATTGATCTACTTGCATATTAGTTGTTTTTTTTTTTTTAATTACAATTTGGTCAGTTTAGTTTCATTTCCCTCTCTCCTTCCTTCTTTTCATTTAATTGTTTTCAAAGTATAAGACTTTGAAGTATTAAATAAATTATGTGGTATTTACTGTTGAGACTTTTTTTTTTTACCATAAGATGTATTTATTTATACATACAAGAACTGGAGTACTGACCGGGGTGCAGGGGTGAGGATTCACCAGAAACAGAGTGGGGAACAGAACAGGCAAACTGAAATACACTGCTGAGGGGAGCAGCCAGCTAGGCAGGAGAGGGTTGCCTTGTCATGTGGCACATCTCCCTGGCCCCCCAGGGATCAAAATGCCTTGCAGTGGCTGCCAACAGCTTCACAGTGCTACAACTCAACCCCTTGTACCAGCAGGAAGGCCCCGAGATTAACTTTTAAACTGAAATGATTTTCTGGTGATCTACAAGAGATTCGGGCTTTGTCTGCGTGATGTGTAAAGAATCATTTTAATGAGAAAAATTAAGTTAAGCAAACTGATTTCACATAAAATTGTTTTGACTACATTTTCTACTTTGTAACAGGCTTCTTTGGTATTATTAAAAACATTAAGCTTTATTTAGAAATCACCAAGGAGAAATTTGACATTTCTGTGATAATGTGTATAGCTTTTCAGATAATTCCTCTTTAATAAACAGGACTTTTGGCCCTTAATTATTTGTCAGTCATCTACATTTATTAGATTTATTTGTTTTTGATGTCCGTGATTTATTGATATTATTCTTGGTTATATATCTGAAGATTTTCTGTATTTTTAGGCAAAATAAAAACAAAAACATCCATCCCAAAAGGAATTTAATATAGGGTTAAAACCAATTTTGGGCAGAGTAAGTGATTATGTTCTTGAAAGCTGTACTCTCCAACTGGCTCCTTCCCTCCCCCACCATCTGCACTATCACAGTACTCTTAGGTTTGTGTTCTGTTTATGGTCCATTGAGAGAATATATTCTCCCAGGAGTTGAGGGTGCACTGGTAAGATGCCATTGAGAAATGTGAAACACCATAACACATATTAATGAATTGCCATTACAAAGTGGCATTACAGCTTTTTAAATGGCAATAAATACGTTCTAACACTAGAAAACAAAACACACTTGATGGCTCATACCCATTCTTAGGGTCTGTTCTCCCCTTCAGTCTGAGGAGAACACCAAGAATGCAACTGTTTTTCTCCAGAGAAAGTTGGTCAAACAGGGAGGTCAACCCAGGAGACACTGTGGTTGAGCACCTAACAGCTACTGCCAGATGCAGCTGAGTTAGGAGGTTTAGTCTACCTACGGGACAGGGAATACAGGTAGGATGAATGAAGAATACTTCTGCCCTCCGGGACTTACAATTCGTCTTACAGTTGATAGGACCATGCTTCAGTGCAAACTCTCTCAGGCAAATCAACGCTAACAATAGCTTAAGTAGTGTCTTGAAGTGAAGCATAAGGAAACTGAATGTACACTCTTAGCTTTTATGAACACAAACACACCCATCGCCTCAAACTTCATGAATGTCTTCACGAATGCTTAGAACACAGTTACACACTGGAGTCAGAAGACAATGTTCTTTCTCTCTGAAGCTAAAGAGTACCAAATAGGGCCTCCCTGCTAGCGCAGTGGGTTGAGTGCCACACTGTGAAGCATCCATAGTCACTGTAGCGTGAGTTCGATCCCCAGCCAGGGAGGTGAATCTCATGGCACAGAAGACCTCTCCTGCTTCACCCCTGCTCCCCTCAGCAGTATATTTCAGTCCATCTGCCTGTTCTACTTCCTGTTCTGTCTCTGTGAATCCTCTCACCCCACCCCCATATCTGGCCTGTACCCCAGCTCTTGTATGCATAAATAAATAAATCTTTAAAAAAATAAATAAAAAGTACCAAAATAGGGGTATTTTGAAAAGTCAGAAAATGGCAAAGGGTTCTGTCTTCGGAAGCCACAAAAGGCAGGGTTTATACAGAAAAAGAGAAAACTGAGGAGGAAAATAAAAAGGGACAAAATTCACCTACTTCATAATTCTGCCTCCAAATTTGATAGCTCTTAATGCCAGTTGATCCAGCTTCTTGACCTGCATTGAACTGGGCCTAACTGCACTTTTTATTCTTGAAAGCTAGTAAGTTTCTTCAGGAAAGAATTGATGCGTATTTTGTGTTCTTCAAGCCCTATAACAACAGTCTAAGTCCAGGTGACAGAAGAGTTTCTAATTGATACAATAATGATGACTTTTCTTCTCCAACTCCTCTGAAACTATCTCTATGCTCCTGTCATGGAAGTCTTTTTAAATATTCCAAATTAGAGCCTCCCTGGGGGTGCAGCGGGTTGAGCGCCACGCTGTGAAGCATCCGTGGCACAGCAGTGTGAGTTCTATCCTCAGCCAGGGAGGAGACCCACATGGCGCAGCAGACCTCCCCTGCCTCACCTGCTGCTCCCCTCAGCAGTGTGTTTCAGTCATTCTGCCTGTTCTGTTCCCCGCTCTGTCTCTGGTGAATCTTCTCACCTCCACGCCTCTGGCATGTACCCCCAGTTCTTGTATGCATAAATAAATAAATCTTTTTAAAAAAATACTCCAAATTAGGGCCCTCCCTGGTGGCGCAAGGGGTTAAGGACCACACTATGAAGCATCCAAAGCCATGGCAGTGTGAGTTCCATCCCCAGGCAGGGAAAGGACCCACATGGCGCAGCAGACCTCACCTGCCTCGCCTCCTGCTCCCCGCAGCAGTGTATTTCAATCTGTCTGTTCTGCTCCCCACTCTGTCTCTGGTGAATCCTCTTACTCTCAGTACCTCTGGCCTATACCCCAGCTCTTATATGCATAAATAATATTTAAAAATATATAGTGAAATACTCCAAATTATTAATCCCTATGCCAGCTAATAAATATTAGCAATCACACCTATAGCATGTATACACTCTATATACCACTGTTTATAAAATGCATGCATGCACATATAATTTCATTATAACACAGTGACACTTCTGAGACACATCTGACCATTCTCATTATCTATAACCTATTCAAAAATCAAAAAATTATAAAAGCAAATTGGAAATACCAGTACTTATTTTCTTTGGCAAAAACAACCTAAATTAGTATGAACCATAAAATGCATGCAGTTATATTTAAATTATTTTCACTAAATTAAGGTATTCTGATACAAACTGCCAGTGATGATTGAGCCACTGAAGTTATAATGCATTTCTGAAACACGTTATAACCATCAAACCTAAATATATCTCTAATCAGAACAAATCCTGCCATGAGTATGCAGATAAAAAGAAAGCGCTCTTGATAGATTGCTGTTCAATTTAGGCCTCCACCTCTTGTGCAGAAATCTCCCAGAGATTCTGCAAAGCCATTAGAGTCAGCTACATGCTGAAGCTTCTAGTTTAACTCCAATAGGCTGTGTAAAATCCTGGATTATAAATCGTTGGTGCAATCTATGCCCCGGAATTCATCTAACGGGATTGCTTATGAGAAGGTTGGAAGAAGGTATACTGAGCAACATTTTTAGGATTGACTGATGAAAAAATATAAATTATATTTCCATTATGAGTGAAAATTGTCAGCACTTCCTTGTTCAATGCGTAGAAGACAAGGGAGAATTAATACGGTCTTTAAAATTGAAGCCCAAGAAGGGGACTGCCTCTGACTATTAACAGTCTCAACAGAGACTATATGAAAAGCACTCTGAAAAATCTGAAGAATCTAAAAATGTGAGGTGTTATTATTACTATTATTTTTGCTTTATGTATTGCAAACCTAACTTTTCACTGCCCAATTGAACATGCCTGTGCTTTTGTGTCCCTGAATTTCAGAGTTAATTTTGTTTTAAAGTGTTATCTGTACCACAGCTATTTGATCCCACTGTCATCATTATTATATCAAATTTATAGATTAATTTATTTTCTTTGTTCTAGTAGATCTATTTTTTAAGAGATCATTCAGGGTAGCCTCTGCATGACTGACACCTGGTGTCTTTTCATTAAATTCCTGTAAACTTACCAAAAAATGTTTGGTAACAATTAGAAAGTCCTACAAATCAGAAACACGTTGTGTGTGGTGGGGGTGGGGAAGGAATGGGATGAGGGCAGAAAGAGGACTGAGACAGGGCACTGAGGTGATGGTGCACTGGTGAAATGGTGGTGGGAACTCCATGGGAACCACAATTGATGTCAAATATAAATAAACAAACAAACAAATAAATAAATAAAAACAATTAGAAAGTCCTAAATTTGTTTTTGTGCCACAAAATTTTAGGTTTTCCTTGCAAGCTGATCTTTTTTCCTTCTTTTTTTCCTTAATTGTCCTCTTCTCACTCTCTTGAAATTTTCTAATTCCATTCTAGTCTTCCCTTTCAGATTTTGTAATTATGGTATATGTGTAGGTGAAGACAAAGCCAACATATTCCTTTGACCATTAAGATGTTGTGGAGATCAAAGACAAAATGAAACACGGAACAAACAAGTGAGATAATTTTAACATTTAACAAAAATTAAATAGCAGTAAAGGATGGCATCTTTCAGTTCCTTTGTGATAATTCATCACACACACAAAAAAACAGCATTTCACCTGTTGGATCTTTCAATATACATGTTTTCTCAACAACTGCATGTAAAATAGTGGAAGGGAGGGTTCATGTATTTGACTTCTCCACATCCTTCAAAACATAGCCTAGCTCTCCATATATGTCAGGCACTGAAAATGGGCTTGACTGAAATACCCAAATCATGCAATTGGTAATTACCCAAAGATATTTACTAAAATTGTTCTCTGTGTAAGGAGTGTAAACAAGGCAAGTGTATATGAATACATGCAGACATAAATACATCCACCCCCAAAAGAAAATTATATGAAACTTGTGATATATTCAATGACACAAGAGAAAATTATGTGAAAATATACACATATATAACACTTAACTTGTAAACTTAGGTAACAAGAATAATCAAGAATATCTTTTTCTAAGTTTCCAGGAATTGATTATAGTGAATAAACAACCTGTGAGTACCTGTACAATTAATATTTATAGTGAAATATTGACTTACGTGTACTTGGATAAGTCATGTTATTTGACCTATGCCTCTGTCTCGGAAGTGACGATACTATTCACCTTCTCATCCACCTCCTCTGCAAAGATGCTCTGCAAATAAATGAGGTAATGTTTGGGAAATGTTTGCAGCTTGAGAAAGAATCCCATTGCATACATCCCAAATATTACTACTATTCTATATTCTAGCCTGGTATATTATTGCCTCTGCTTAAAATTGAAATTGTATGATAGATGCTTTAGATTCGGAGGAAAATCTGGGTCAAAGAAGATGATTTTTTTAAAAATTTTAATTCTGAGGTTCTGTTCAGATCCGGTGCACGTGTGAGGAAAAACTGTAGAAAATAAACAAAGCACATAAATCAAGCTTTGATGGAGAAAAACCTATCCAGAAGGATTTTTTTTTCAATGAAGAATATGAACACTGTATTTCCCCGGAGGACTATTTCGGCCCAGGAAGGAGGATAGTGCATGCAATGTGAGTGTGTGCGCGTGTGAGTGCATGTGTGTGTATGTGTGTGTGCCGTGCGTGCGCGCCCGCGGAGAGAGGGGCGGGGGAGGCGGATGAGGAGGATGAGATCATAGTTTCAGGATCCTCAGGAAACCCTGGTACTGGCAGCAGCCAGCCTCTGCTGTGCCCACATGACCCACAACTCTGGCAGCGGACCCGGCACTTCCAACATTATTAAATAATAAGAAAGCGGCTCCGACTCCGTGCCCAAACCTCCCCACAGACCAATGGACACCTTCTAAGAGTTTGGCGAGTCGGTGAATGAGGCGCCCGTTCATTCCAAGGTGTGTGCATGGCATGTTCTTCCTTGACAGCTCCTGCGTGGGGGAGGGCGCGGGGGTGGACGGGGTCCGTGTGCCCCGCGAGGAGTGGGCGCCGGGCCGGGCTGCGACGCGCTGCTCCGGGCCGCCGGGTGCCGCGGGGCTGGCGGCAAGGCGGGCGGTGCACATGACGCGCAGCCCCAGATGCGCAGGGACCGGCCGCAGCCGCCCACGGCGCCGGGGCGCGGGCACCCGAGCTGGGCGGCCGGAGCAAGGGCAGGCGCAGCGCGCCGGGCAAAGTCGGGCTGCGGCGGGCGGCGGCGGGGGAGGGGTTCGCCCAACGCCCACTCGCGGGTTTCCCACCTGTGCGCGGGCGCTGGCCGCCGCGGGCGCGGAGCGGGTGCGGAGCGCTGCAGCCCGGACTGCGGCGCGGCGCCTCCCCGGGTGGCGGGCGGCGCCTCGGGCCCGCCGGCCGGCGGCAGCGCTGCTGCAGGAGGGCCGGCCCCCGGGCGCGGGGCCGCGCAGGTAACCCTCCGCCGCCCGCCCAGGCCCGGCCGCGCCTCAGCCCCGGCCGCGCCGCCGCCGCGCCGCTCCCGGGCGGGCGGCGACGGCCACCGGCTCCCTCGCGCCGCAGGTTGAGTTGTCGTGTCGTCTTCGCTGCCCCCCCCCCCGGCCGTCCTGCAGGGCCGAGCTGCCGCCGCCGGCGTGGCCATTAGGATGACACTCACGTTGGGGGCAGTCTGGGGGTCGTGGCCGGGGAGCCCGCGAGGGGCCTTCTTCCCGCGGCCGGAGCTGTTGCAGCGCTGCGGGCCGGGCGGGTGCTGGTGGGAGTGGGCCCGGGCAGGCGGGGGCGGGGCGCGGGCGTGGGCGTGGGGGTGAGTGTGGTCGGCTCTGGTCGCCTGTTGCCCACTTTGGAGTTTCCCGCTGGCCAGAGGGCGATCGGGAGTTTCGTTCCGGCACGGGGGTGGGAGGTGGAGAGGTGCCTGTCAAACCACCAAAGCCCGGGATAGAAAAGGGGTGGAGGCGGCGGGCTGGGACCCAGTGGTGCCTGGGACTTGGTAGTAAACTTTCCTCTGGCGTGCTTGGGGCATGGCTCTGAGAAGACTCGGAAAGCACTTTGAGGGGAAAGGGTATTCGAGGTACTTTTGCAGTGAAGTTTACCACCGTTCAGTTCATCCTCGTCCTGAAAAAAAAAAGTCTTTTTAGTTGATGGTGAAGTTCTAATAACCGGTTATCCATTATGGTCACTTCATATTTAATATTTCTTTTTGAACATAACAGTAGGCAATATTGTTGAAGTATACATAGTAACTCCTTTTACAGAATCTAATACTTTATTTTGCTTATTCCAAAGGTAGAAACTTTGGGGGGGGTGGGAGAGCTCTCTCCATATTCCAGACACAGTTCTCTGTGCCTCAGCTTATGCACTGCACTCCATCATTACTCCACCATGGGGGTGATAGTATCCGCCCTTTACAGATGAGGAAATCCAGTTACAGAGCGTTGGAATAACTTACCCAAGGTCATACAGTTATTAAGTGTAACAGTTCATTTGGGTTTTTACCGTATTGTTTTCAATTCAAGTGATGGAAAAATAGATGATAGATATCTAGATTCTGCGTGCACTGAATTTAAAGTCTTCTGTATTTGATGTATTGACCACATGACTCTACAAAATTGAACCTTATATTAGAGATTGACTCTTTTTCTAATTTTTACTACTCTAATTATGTAATTATGGTGAATGTCCTTTGAATAGTTTCCTTTTGCCACAATTAACCACGTTACCTACAACTATAGATTAAAGTAGCATTCATCAACAGTTTTCAGCAGTTAAGATTTCTAAGCAAAATAAATTGTTACAAAGCAGATAACTGAATCCATATATTTGCACTTCATTTTCCTAAGGTTTTAGTCTATTTGCTCAGATGTGAACATCCATTTTCTTAAAAAAAAAAAAAAAAACCCTTGCAGAATTTTTGAGGCAAGGTTAGTCATCTTTATTGCAATTGTTCTAACACAAGTTTAGACAATTTAAAATATTATGCAGCTCTCTTTGAAGGTATCCCTGAATGTCATCCTTTTTAGCAAGTTGTATGCACTCTATACTGTTATATACTTTTTACCATGTATCTGATATTAAGTCAGAATACTTTTAAAATCTCCACTTGTTTCAAATGAATGATGATGTGAAGAAAGGACTCAATGGCACAAACTCCAACTGCCCAGAAACAATCATTCTTCATTTGAGTTTATCATGGAACTCTCATGCTATTCATTTTATTGGACAGATGTCTCTCTCAAGTCTACATCTGTTATTTTTTTGAAGTATATTTAATTCTTCACATTCAAGCTTCAGAATTATTCTGACATCTAGATTTCCTTGATTCTTGCATTTCAATTTAACTTCAATATACATTTTTCAAATCCACACTTACTCAACATTATGAGTGAAGAGAGACTAGACTCCACTGGTTATGGAAACATAGCCTTGGTTGTGACAGTCATACAGCTCTTCAGGGGCTAATTTCCTCTATACCCTAAATTATGGCCACCTAGTTATTTGGGGATGTTACAGTGCAATGATAGAATAGTTACATCCTATAGTGTATAGTGTTTTTCATATTGAAGTTAAACTTTCCAAATCTGTGTAAAACATTAAGGCATAAATCATATGATACATACATATATATATATATATATATATATCTGTTCCTAATAGACACAACTGTTTCGGTTTTCTGGTTTCTGTCATTTATTTGGAAACAGCATCCTTTGCTACTTTTATCTCACCTGGTTGATCTCACATGACTTCCAAGTCCTACATTCCTAGTTCAGGGAAAATTGTACTGCTTCTTACAGCTCCTCTGTTCCCGGTGCTGGGCAGAGCGCTGGGGACAATGGTGAAAGGTCAGAAGCTCTGCCAACACGAGGGATCAGATTTTAATAAAGTAATCATACAAATAAACATATTTATAAATTGAGCTGAGTTCTTTGAAAGAAAGAATTCTCTAAACATGTATACTGAAGCGTTCTGGACCAGACTCAAAGGTCAGAGCAGGATGCCTACGCACTCGTGTGAGCAAGTGCTTACTAGATTGTGTGGTCTTCAATGCTTTCCAAATGCTTTCTGAATCAGAGACGTATGTCTCACTCTGTTTATTTCTATACTATTCATCAGGAAATATACTGTTTCCCATCATTACCCAAGGTTTACAAAATCCTATCACCCTTTGTAATGCCTCTAGAGCACGTGCCGCCCTTACCTGGCTGTCAGTCTATTTGTGAAGAGTTTAGTGAACTATAGTAATTTTCTTTGTCTTAACTATTTTCAAATTTTAAATAGTGGTTCTGCACCATGATGGTGGTGGTTAAAGTAGCAGGATGTCTCAAAATATAAATGTAGTTGGTTTATCACAGCCCCCAAGATTCTCTGAAGTCTCCATGCAAAGAGGGACTGGAGTAAGAGCAATGTTAACAGTGTTATGTTGGAAAAATGGGTATAAAAAATTTAAAGCAAACATAATAATAGATTAATTTATTGAATATTTACTGTGTCCTCAACATCATTCTATAAACTCTATAAATTAACACATATGTTCTCCATAATCTCATGAAGTCTGCATGTACTACTATTATTTCCATTTTATACAAGGGAAACCACAAGGACAATAATCGTGAGCATTGTCACATAGGAAAAGATGAGTCCTAAACTCAAGGATTTTGTTTGCATAGTCTCTACTGTTAACCAGTGATGTGTGACACCTGGTTCATAATTCTACTGGTGCATTAAAATCCATTATTGTTGAAATTTGTCTTTTCTCTGTCTGACTTATTTTGCTTAGCACAACCCCCTCCAGTTCCACCCATATAGTAAAAAATGGCAACTGTTCATCTTTTTCATAGCTGAATAGTGTTCCATTATGCATAAGTACCACATCTTAATCCACTCATCTGTGATTGAAATTTTGTGATTTCAATTATAAAATTATGCCCATAACTTGATTATGCCCATAACTTGCCTATTGTAAATAGTGCTACAACAAACATAAAAGTCATATATCACTTTGAATTTGTGTTTTTGCATTCTTTGGTAAATATCAAGAAATGGAACTATGGGATCATATAGTAGAACTATTTTTAATGCTTTGAAAAAATCCCATACATTTCCATAGTGAAATTACTTAAATCAATAGTATGTACTTTAGCATTTTAAATGATTACTGAAATATCTTTAACAGCTGAGATTTCTATGGTCATTAATGAACTTAAAGTTGTTAAGTCATCCATTTAACCTTCTCCCAGTGTCTTTGTCTGGATTATGCACTTCAAGGAAGATGTAATATACAGCATAAAAATACTTGTAGAATTATCAGGATTAAACTTTTAAAACCCTTAATAATTTTAAGGGTTAGTTTTAATGTTAGAATCTTTTGACATAACTCACAGTAATTGATATGATAAAAAACTTAATAATCTAAAAATGTTATCCAAATAATGTTAACATAAGATACTTGGCACATGTCATTGGTAAGGTAAATCCCAATTGGCTAAGTGTGCTACTGCATATAAAGATCTTTGCACAGTCTGAAAATATTATTCAATGTTATTTCTCCTTGTAAATTGTGGGTAATATGCAGTTGGTATGATTAATGTTAATATTATCTGTGAATTCCAATTCACACATAGTGTACATATACAAATATGTCTCTCTTCTTTGAAGCTGTTGAAATACTTAAGTTGGTGCATATATTTTCTATGAGTCATGTATCCCTATTGAGAATGTGCTACATCATTTCTCCATATGCTCAGCTTCATATAAAGCTTGATATCATGGAGTAACTAGTAAGTGATTGCTCTAATTATAACATGAGGAATGAGATATGAGACTTGATTTGATTTTGTTTTTGGTGTGTGTTACTAGAGAAGAGGATGCTATTAAGTACACTAATGGATAATCCACTAACAGAAATTTACAATTTGATGCCACAGTGCAGTATCCTACAGTGCAAAGTTTGCAGAGCTTTTATGTGTTCAATATAAATATAAAATATATCAGTTATAACAATTTCAATTCTGCAGTCACAACAAAAAGACATCTCAGAGACTGAAAAGCAGGTTTATTTCTTGCTAATACTATGTGTTCATGTTGGTCAATCAATTTATTCTACATCTTCCTCACTCAGGGATTCAGACTGATAAAGCCCCTTCCATTCAAAACATACTCATCCTTTATCTGGCATTTGGGAATATGGTGAATTACCCACAAGTTCTTAAGGCTTCTATCAGGAAGCAGGACTTGCCACTTCCTCTCATAATTTATAGCCAAATCAAGTCATATGGCTACTGTTAACGTAAGGATGGAGGAGAAATGCAATCCCATTACATACTCAGGTAGAAGACAATTGCAATATTAGTAGAGAGAATCAAGATGACCACAAAAAAATTAGCCAGTTCTGTTCAATTTTATCATCTCAAATGACTTACAATATTGTAAAAGTAGACTCACCAGGGAAGGATCAGCCTGGGAAGGATCAGCAAATGAAGTAGATGCTAAGCTTGTAAAATTGATGGTATCTCTCTTTTTAGTGAGTTTGAGTGTAGGTAAGGAATCACGATTTTAAAAAAACAACAATGGTTTATTTTGAGTGAATGCACAAGGTAGCCTATTTGGCAGAAAGCACAAACTAAGACCTGCATAAAGCACAGAACAGAAGTGATAGTATCGACATATTACAGAAAGAAGAACAGCTATGTGTGGGTCTGCTTGGACAAAATCATATGTACAATCATATATTGTTCTCAAAAGATTTACAGGCAAACGTATGAATCATACTATTTGGTTATTTTATATTGCCAATTATAATCTGAAAAATTAGAATATATGCAATCCAAATATTTCTTTTTTTTTTAAAGATTTATTTATGCATACAAGCACTGGGGTACAGGCCAGAGGTATGGGAGGGGTGAGAGGATTCACCACAGAGAGCAAGGAGCAGAACAGGCATATCAATGGAAGTACACTGCTGAGGGGAGCAGAGGGCACAGCAGGAGAGGTCTGCCGCACCATGTGGGTTCCCCGCCTGGCCTGCAGCAGGGATTGAACTTGTGCTGCAGTGGCTGCAGTTTGCTTCCTAGCGCGTTGCTTAACCCACTGCGCCACCAGGGAGGGCCGCAATCCAAATATTTCAATAAAGCATTTTGTTGTCAGATAATTAGATTTTCAAATCTAATTATAAAAATTAAAATACTGTAAAAATTAAATACATAGGGGCCTCCCTGGTGGCGCAGCAGGTTAAGCAACGCACTATGAAGCAAAGCACAGTCACTGCAGCACGAGTTCGATCCCTGCTGCTGGCCAGGGAGGGGACCCACATGGCGCAGCAGACCTCTCCTGCTGTGCCTGCTGCTCCCTTCAGCAGTGTGTTTCAATCAGTCTGCCTGTTCTGCTCCCCACTCTGTCTCTGGTGGATCCTCTTACCACCCACGACTCTGGCCTGTACCCCACTTCTTGTATGCATAAATAAATAAATCTTTTTAAAAAAGAATATTAAAAAATTAAATACATAGTTTTCCCTTTTACCCAAGCATCCATCAACAATAGTATTTTAAAAATTAGTAAAAAAAAAAATTAATTTAATTAAATGTGGCAGAAATCATACTGACATTTCACCAAGGAAGATATACAAATAGAAAATAAGTACATGAAAAGATATTTAACATGATTAGCCTTGAAGGAAAGTAAATTCAAACCACAAGAAGATATCATTACACACCTATCAGAATATTCATTGTAAGTATGTTGAAACTCACTGATTTTGTTATATTTATTGTATATCCTGAGATTTAGCTAAACTTACTATTTCTAAAAGTTTTTCATAATTTCCAACAATTTTTCAAAATTTCCAATATATGTGAATCATATGTCATCTGAAAATAAGGTAATTTTATTTGTTTCTAATCTGTATGTCTTTTTTTTTCTTGCCTTAATTCCACTGATTGTATCTTCTAGTACTATGTTGACTAAGAGTGATGAGAGTAAACATCCTTACTCTATTATTGACCTTTAAGGGAAACCATGTAGTCATTCACCGTTAAGTATAAAATCAATCATAAATTTGTTGATGTTCTTTATCAAATTGAAGCATCATCCCTCCATTCCAAATTTTTCTGAACATTTTAAAATCATGAATAGCTATTAATATTTGTCTAATGATTTTTTTCACCAACTGACATGTTCATTTCATTTTCCTTCTTTAGTCTACTAATACAGTGGAGTATATTGATTGATTCTGGATTATTGAACTAGCCTTGTATCCTTGCAATAAACTCTATGAAGTAATTGTACAACTGTCTGCATGAATAGTGAATGTACTTGGCAATATATTTTAAAAGACTTTTTACATCTACAGTTATAATAACTAGTGGTAGAATTAACTAGTAACTTCTTTAAGTGGTAGAATTAACTAGTAAAATCATCTGGGCTGGGAGACTTTTTTTTTCCTTTTTTAGTTTTGAGCTCAACTTCTTTAATATTTGTATTAGTTTGCTAGGGTTGCAAAAATAGTACCGCGGAGTAGGTGACAAATAACAGAAGTGTATTTTCTCATGGTTCTGGAGGCTTGGAAGTCCAAAGTCAAGTTGTCAGCAGGTTTAGTTTCTTCTGAGGCTTCTCTCCTTCACTTGCTGATGGCTGCTTCTCACTATGTTCTCACAAGGAATTTCCTCTGTGTGGGCATCCCTGGTGGTGTTGTAGTCAGCTTCCTTCATGTAGAGACACAGGTCAGGTAGTGCCTATGAGTAGTGCCTATGCTAAATGGCATGTTTTAACTTAATCATCACTTCACACTCTTCATATATGATGCTTGATGGAAGCGATGAGAGCTCCAACAAACAGCTGGGTGGGAGTGTGTCGTGAGGGGACACAGTTCATCCATAACAGTACTTACACGCTAGTCCAGTAAGAGCACATCGTGTGTGAGTTGAGGTAACTTAAGATTATTGAGAAGTTGGTTAATTTCATGTATATTGCCAAATTTATCTGTGTAGAGTTGATCATAATATTGTTCCTTTGATGTCCATAGTGCCTCTAGGGCTAACCCTTGAGTCATTCTTGATGTCAATAATATGTGTCTTCTCTGTTCTGTCAGTTTTGTTGGAGGCTTTATTTTACTGATTTCAGTGGCACAAATTTATAATTTATAAAATATTTGCAATTCACTTTTGCCAGCCTCAATTTCTAGCATCATCTCATTTATTTAAAAACCAGTTTGTTGCGTTGATTTTCTCTGTTGCTTGTTTGTTTTCTACTTCATTGACTTCTGCTTTTATAATTTTATTTCCTTTTTTCTGCTTGCTTTGAGTTTATCTTACTCATTTTCTTCAGTATTATTGAGTGGGAGCTTAGATTATTGGTTTTCCTCTTTTCTAATATATGTATTCAGTGCTATAAGTTTCCTTTTCAGTACTGCCATATCTGTTTCCCATATATTTTGATGTTATATATTTACTTTGAATTCCAGCTCAGGTAGTGCCTATGTGATTTCCCCTTTGACCCATGGATCATTTGGAAGTATGATATTTAGTTTCCAGTAATTTGTGATACTTCTGTAATTCTTCTGTCGTTGATTTCCAGTTTGATTCTAGTTGTAGAATTAGAATCTGCCAATCTATATTTTTAATTGGTCTATTTAAGCCATTTAAGTTTGCTGTAATTATTAATATCCTAGGGGTGTGTTTACAATTTTATTTTTTGTTCTTTTTTTAGTTTATGTTTTTCCCTGCTTTCCTGTCAGTTATTGAACCCTTGTAGAATTCTATTATGTGTCTATAATAATTTAAGTATATCTTTTTATATAGATTTTTAGTGTTGTTCTGTTATACAATGCATATATTTTTATTAGTCTACTGTTTTCATTTTACCAATTAAAGTGAAATATACAAACCTAGATTCTATTGTGTCCCTTTGCCCTATTCCTTTTATAATTGCATTAAATCTTTTATTGTATTAATTGTATTAAAAATAAATATTAATTGTATTAAATCTCTTTTATAATTGTATTAAATACCTTTAGAACCATGTCAAATAGTGTTACACATATTTTTCACCTGTCAAATATAATTTAGGAATTCCAGTGCATTTTATTCATATTTTTGCTTACTATGTTCTTTCTTCTTTTTTGTTGTTCCTTAGTTCCTTCTTTTATTGTTTCCCTTTTGTTTTAAGAACTACCTCTGGCAATTCATTTAGTACAGGGTGATATAATAGTGACAAAATATCTTTATCTTCATCTGAAGATAGCTTGATTTCCCCTTATTACTGAAAAATAACTTAACTGAATTTAAGATTCTTTTCTTTCCACACTTGAAAAATGTTGTGCTCCTTCTTCTGGCCTCTTTGGTTTCTGATGAAAAACCCAGTACTATTCACTTTGATTGTTCTCTTAAAGATGCACTATCATTACTATTTCTCTCTTGATCAGAACTTTTTTTTTGTCTTTGACTATACTGTGTCTCTGCTTTAGGTTTATTTGGTTTAGCATTCTGGTTCACTAATGTTTGTGAATCTATGTGTTGATTTTTTTGTTGTCAATTTTGGGAAGTTTTCAGTTATTATTTCTTGGGGCAATTTTTGAGTCTTGCCCATTTTGTTCTCTCCTTCCAGGTCTCCAAGATAAGAATATTAGAGCTTTGATTATAACTCCACAGTGAATTAGTTTCCTATGGCTGCTGTAACAAATTACCCTAATCCGTTTTACAGCAGAACATTTTTACTGTTTTACAGCTCTGGAGTCCAGAAGTTAGAGATCAGTTCTACTAAAGTGGAAGTGTTGGTATGCCTGGTTTCTTAGGAGACTCCAGAGGACAATATACTTCCTTGCTTTTCTAGCTTCTGGAAGCCTCCTGTGTTCTTTGACTCACAATCCCTTCCTCACATCACTCCGGTCTCTCTGTCATTACATCTGTCGTGATATTCTGCCCCCACATCCTTCGCACTAGTCAAATGGGTCTCTACATCCCTCTTTTCAGAGGCCATGATTACATGTAGGGTGACAATGAATAATCCCTCTATCACAATGTTAAATTTAATTGCATCTACAAAATCTCTTTTACCATATAAAGTAACATTCAGTTTCCGGGATCAGGAACAATCTGAATGTCTTGGGAATTTATTATTTGACTACACACACAGGTTTCTGAGATAATGTTGTTGGTTTCAGTCTGTTTCCTCTGCTACTTGGACTGGATTGTTCTAGTTGTTCTATGGCTCAGTTTGCAGATTCTTTCTTCTGTTGCTTATACTCTCTTGTTGAGTCTTCCCACTGTTTTATATTTGACTATTTTTTGTTTTGATTCTAAAGGTTCCATTTAGTTCTTTCTTATATGTTCTATTTCCTAACTGATGCTTTATGCTTTTTATTTTTTTCATGTTTGATCATAACTGTCCCTTGAAATCTTTTTATTATGCCTGTTTCAAAACATTTGTAAGTTAACCCTAACATTCTGTCATCTCATTATTGACATCTGTCAATTTTATTTTTTCTTTCAGTTTGAGATTTTTCTAGTTCTTGATGTAACGAGAGATTTTTCAACTGAAACCTAATCATTTTGTTGTATTAGGGAATTCTGGATCTTATCTAAAACTTATGCTTTAACTAACTAGCTTCCATTAATACATTCCAGCAAACAAAATAGGGATGGTGTCACCACATCATTGACAGGTGGGATAGAAGTGCAGGTTGCCAGTCTCCCTTGGTACAAAGGGGACTCTGCATTACTGTGGGGGAGGGTAGGAACTTGTGCCTCTCACTAGATCTTCAGTGATGTCTTCCATCTGGGAACAGTAGGAGTGTCACTTTTCTGTTCCCTCTGCAACCTCACTGACAACACATGGGTGGGGAAGTAGCCTCATTCTGCTGGGCTGTAATGACATTTCCTGCTCTCCACTGAGCTTCCCACGATACCATCCAATAAAAGGAAGCGGGTCAGCTCAGTACTGCTGTAGACTAGAAGTCCAAGTTTGCCATATAATCTACACTGACAACCAAGTAAGGGTGGGAGGTGTGGAGTCTCATTACCACCTAGTGATAATGAAGGTGCCAACTCCCTACTTGGCCTTCTGTGGCATCACATTGGAGAGGTGCCTTGTTGCAGCCTGGTGAAGGGAGAAGTCTCGGGTCCCTGCTAAATATCTGTTGACATGAGTGTGATAGGGCCAAATTTTTTCCTGCTTTATGTGACTGGAATAGAGTAGTTATTGTCTAAATATTTCTCTGTTTTGCTGTGTTGCTTCTTTCCTGACTTTTGACTAGATAAAGTATTTTTCTGGTTTTGCTTTTGGCTCTTTTTTAAAAATCTGTGCATGTTGGCATTTCTGAGCTTCCAGTTACTTTAGCTCCAAGTCTGGGATATATGAGGGAGTAAAAGATCCAGGGAATTCCTTACCCTATCATTTCTTGGATCTTGAAAAGCTCTAACGGGTTTGCTTTCTACCCAATTTTGAGTCTTTTTATATATATTTATTTTAGGTATAATACATAGGATTTTTCATCACATTTAGTGGAAGAAATAGGGAAAAATTCTTCATTTTTACAGAAGTCTAATCTACACTTTTATGCAAGTGTAAACTGAAAAATATTCAACACTGATTCTCAGATGATGCATTTTAAGGGGTTATTTTATGTTCTCAATAAACACTCTACAGGTCAACAATATGAGGGAGTTTTTCAGTGATGATACAGATACAATGACAGAACATTCTGGCAATGCTTAGCATCCTGGACCATCTGGAGGTACTCTTACTCCTCCAAGTCAAAGCTCCTCCCAATTCTGGAAAACCATTGCTGCAAGCTAATTCCCCCATTCTTATAGGCTGGCTACTCTGGTGGCATTCTAGTATTACACCATCCCAGCTATTACTATATTTCCACTATGTTTCCTTTACCCATGGGAATGATTATCATCTGAAATGCCATTTTCAATCAGAAATTATATGGGAAAATGTTGCTAAGCTGGAAAGAAAATCGTAAATACAAAATCCATGCTTCAACTCTAACTGAGAAACACCTCGGGGCAAACATTCATGTTAATTTCTTTTGATGTAAAATTACACATTAAAAATAAATGCATTGATTTTGTCAGAATTTTGGGCCACTGTTCAGTTGAATAAGTACAAGAAATGGGACTAAGAATTTTCTCTTGAAACAAATATGCTGAAGAAATGCATTTGACAGTGAGATTACAAAAGATAGCAGCCTAGGAAAATTGTCCTAAAAGAAAAATCATTAACGTTATAGTGAATCCTGATGTTCTCACTATACAAGAACCATGGTTCTCAAAGTGTGGTATGTGAATCAGCATAACCTTGGAAATCTTTGTGAATGCAAATTTTAAACTCCACTTCAGACCTACTGAATCTGAAGCTCTGAGGATAGAGTTCAGGTATCTCTTATGCCTCTGGTGATTCTGATGTTCCCCAAGTTGTAAACCCCTGTAACAGAGTACCTCCTCCAACCACAGCAGAATATACTACATGTGTGTTTTTGTGATTCTTGACTTCACAGTGTAGACTTTTGGAAAATTTAGATTATAATTTGCATTTTGTTTTAATTATACATTTTTTCAAGTATATGCAGTAAAGAAATAAAAAAAATTATTACTGTTTGGTTAATGATTCACACAGCTCTTTTTTATCCTCCATCCAAATAGTCACAGCTGCTCCATGTCTGATTTTGTGGTTGAAACCAAAAAATTAAGCCATGCCTGCACTTCCCTGCCTTCCTTTCTCATAGCTGCCAATTCATACACTAGTAGATTTTTCTTGCTGTTTTTATATTGTTTCTAGAGCTGATACAAGTTATGAAGATATTTGGATGTGAGGGTGGGGGAATCTCTGCATCAGTTGAGGACTGACCGTTTTAAGAAATCTTGTCAAGGACAGACTGGGGACACCTGGTGGGGAGGGGAGGGGGAGGGTTGAGGGAAGATGGGAGCACCGAGGGACTGAGGTGATGGTGCACTGGTGAGATGGTGATGGGGAATACATGGGGATTACAATTAATGGCAAGTATATGTAAATTTTAAAATATTTTAATAAAAAAAAAGAAAGAAAGAAAAAAAAAAGAAATCTTGTCACGCAGTATTGTTAAAGACAGATGTGCATGCAGATGTCTGCACTCATCATTGTCATTACCACATCAGTTCTACCACGGGGGATTCACTGTCTACCGCACGTGGGCATCATTTTTTCCTCTGAGGTCACATGAGATTAAAAAGAAATCTGGGCTACAAAGCTGAGGAATGTGAAGTTGCAATTTTGAATGGAGAATTTATTACTGGGGAATAGCTGCACAAGCTAAAATGGGGTAAGACATAATCCACAAGTAAAAGGTTAAAGGGTTTAAAAACATTTTGTAATTATACTAAAACATAGACCGTCAGGCTACAAAAGTAGTCTGTGACTTTTAGCTCTGCTATTCATTCAGTCTATTTTATTTTAAGAATAATTTCTTATTATTTGAATTAGCAATTCACTAAAATAGCAAGTTTTACTTAGTATCCACCATACTTGGTTTACAACTATTTTAGATTTTGATTAGTCATCAGAGTTTACTAAGTGTAATTTTTGAGCTGAAAAATTTAGTTTCCATAAATCAGAAATTTCAGTTCCATATACTCTTTACTCCACACACCTTTTCAGAGGCACTTTGTTCTTGAGGACGCTAGAGAAATGACTCCGGAACAGCTTATCTGCTTTTGATTTTAAAATGGCATACATTCTTGGTTCTGAACAGTATGATTCTCTTACCCTTTCCATATTCCCCATGACCAGTAAACTCATGTTTGTTCATCACTCCTGTGCATTCAAACTGATCACATTTCTCATTTACTCATTTTGCGTGGGTGTTTAAATAGTTGAGCCTCTGCAATGTTTTGAGGACAGTACTTTCAGAAACTTTCATTACAGTTCATAAAATTACACCGTTTGGGCAGACTGGAGGAACCGATCCTTAAAAGGAGCCCAGAAATATGAATGTAGAACCAAGGTTACCAGACAGGTGGGAAAAGGGGGAGACCCAGCTGGGGAGGGCGCATGATGGACTGTGGTGGAGGACTATGGGTATCTTGGGGGTGGTTTTAGTGTGGTCACAACACCTGAAGGGGAAGACTCAAATATCTACATCAGAGACAGTGTTGTAATCCAATGTTACCACAGTTTTGAAAATCAAAACCAAACATATTTTAATTGGTGCAGCAGATGTTTTCTCTCACACACTCAGTCGTCCCTTCTAAAGGAAAGTCCTGCAGTCCTGGCACTGCTCGTCAGTTGTTTGCTTTCTTTAAGTCATCGCTTGCCAGCATTTTTTAATGTGTCAATTAAATTATCACAATATGCTTGGGTAAAGCTTAAATATAGGGCCTCCCTGGTGGCACAAGGGGTTGGGCGACGCACTGTGGAGCAGCCAGGGCGGAGACCCACATGGTGCAGCATACCTCTCCTGCCTCGCCCGCAGCTCCCCTCAGCAGTGTGTTTCAGTCCATCTGCCTGTTCTGCTCCCCACTCAGTCTCTGGTGAATGCTCTCACCTCCCACGCCTCTGGCCTGCACCCCAGCTCTTGTATGCATAAACAAATAAAATCTTTTTTTTTTAAAAAATGTACTTAAAATATTTTAAAAAGAGGGAGATTCAGAAAGGTAAGAGGGCACAGCGTGTTCTCTGGGTGATAGTCCAGATTCCCTCCCCTACAGTGTTAGCTTCTATTTATAAACATAGACTGTGTCAGGTGATTTTTTCCATATGCAGATAAATTCCATCTCCTTCTCCTAGACACTATAAAAATAAAATTTACCATTATCATGTATACAAAATAATACAAAATACTTTCTGATAATGCTGCAATATTCTTTTAAGAAATGATATAAATCAGGTTGAAGCAATGATCAAACTATGAATCAGATTTTCAAAATTAGGTAAACATTTTCTAGCAGCTGATTATTCTTAATTTTCTTCAGTGTCAATGTGGTTTGTGACTATTTCATTTTGTTTGTTGTTTTCTTTTGTTTTGCTTTATTGGTTTAAGATTATTTTCTCTCTTATTTTCCAAGAACATATCATAATAACTACAAACTTAAAGTTCTCTAGAAATGCTTAATATTTTAGAGGTGGTATTGAGAGTTTTTCCCTGTCTATACAATGTGAATCCTTATAGACAAGGAAGGATCACAGTGAACCCAGTAAAAGTGGTGAACTATCACCAGTATGCTCTGAATAATGCAAAATCATCCAACCTCACCAACCACAGTACTTTAAGGGGTAAAAAAGAGCCCCGGGATATCACATGAGTGAGCATATGGAATGTTTTTGTTTTATTTTTAGGGTTGAGGTTGGTGATTAAAGTAGGAGATGACAGATAGCAGTGCTCCACTTCTCTCTGAGCTTTAATTGCTTTTGCTGGTTTGTGAACAGGGGATGATCTATTCAAATGGCCATTGTTTTCTCCTAATTTGTGTTCTTTCCATCTCTGTTTTGGTTTGTTTGCTCTTTCTGTCTCTCCCTCTCTTCCCTCTGTACCCCAGTCATTAGACAGTTGAGTCGGCTGGTCATGCCAGGGGGTTCGTTACTAGCATTATAAAAGAGATACATAGCAGTTGCTGGCTTGTGCTTCTCCAAGTTCTCATCAAGCCCATGATAAGGCTGCATTTTTAAATTTTCCCTGTTCCATTAGTTAGTACACGTTATTCACTTACATCCAGCATTTTATGACATTCTGTGGAAGAACTAGCCTCCGGCATAACTGATAATCTTCACACCTTCTGTGTGCCCCTGTGACTCATTGTGGCTGTGACACTGGACACTCACTTTTTCTTTAAAGAATTTATTCATGCATATAAGAGCTGGGATACAATCCAGAGACATGAGGGGTGAGAGGAGTCACCAAAGACAGAGTGGGGAGCAGAACAGGCAGGTTTACTAAAATACACTGCTGAGGGGAGCAGTGGGCGAGACAGAAGAAGTCTGCTGCGCCATGTGGGTCCCCTCCCTGGCCAGGGCTCGAACTTACCCCACAGTGAGGAGTTCAACCCCTTGCGCCACCAGGGTGGCCCAACACTCACATTTTTCTCAGCAGTGTCTTTCAAAATATCTTTAAGTCAGATTTGCCTGCGATGTTTGCTAAAAGTACAGGTATCTATACGCCACCCCAGACCACCCCATATTCCATCTGTCTCTTTATAACCTTAGTATTTTAATGTTAAGATTAATGCTGGAGGTTAGTCCATATTTGTCCTTCAGAAACCAAGGCAGCTTTTTAAGAATCAGCACTCATAGATGGCACCCCCAAGTTTCTTATTAAACAGACTGCATGTGAGAATCATTCAGTCTATGATAAGAACCAGAAAGTGACCTGTAGACATCAGAAAGAAAGAACAGAGGTTATGTGGACAGAGAAGGATTCAGTGAAAGTTTTGAAAGTCCAGAGATTGATCCTCCTTTATAAATTCAGAAACGAGATCTTTCTCTCAAGGGCATAGTCACATTAACCAAGCTTATAGAGGGAGCTATAAATAAGAATGCCAATTTTAGAATTATCATTGTCACCGGGACTGGCATGACTAGGACATTCTTGCCCTATAGGCAGGATTCTCCATGAGAAGAAAAAAAATTATCGTCACAATATTGTTCCTTGAATGTGGAGTTAGACTAAGGCAGGTTGGTTGAATGAAATTCATAAAAATATACTGAAGACTTACTACGTGCCAAGAACCCTCCTAAATATTTCACAGGTTATTTCATTTAATCCATCTCAGTAACCCTTTGCAGTGGAATTCTCTTCTATTTTCTAGAAGAGAAAAAGATAGGAAAAGAGAGAGGGTACACAACTTACTCAATACAGCACAGCTACCCCCTGGGGTAGAGCTACCAAGTGACAAGGTTGAAATTCCTGGGCCCTGTTACTAAGTTCATGGAAACCAGCTACTAGTTACCTTTAGAGTTACCTGGGCCTTGCCATCCAAATAAGCAATCAATCTGGGGACAGAATAACTTGTGGTAATGGGAAAGAGAGGAATATGCAACATTCTATTGGTGTAGAGAGGATGCTTTCAAGTCATGAGGGACAAGGATGACAGCCGTTGGTTGGCCGGAGTGATGCTTTCGCCATGCCTGTGGTTTACTTCACTGCTCTAGAGTTGGGATTAAGTGAAAGTTGTACAAAATTAGGGCTGTTCTAAGTTTTTTTTTAAAATACCACTTTATATCACTACAAAATAAGTAGTCATAAATGTGTGTAAGTAATAATATAGGCATAGTTATAAATAGTAGATAAGTTTACCTATACCAGCCTTCTGTATGTCCTCAAGTCCAGAGATCATCTTGTCCCAGGAAATTTGAATGAAGTTGTCTTGACCCTCCATCAGTTACAATTCAAGTGAATTTCCTATCATTTGGGAGGATTTGTGTGAAGCATCTAGTTCCTCTGTGTGAGCTATTGCATACTTGAATGCCCCATCAATGCGAGTTCCTTTCCTATATGCAATACTTGTATACCAGGTTTATTCTGCTGTATGCCACCCTTGATTCTTTTACTCCCAAAGTACCACCAGCTCCAGGATGTGTGTTTAGCAAATTTTGTTGCAGTAGGTTTTGGGTAACGGAGCTGAGTTATGGCATAGAAAATTAGTTACACCTGGAATTAAAACCCCCTAAAACAATTTCTGACAATAAGTCATAGTTCCAACTTTTTAATTTATGTGTCAACATTTCACTGGGTAAGAAAAGTGACTATTTCTCAATGTACAGATTATTCTCAAAGTAGCAGATACACTGTAGTAAATCATTCCTGGCTTTCTGTTTTCCCCAGTTTGTATGCTAGGAACAGTCTGTCACATTCTTAGCTACTATTGAGATGTAACCCTTATTCTGAGACAAGAAAAGCAAATGGAGCTCTCATCTATGAAACAAATGTCTGCCAACCACAGTCCCTGAAAACTTCTCAACACATACAAATGTTTAGTCCGCCAGTGAAATAGCACAGCTGTAGCGTGGGGTCTTGAGACTAACAGTTTGAGGTCCTTTTAAGTCAGAGAATGCAACCCAAACTCCACAATGATGGTGGAATTTACCATTCACTAAAAGTTATTTGTGAGTAGCATGGTATCTGCTGAGTGTGGGAAACTTAAGAATGGAACATATATTCTTGAATGGACAGCTCTCAAGAACAAGTCTGAACTGTTTGTTCCCATATGAATGATGACTAGTAACAATGCTTAAATATGTATTTTTGCACTTTGCTGGTTATGATTTGCCCAGTTTTGCACACTTGGTAGAAAAAAGATGGGCGTTTTCTACTGTGATAAAAAGTAACCACTGCATTATGGGATATGCAAGCTGGCAAACCAGCATGGAAGCATGACTCTTATTTCACATTAGATACAATTGTTATAATCAAGTTGACTGTTTATTGTGAATGAAGCTCTGTCCGTAGCAATTCACATAAGATTTTAGAAGTTGCATGAGATGATTCTAAGGGTTAGGGTAGTGCTGTTTTAGATTGTCCTGCTTTTACACAGACATAACCTTTAGAACCCAATTTATTTTCTAGAAGTCTTTTCCTCATATTTTTTAAAAATCTCATAGTATGCATATTGCAGGGTAGATCTATTATGCTAACCTCCATGTCAGTGATCACATAAAACATTGGTTGATATTGATACAAGTAAAACAAACACAATAAACATATGTGTTAATAGTGAATTTAACATAGAATTACTTCAAATTTAAAGTTTAGGTCAAAACATGTGTGAGTCTTTACCTAGTGATAGATGAAGAAAAAACTATGGCAGATCCCAGATCTACACATATTATTCTGATGGCATTCTTTTCTTTAGCAAATCCTGAAATACCACTCAAGTGGTGCCATATGCTAAGCTGACAGTTGAATGATGTGCTCTTAGATCTCATTAGAGAAGCCATTAGTCTATTGCAAGGTAATACCCCAGCTACCTAAAATACTCAGGAGCTAGATTGGAGGAAGAGGAAGGTGTCTACTCATCAGAGTTCATGTGAAAGTTGGACACCCAGGGCAAGTGGAGAAGCACCATTCCCCATGTTCAGGGGGGCTTACATTGTGCCTGAGAGATGAAATTCAGAGAGAAACAACTCATAAAACAATGTAGCCAAAAGAATGGTAAAATCATTTTGCTGTATGAAATATAAGAAAATATGTAAAAATTCTGCAAAGCAGAAAAAGCATCAGAAAGTATGCATCGGTTGCTTTCTTTGAGTAGAGATCAGCCACTGCATGAACGAACAAGTGGGTATCACTACTGAATGCGACCTACATCCACCTCAGTTCCCGACACTGAAAATCTAGACAGATATCCCAATTATCTATAATTCCATGTAGTCAAAGAGAAGATCACATTGCAATAGAAAGTTAGTAGATGTCAGGTCCCGGTCCCAGTTCTTTTGCAACCTTTCATGCATTAGGCTCACATCTTTTCCTGAAGAGGAAATGGTAAAGAGGAAGGAGGATAACATTTTGAAATTGTTGTGTGTACAGCGAAAGTTTACAAAGTGATTTTCCTACATGGAATAATGTTTCTCTACTCCTTTATGTTTAGAACTGTGACTTGTCAAAGGTAGCTCAGCTAGTCAATGTCCTAACAGGAACTTGAGTTCTGTGTGGGGGCCTCCAGGTCCTGAGTTCTTTACTCACATCACAGCATTTGTGTCCTAACTCCTAACAGGAGAGATTCTCCTACCTATAGGAAACTGGCTTAATCTGGAATTTTACCCCAAAGTAGGTATTCAAGGACTCCAAAGTTTGTTCTCTATTCTCATAAGCTTTTATTAAAATGAAGGATCATTTCCATTTTTAAGAAAACCTGTGATCATGTAACCTTTGTTCTACTCCTTCATCCCACATCAATCCAATGAGAAGACCTTTGAACTCAGGATAGATATGTCTGTTCATAGGTAGGGAGGTAGATAGGTAGATGGCTTTATAGCTATCATTGTAGATATGGCTCAAGCTTTTAGCATCTGTCAAAATCACTGAGAGGGCTTTTCAAACATGGTTATCTAGGGAAAACTTAAATTGCTGGGACCCACCCTCAGAGTTTCTGATTAAGTGGTTCTGGGAGGAGGCTGGGACCAAGAATTTCCATTTCTAAAAAGTTCCCAGATGCTGATGCTGCTAATCCGGGAACTTTGTGAGAGGAAGAATGCATAGAGGGAAAAGAGTTGAATGATACAAGAAGAGCAGGCAGAGTAAGTGCAAGCTATTGAGAGATAATTAAGTAGGGATGTAAAGACAGAAAGGAGAGAATGCATATGGGAAATATTTATGAAGAACATTTATAATAGCCTAACAGAAGGTAGCTTAGGAAAAAGGAGGGATCAAAGGTTGACTAGGCAGATGGTGGATTATCCAAAAAGATAGAAAAAAGGGAGCAGGTTTGGGTAAAAGATAATGAATTTGTGTTAAACATTTTGAGTTTGAGATGATCATTAAACATTTGGATGAAACCAGACTAGTTTATATATAGTGTTCATGTGTAAAATTAACTCTTGTAGATGAATTTCATCATGAACAATTTTTGAAAACTGCCAGAATTTATCTAGAGCTCAGATGCTATAAATGTAGGTTATATAGTTTGAAGTAAAAGACAGAAATCATAGAATTCTAGAAAGACATTTTATTTCATGTAATGGCAGCGTGCTTTGAAGAATTTTAGACTAGAGTGAAAAATAATGATTCCGTTTAGAAACTGCATTGGCAAAAGAATTTTTTTAAATCTATTTTGAGCCTCAATTTCCCCATCTCTGAAATGGCTGCATGCATACCCTAAGAACAGGGGTGAGGACCAAACAAGATGGCAAGCCTAAAATACTTTGCCTATAGTGAAGATATAACACACATTGGTTCTATTTTACTACAAGGTACTTTAGAGAGCGTTATTAATGTTTTTCAAGTGACTTTTTTAAGAAGGGGAACCTATTTTTCAAAAGAAGTCTTATAACGAACTAAAAAAGGATCAAATCAAAATTTTGTAAATCCTCAATATAATAAGATCCTTAGTTTAAATATAAGAAAACTAGTCTAAAGAGTTAAAGAAAATTTCCCAAGTCATATAATTTGCTAAAGGCAGACCCTGTTCTAGTTCCCAGGTTACCAAATGCCACCTCCATATTGTTTTTGAAATGCCACAGTACCTATGACTTAAATAACAATGGCTTGTGCTTGTGTCTAGAGTTCCAATTCCAAAACCTCCTTGTGTCTTAAATGTTCTTTAAGGAACAGCATGGCAGCCTTCCTGTCATGTAGTATCTAAAGTACCGTTCTGAAAAACAACTCTCTCAAGTATGTTTGGATGTACTGAGGAATTGAGCTTTATGTTCCCACTTTATAGAAAAGATGATCATGATGTTCTTCCCATCATTTTGTCTTACCAGCTAGTGTTGGCAAACATTTTGTGTCTTAGAGGCTTAGAAGATTGTGTCCTTGAAACTACTGAGTTTCAAACATGTGGTTATCCAGGGAACATTTTAAGTTATATTTTCTGGAACTCAGTCCCTGAATATTCTGAGTTAGTAGATTTGAAGCGGGTCTTTGGGATTAGTTTCTAAGACTTCCCATGTGAAACTAGAGTTTGAAGACCACTGCTCTGTGGTAGGGCCCTGGACCCCTGAAATTGCCAGTGTTGCTACCCAGCCCTTTCCTTTCTAGACAGCAGTTGCTTTGGAACATTTAATAACAGCATTGCCCAGATTTTCTCTCCAGAACTAGAACATGTTCTGCCCTGTCTGAGTCAGCTTATTCCCATTCATCAAATCTTTTGCTCAAGTAACATCTTAGAGGCAAAAGATGGTGTCAGCTTGGCAGCAACTGCAGTAACAACAACAATATAAAAGCCACCACTAATTGAGCATTCACTAAGTGACAGATGAGTTCTTAGTGTTTTGCCTGCATTTTCTGATGACACAATTCTGAACTATAGACTTTTATTTACAACTGCTTTCTCTATATTTCAGAAAGAATTACTGCTTACTCCCACCCCAGTATACATTCCTACCGTAGACTTCCTCACCTCCAAGTGCACCTAGGAGTCAACCAATATACTCCTACCCAGACTGACCCAGGTTTTGTTCTTACTTTCCATTTCCCAATACCCAATAACAAATCCAGCAGTAAATTTTGTGCCTTCAAAATATATCCCAAGCTAACCACTTTTCACCTCTTCTACCAAGAGTCATTTGGTGCAAGTTACTACAATGTCTTGTCTATGTTATGTTTGTAGATGGATGACTTCACATAGACCTCTGTCTTCAAATATTCTCCATGAGGACTTCCCTGACCTATCTCTCTAAAATAACACCCTGTTTTCTTTTTGTCATGTTTCATTTTTCTTCATTGCCTTTATTACTACTCTACATTGTGCCATCTATTAATTTGGCTGGTTTTTTTCCTTTCCTCTCAACTAGAATATAAGCTATATAAGGAAAGGGATTTTGTATCTGTCTTGTTCATCTTTCTATGCCTAGAACCTGGCACATATTCAGTGCTTATCAAGTATTGTTGTATGTATGAATGAATGAATTAATGAATACAGCAGTTGTTACTCTTCTGAATTCTCCTATAGCAAAGACTTTGCTTTTTGCCCCTCCAACCTACATGGGATTCCCATAAGTTTAGATAACACATGTCTTTATCTCTGCTAATCATCTTATTATCTTGTTTGCATTTTGTTGCTATTTTCTAACATTTATAAAGAGCAAATCTGTCTTAAGCCAGGCATTAAAATGGTGCACTATTATCCCCCTATTCTGAAGCTGCTAAGCTTTTTCTCCTATATTTTGCTTCAAGGCTTTCAGATTTAGGTGGAAAGAGGGCCACAAACAGGGCATGCTACAATAGGTCATTGTGCCCCAATCACCCTATGAGAGAGGGAAATGTACATTTATACGGGACAATAAAACTGCCCACTCTGGGGACTTCATGATAATACTCCTTACTCCTCACTCTGATAACATATAAATGGATGACTTTCCTCCCTCTTTCACGAGTGGCCTCCTTGCCTACTATGAGCCATTTTCTATGGGAAGATTTGCATGCGTTCTGTGTTCACTGATGCCAGAGGCCCCAGTGCAACTCTGCCCTCTTTCTCGTCATGCTAGGAGCATTTGTTTTATGACACATGAGAGCCACAACAAGTGTGGTCAAGTGTAAGCAGACCCGAATGCAGGTTGGGTGGAAGGGCTCCTTGCAGAAAGCTAGCTTTCAGTCCAGCGCACCCACGCAGACCCTTGGAAGGCTGACGGCTCTGCTGCAGGAGAATAGGCCAGGTTGCCAGTGGGCACCTTGCCATCGGAGCAGATGGGCCCAGGCAGGGGCAGGCAGCAGAGCACACATGACCATTCTGGCCTTGTTGGTCTTTACCACTTGTGTCTTTAATTTCCAGGAGACAAATTCTTAAACAGAAAAGCAAGCTGACAAAGTAAGACTTAGAAAGGATGAGCTTTCAGCCCTTAATTAAAACATTCAAGATTTATGAGTAAATCTCATAAAGTAACTTGTTATGGGACCCTCTTTGACCCCACATAAATCACCATTGAAGGGGATACTCTGTCTTGCTCCAGCAGTTTTTCACTTCAAATACAAAAGGTAGCCTTGTCTTCAAAAATCTGGAGATAGGGACCTTCCTGATGGTGTAGTGGGTTAAGGTACAGCGCTATGAAGCTGTCTGCAGCCACAATAGCATGAGTTTGATCCCCGGCCAGGGAGATGACCCACATGAGGCAGCAGACCTCTCCTGTCTCACCTACTGCTCCCCTAAGCAGTGTGTTTCAGTAGATTCCCCCTGTTCTGTTCCCTACTTATCTCTACTGAGTCCTCTTACCACCCCACACCTCTGGCCTACACCCCAGTTCTTGTATGTGTAAATAAATAAATCTTTTAAAAAATCTAGAGATAGAAGAGATTGACTTTATACAATGAAATTAATTTTACCAACATATCTGTTATTTGGAATTATTATCAGAATTATTTTCCAAAACAATTTGTCTCTTTAATCTACCCATTTCAGTGAAGCAAGAGCTAAATTTCATTTATTTTCCTGCTAATTTCAGATGTCTAAACAGTGATAAGACTTGAATTGCACTAAAAGCAAAACCACTTACGTGTTGAAAGTCGTCTTTGCTATTGCCTATGTCATGAGCCATTTGCTCAAGTGGAAAACTTGAAGGAGAATAATTACGAGTGTTAAGAAATATACCAGTCACCTTGCATGACTTACAGGCATTATAGTCATCTAAATAGAAAAAAAAAATACCACTTAGAACCTTCATGTGGTTCATGGGCATATTACAATAATACTTTACATTTGTCAGTGCCTTGTACTTCCCACACAGTTTTCACATATATTATCTCACTGGTACCATCATCATAACCTTGTGAGGTAAGGTTATTACCTTGGTTTGATGGCTGAGGTACTTAAGGACAGTACTAATAAAATGACTCAAGCTCGAACTTCAAGATCACTTGTCTGTGATCATTTTGAACTTTAATTTGGGGCTATTACAAAATGGGAAATTATCTAAGGATGGCCTCTGAATTGCCACTGTCTTTACACTCTTGCTTTCTATGTTTAATTTTATTCATGGCATCTGGCAATAATGACCTAAAGGTAACCTTATTTTAAGTATCTTGACCACTCTCTGCAAAGTCAGAATTTTGGGGCTGCCAATTGATTTCTACTTTTGTTTTCAATAGTAGTCAAGTCTGCTAGGGCTTTCAGTAAATTCCTGAGCTGCCTAGCACATCTTAAATATTGAAATAATCTTCTGGATAGTTGCCCCTGATTTTTGGTGACTGGCAGTATTTTTGGTAACATTCCTCTTAGAACTCTAGAGAACTGGAGGTTAAGTCATATGGTGCTCTTGTTGTTTACAAACTCCAATGGTGACCTTTATGCCAAAGAATAGCATTAAGAACTAGATTCTTTGTATGAAAATATCCTTGTAAAAATGTATAAGCTTTCTTTTTGTACTACCATGCCTAGCTTTGTGATTTTCTTTCTCCAATTAGAAATACTATGTTCTTATTTTGACCTGTTACAAACAATATGCCATAATTACTATTTATGTTTACCAGAAAATGACAGATTTTTTTACTTTTAGACATGAAACTGGTAATGCAATTTTCTGGTCTTCAGAACCAATCAAAAATCTTTTGAAAGTCAGTTCAGTTAAACCCAGAAAACCACTCTCCTCATGAAACTTGGTTGGGTATCATCTGATTTCTATTATAAATAGCCTGTTTGAAGAGATAGCAGTCAGTTAAATTACAAACTGTTTTCCAAGTAATTGATATCCATTACTGGATTGGACAGACCGGAATGATTTTTTATGGTGGCTGGTGCTCTGGTATGCAAAGATAGCATGCCTTTTCTTTTGTCAGTGGCTCACAGAAAAATTATAGTTTTAAAAACTTTGTTGAGACACATAGGAATATTTTAGAGGCACACACATTTCCCAGAATCTAAAAGAAAAATATTCCAGGAAGCTGTGACAGACAGACCATTTGTGTCTGAAAGTGGACTAAATTGAATCACTTGTGCAGACAGCCTGGAACTTAAGAGCAAGCAGTTTCAGGCATGCTAGAGCAGTCCATAATAGATGAATTATAGCATGAACTGGATGAAAGCAAAATCTCTAAAACCCATGAATTCCTTAATTCTTCCTTAAGGTCACACAAAGGGGAATAATTAAATTCGGCACATACCCAGGGTGACAATTTATTTAAAGAAATTATACTCGCTGTTAACTCTGTAGTGCGGGTAGAAGTCACCATTCTTACTGTACTGTGACGGAGTTCTTTGTCGCTCCACCCGCAAAGTCAGCATGAATCCCCCATAACAATGAGCAAAGTGGGAAGGAGTTTCACTGCCCTCCTCCCTAAGGCAGCAGGATTTCCCATAGTGCAGCCACAGCACTTGCTTCTGGGCCCTCAAAGAGTGAAGAAATATATAGAGAACCTGCTGAACCACCCGGGCAGAGCTGCCTTCCCTCTTCCATTCTGCCACCTCAAAACCTCGCACCCTACTTCTCTCACTTTGTTTCTTCAGCTTCAATTCTTCCTTTTGCTCTCCGCTGATCTTGCAGCTCTTACTGGTTCCTGGAGTTTACCAATACCCCCTTTACATTATTCTGAATGCATCTGTCCTGCTAGAGAGAGTGCTTAGACTTTTGGTTCAAATGTCTTAGAAAAGTATTGTCAGATCAGAGATTCTTCTTTGTCCTTCAGATCTTTTCCCTGCAGATCTGCATAAGGGGAGCCTATTCAGTGTCATTGTTCCATGGTAGGCTACTCCTTATTCCTCAAAGCTCACTCCACTGACATGCAGAGATGCAGCTAGTTATAAATATTCTTCAACCCCTTTATTGATCCATAAAAAGTCAGTCAATAGGTTTTAGTGGTAATCAAAGAGAGTGACATTTATACTAATTCCTAGAGAAATCCTGTATTTGGATTTAGTGAAAACAAAAAAGCGATAGATTCTTTAAACAAGGAAGTTCCCAGAATGTAAACTATGTGTCTACATTCTCATTCATACACTGACCCTTCCTGGGAATAAGGCTAACACTCCGTCCAGTCACACTCACGTCTCGTTTGGTGTAGCCCAGTGCTCTTTCTTGAATGCTCTTTTGTGCTGTAGGGTTAGAATGGCTGGGCTATCCTTGAACTCAGCACTGCTCTGGAACAGAGTCCGTGAGCTGTAGCAGAATGTTTGCTAGCAGAAAGGAGAGGTTGATGATAGATGATTTTTTAAAAAAAATGACCATATATTATTTTGATTAGAAATCAAAAATCTATTTATTCACGTGGGTTTTGCTGTTGGGGTCATAAGAGACAAGCAAAATTTTGTAAGATTTTGTTTTACAGAAAAGGAGTGGGAGACAAAGAAAATTGACTGTGACTTAATGGCTTTTGTCTTTTGTCTTCTTGAGTATGTTTCCTTTACTCTTTGGACTCTGATTGATGGACTAAAACAAAACAGAATGAATAAGAAATACTCCCAGTTACAGTGTCATGGTTAGGAGCAGGGATGGACAGTAGGCCTACATTAACTAAGTTCAAATTCTTTGAAAATTTGATCTGAGAAAATGGGGAGTGTAATGGTATCTATATCATATGGTTGTGGTGCGTAAATGCATAACTGTTAGTAAGTGTAAAATACTGAGAATAGTGCCTGGCGCATATTAGGCAGTCTATAAGTGTTGATGATCATTATTAGAATTAACCAGTAAAAAAACACTGCTACATCCCTACATGTATTTGCATCATCACAGAAATAGTCATTCAAATAATAGAAATATGTGAAATGATAGTTTTCTGGAACTATACTTCATAGAGTCAATTTTCTGCAAATAATTTCTCACTATCCTCAGTGTAAGAAGTTGTCCATTATACTTACTTAGGATACACAAATAGTGTTTTTGCCCATTTAAAAAATGTTGAAGTTTTCTCAATGAACAGGAGAAATGCTTTCTATATAGTTTCTCTTCCTTCTTCTACTTTTTAAATTTAAAGTTTGAAGACATCATTCTGTAGGTGTATTTCATTTCATCAGCAAAGGGCTGCTGGGATGATCTGTTGGTTCATCTAATAAGGAACAGACTCTAAAATCTCAAACAAGATTTCATGAAAGACTGCTTGCTTTTTTCCTATTGCCTATTTTGGGCCTACTATTTTTAAGTATTTAACTATTTTTCCCCTTTCTCCTCTCTCTACACCTGCCCTTTCTGAAACTCCTATTATGCATGTAAACACCCAGATAATGTATACATGGAAATGTAGTGTGTGTGTGTCTACATGAATTGGCATACTTAGCTCTAGCAGGTTAAATTCTTTCTGCAAAGGGAGTTCAACAGTAAAACTGATTGAACAGGAACTCAAAAGGTCATTTAGTCAAACTTTTTTTTCAAGTAATTCTTCCCACAAGCCAAGGAGAATATTCTACTCATCAAGAAATAAATTTTTATCTCCCTTTAGTCCCATACAAAAGGGTATTTTTAGTGGTTACCAGATGCCACCAGCAGTTAATAAAGAATGGCATTTTAATAGTAGACATTCTAGATATAGGCAGGAATCTCAGTGTAACAAGACAATATCGCATTTTGTTTTTATTCAAGGCCCTGTGCTTCTTTCAAAAAAAGGTGAAATCATTTGTGTGACAAAACAAATCTATATTTAGAGTGAAGACACATTGTTACTAGTTGAATTTTCTGACTTGTACATTTGATCTATCATTTTTAAGTTATTTTTATTCTACAGAACAAAGTAAAAGCCTGGAAAAATTAATTCTGTAGCATCAAGTGCTTAGTCCAAGGTCAGAGAAAATTACTGGTGAGATAGAGATTAGAATGCCCAATTTTATGTTATTAAACTGTTACTTAGACCACGAAGCTTGATAAATGAGTGCAGAGACTGCAATGAAACAAAATTCCAGACTTTGCTTGAGTTTATGTCAAGCCCCACAAAGTTACCAATTTGTGGAACTTTCTATGAAGTCCTTCTTGAAGTTATTTAGCCCCCTATTGTCCATTTAAAGTGCTTTTATGCCCAGCCTTCGGCAGAGAATTTGCAAGATCAGTGTTTTCTCTTTTTTGGAGTATGTAGGAATGTTAATATACCTACTACTGTGATTGATTGATTATTCAATTATATCTTATTCCTCCTTTAATGAGTCAGTCTCCATGTTTCTGTCTTAAAAATAAATTCTATTTCTAATACACGGTTGCTATGAAAACTTGCCCTTGAAACCAGGATTTCCTGCATGACCATTGTACATTGGACAAGACCTTGAAAGCAGATAATGGACTAGAGATTAGGGAACTGCCAAATCTACTAGAATAGATTGTCAGTGTTATTTGAAACTGAAGCAGAGCACTAAGTCATAGCTTGGAGATTATTTCATTAAAAATTTTAGAATTGTCAATCCAGCAGGTAGTACTTAACTTCCAACTGACATACTCATACAACATCATGCTGATACAGAGCAGTACATGGGAGTTACAGTAAAAAGAAATGCCATAGAGATAATGCCCTATTCATTTCACTGTCAGGCATCCAAATATATTCGTGTACTTTTTTTCTCATTTAATAAAGTTAAATAAATGACTACTTATACTATAGGTAACTGAGAGACTTTAAGATTGAATTTTCTAAAAAAAAAAAAAAGCCTACTACCCAGAACTAATGCATTGGTGCCACGTTCCATGATGAGATAATCCTTCCTGGATGCAGCACCTGCTAAGTTGTCTAAAAATAATGCCTTACCATCATCAGACTGGACTGTACCTCTTAAACAAACCACTAATTCTATAAATACTTCTGTATTTTAAACATGAGTTTATTTATTTCTTAAATAGATAGGAAATAGAGAATGTAACTGAAAAACTGATCATTGGAAATTTAAGGACTTTTTAATGAATTGCTGTATTTACACGACTAATGTATTGGGCAGAATTTGTATTGCCACACCCAGTACATAATCCCAGTCATAATCATTTGCCTTCTCCTGATTTATAGGTTGGAAATGTGATAGATTACTTTTTTGAATCTCCCTTGCAAGTATGACTGACAATATGACACAGTCTAACCCCTGAGATAGAAGTGGTTTTCTACCAACACTACCCTCTTATATCATGGTATAACTTCATATCCATATGCCACTAAATATCATGGTATAACTTCATCATCATCTATACTGATTCATTCTTCATTATTCCTTAAGTTAGAGCATATGACTAATATTGACATAAATATGGCACAATAAAATAAAATTTAATGAGAATAAATAAAAGATAAATAGAATATAATGGCAGAAAAGTAAAATAAAACCAAAGAACATGGAAGTATGTCTAAAAGTTTTATGTATTTTTCTAGAGATTAGACAAAAAAAATTGATTCACGCTTCCCAGCTAAGGAGTATATATAATGAATTATCCCATTCACAGTACCCATAAGAGAAAAACAAACCAGTTGCTTAGCAGAACGACAAATGATACTAACTAGGAAATGATAGAGATATCATGAGAAGTCACAAAGTGGTCATTGTGTATTGTAAAGAACAAAATCTTCAACTGTTTTCATGGTTTTTTTTCTTGAACTGTCTATTAATATAAGCTGATGTTATCCTACCAAACTTTACTTCAACAAAAACAACTTTATAAATCATGAGAATGATGCAATATAAATTCATGATTCTCTGAAAGTCTGGTTTAATCCAGGGGAAAAGGAATATTTAGATAATGACATTTGAAGTCATGATTCTGAGAGTCTTTCAGTAGTTTCTCTTAACCAAAAATTTTGGTAGATATTAAGAATTACTTGGTCACAAAATGTATTTAATAATATGATTATAAGGACTATCCTAGATTCTCTGAATAGATATGATAACATGTTCCTTTCTGAGATTATAAATGAAGGCAAGAGCTAGGTAAATACTTGAAGTCTCTTTATATTTCTTGTAAATTGAGTTAACAATGGCTCACAACACTGTATATGATTTAGAGGTATAGGGTACCCCAATTCAGGTGCTGTTACTACATCACATCCACCAGCAAGATACCTATAGTCCCCACAATAGTACATTGTGTTACCTCCCATTTTTCTCTCCCCCCTCATCCTAACCCTCTAGGAGTCTCAGTTCTACAGTCAGATCTAGGGTTTGTTATCAGTTTGACTTTGTCAAATCCTTTATTTTGTTTCTCCATATTCCATATATATATGTGTGTGTGTGTGTGTGTGTGTGTGTGTATAGATAGATAGATGGAGAGAGAGAGAAAGAGAGATCTATTCAAATTAGTATTGCATTTTTTTTTTTCATTCTTTGGGTAATACTTAGGACAGGAATTGCTGGATCATAGTAGATGCCGCCATACTATTTTTTGTAGGGACTAAACTATCTACATTCGCACCACAGTGTAAGTGGATTCCTTTTTCTCCACGTCTTCATGAGTAGTTGTTATTTCTGGCCTTTCTGATGTGAACCATTCTCACAAGTGTGACGTGGTATCACACTGTGGTTTTGATTTGCATGCCCCTGAGGATGATGATGATGAGCATTTTTCTTGTGTCTGTTGGCCATCATCTTTGGGGAAGTGTCTAGTTCTTCTGCCATATTTTGATTGGGTTATTTGTTTTCTTTTATTTGAGCTGTATGAATGCTTTATAGATCTTGCATATCAGTTCCTTGTCAGATGTATCATGTGCAAAATTTTCTCCCCACTCCATATGATCTCTTTTTCTGTTAGAGATAGTTTCCTTGCTTTGCAGAAACTTTAGTTTGATGTAGTACTAATTATTTATGTTCTTTTTTTGTTTTCATGCTACTAGAGGCAAAGACACCACTGAAGCCTATGTCATGGAGTGTTTTGTCTATGTTTTCTTCTATGTGTTTTATGGTTTTCAGGTCTTACATTCAAACCTTTTATTCATTTTGAGATAATTTTTGTGTATGGTGTGTGATAGTGGTCTAGTTTCATTCTTTTGCAGTTAAGTCTCTTTATCTTTGGGAATTACAGAGTCATTTGGGTCAAGTGATTAGTCTGAGTGGTAATAAAGTTTTAAACATGAAGAAAGATACATGAGAAACAGAGTTTTGCTTATAATTTCTACACCAGAATATGTTATGTGTTACCACTCTGTGTATAATTCTTTACTGGGGGCACCAAGACCCAACAGTAGTGAGACAGAGACTGAGGGGTAGGAAATGAGGATTCTAGTTTAGTCTCACTAACTGTATGTGTGCGTTTAAGTCAAAGATTGTTTCCTCACTTCTAATAGAAGTTTCTATTAGAAACATTCGTAACTCTACTGGGACTTCCTGTTGCATCAGTACCATGAACATATATTAAATAAGCTACGTTGTCCTTTGAAAGTTTAAATCTGTGCTATAAGTAAATACTAAAAGTAAAATGTATTTCACTTTCCTTTACATTTCATTTGTATTCATTGTATATTTCCTTGCTCTTCTTTATTTAATATCACTACACTCATGAGGTACATTCTATGTAAGTTCTTCAACTATGCAAATACAAACACAAAATGCTTAATAATTAAGACTTTGTAGACAGAAAGTACAAAGAGGTCCAAATACCTAAATTAGTGTCCAATTAGATAAAAATTGTAAGCTATTTCTCACCGTGGATTTCAAGAATTGTTAAAAGATATCTGAAAATCCCTGAAGCAAAGAAAAATACTTAATTTCCACATGATCTTTAAGTAACCAAATGGAAGATTTTTTCTATTCCTGTTAAAAATTCTCTCCCGCAGAATTGAAGAGAACATGAATATCTTCAGCCAAAAGGTTAAATCCTTTGAATAGAGGGCCTTTCAGGGAAGTACCCAAAGATCAGGAAGAATAAAAATGTCTTCTCAGCCATTTAATTTAATTTAATTCAACAAGCATTTACTGAGCACCTCCTAGGTGTCAGTTATTGTAAAAGCCTTTCTGGGGACTACAAAGATGAATGAGACATGGCACCCGCCTTCTACTAGGGCACAATCTAGGAAGAAAATGAGGCACACATAGGTTACTCTAAACAAGGCAAAAGAGGAGAAGCATTTACTAGAAATAGAAAGCAATGTGAGGGAGGAGGAAAGAAATCAATGAATTCTGACTAGGGCGTTTTAGCTGCCTTCACTGAGGAGATGGGATCATTTAAGCCATTCCTTGAAACATGATAAAGGGTAGAGGGCCTTCCTGGCTGAGAGAATGAAATGAGGAAGAAATGGGGAGCAGAGGGGAGGGCTGGCACTATGGGACTCCTGAAAAAAACAAGTTGACTGGATTATAGCATGTGGGAAGCTGCTGGTGACTAAATTCAGGCTGTCTTATGAAGGACTAGAGGAATAGACAAGTATAGAATTTGAAATTCACCATATACCGCAAAAAGCAATTGAGAGCCTTTTTTTTAAAAAAAAAAAAATACCTTGAAAGGAAGACTTTGTTTTTATGACTCTTATTGTTCCATGTTCCCCAATGTCATTAACTTCTGTGCATGTTAACAAAAATAGTGTGCATTAACACCTTGGGTTAAAATTGCCTACTCACTTATCTGTACCCTATTAAGTTGTAGGCCCTTTGAGAGCAAGAACAGTCTATTCCTATCAAAAGGACAGTATAATGGGAGAGAAATGACTTATTTTATATGTGTGTGTGTGCATACACACATGTATGTAGATGTGTACATGATTAGTCAGGAAATGAACACAATAAAAATAGAAACCATATAGTTAGGGTTTTTTCATTTTAGGAGGAAAAAATTCATGGTGATACACACATGGACTGGAAAGTCTATAGAAATGGGAGCAGTGGGCATAGGAAAGAAAGAACTGAAGATGAATATTGAGGATGCCCTTTAGATAAGACATGGAAACTGTTTGAATTTGAGACCAAAGGAGAAGGGGTAAGATGAAAATATGTGTTCTTTAGACTAGAAGAAGCAGGTTTCAGAGAGAGACACATGAAAGACAAAGGATAAACTCTTTTGGAAATATAAATCTGAAGGGTATCACATCAGTGATTTGATAGTATCAAGTTACCATCATTTCCAAAGTGCAATCTGAGACAAACAATAGAATGTTATACTAACAAAATGATTGTTTATTTGCTTGTAACATATGCCGGTGATTTTCTAAGCACTTTATGTACTTATAAACTTATTTAAACCTTAAAAATTCCAATACATTGACTATTATAATAACCCTCACTTTCTAGATGAGGAAATGGAAGGGAAGAGAGATTGTATAATTTGCCCCCAAGTTCATTCAGATCCTAAGTATTAGAGCTATGCTTCAATATACAGAGTAACTAAGGGGTCCAGCTCTTCGCCATTATATAATATTATGTAGGAATGCAGGATAATTTTGTAGGTGAAATAATGTACAAGACTTGAGAAGAGAAAAATGATAGGTTTTTGTTCTCCCAAAATATTTTTGTCAAAAATAGACTCTATCTATTGATCTATCTCATTGATCAAAATGTATGGAGTGGGAGATGATGCTGGCCAAGTAGAATGGCCCCTGTGACTGCCTTCTTCCATACTGATTAGGTATTAACAAATAACCTCTCCCAAGTCTAGTTAGTAGCTTGTGAATGTTTAACTGGGACCAGAAGACAACCATCTGACAATATGAATGGCTAAGACAACCTTTTAATATATGTTTCTGCATGAAGATCTTCAAAGACTTGAGTTGGTCTGTTGCAATTTAGTGACTCCTTTACTGCACATGTTTTCTGAAAATTCAGAGCTTTTTTCTCCAGGAAAAAAAAATATACAGAGTAATTACAGTGAGAAAGAGAGATCTTAAATGTCTGGGGTGTATGCCTAAGCCATACAAGAAACAAAATATGTGTTCAATATGTAATATCTGACTCTTCCAAGATGTTATATTAAAAGATCTTGATTGAGACATTTTATAGTACAGATGAAAATCTGATGACAGCTGTCCTAAAAATAAGCCAGGGCTTTAAATTTTCTATGTTCCTTAAATTTGATGAGATATTTTTGTTTGAATTCTGTGGGAACAGTTTAAATGACTTTAAAAAATTAATGAATTTTAAAGAGAAAGACAGTAAGCTTGGTTATCAGTCTTCTAAGACCTTAAACGTATTGAAATTCAGTTTCCTTAGGTCAGAGCAGGAACAGAGGAACTAAAAAAAAAATCCTCTACTATAGAACTAGTTAAATAGTACTTTTAGAAAATATTTTTCTTCTGGAGAAAAGTCTTAAATGGAAGTCACAACAATGTATATGCCCTAGGTAAAAAAACCAAGGTAGATAGAGGCCACATCAGTTCAATACTTTCTTCAACTTTACAGCCAGAACAATAAAATCTATTAAAAATATTTGCACGCCTACACCGGGGCCTCCCTGGAGATGCAGGGGTTAAGCCCCAGCACTATCAAATTATTATTGCCAGCCACTGCAGCATGAGTTTGATTCCCAGCCAGGGAGCTGACCAACATGGCGCAACTGACCTCTCCTGCCTCGCCCGCTGCTCCCCTCAGCAGTGTACTTCAGTCCATCTGCCTGTTCTGCTCCCCACTCTGTCTATGGAAAATCCTTTAACCCCCTGCACCTCTGGTCTAATACAATCTTAAAATAACATAAATCTTAAAATATATAAAAATTATGTGTGTATATATACACATATATTCATACAAAAGTACTGGGGAGAAAAAAAAAGTATATCTGATACATCCTAAGGATATTGGAATATTAGAATATCAGAAGAGGACCAAGAATGAATTAATTCCTTTCCTTCTTCGCACCTCCACTCCCTCTGTCATCTTTGTAAATAGTTGATTGCCCTCTACATTGAGTTACTGGTGTCATGCCACAGCCCTCTTCACTTTTTCCCCCATTACTAAAAATGTGTTTCTGCTGCCATGCTTCTGGAAGTGGAAATGCAGCTATCTACAACAAAAGGTGTATTTGATTTTATACCATTCAAATTGTAACCATTTACAAGTGACATGTGTTTTGTGTTAGGCTTATGCAAAAAAAAAATGCTTTATTTGTAATCCAAAGCATGTACTATATGAAGAGATCTACACCTATACTGCCCTGAATGGGCCTGATTTCATCTAATAAGTGTAGTTTTCCAAGATATGTTTTAGTAATTGACCATCCACAATTAACTATCCATAAGAGGGAAAGTAAAAATAATAACAATTGACATATCAGTGTTTGCAAAATAATTTACATACAGGATAATTGTTCACTAGTCTGTTAGCTATGTTATTTGGTATTCCTGAAAAAATACTTGATTTTTCAGTATATTTGAGCATGCATACCTGAATTATTTTTAAGATTTTACAGTTGTATGCCTAGTTATATTAGCTATTATTTTCCCTACTGCTCTTTATCTGTCTTTGAAAATGACTCATGTTTAAGAAATGATCTTTTCCAGTGATTTGGAACAACTTATTTCATATAGGGAATATTTGTCTCTAGAATTTCATCTTGAAAACTATCTGGATTTATGAGTTTTTAGGTGTAGATTCTTGTCTGGTTTTTAGCTTCCATGGGAATTGAACTATCAAAGTTTCCCCTTTGAGCATTGCTTTAATCGTATCCCATAAGTTTGAACATGTAATGTTTCCATGATGATTCCTCTCAATAGTAAAATTTATTAATGTTTTTTTAACTGGGGTACCTTTGGGGTTCAGATACTTAAACTACAGAAGAAAGCAAAGGCAGTGAAGTCCCTGTCCTATTGTTGTTTATATTCTAGTAGAAGGTGGTGAAGCTAAAGAAGTAAATTCACAAATAAATATCAAATAGTAAGAACTCTGAGGAAAATGGACAGGGAGATGTGATTGGGGCCAGGTATATGGTTATTTCAGAGCTCTGTTCTGAGGAAGGGATAATGGAACTATGAATTAAATAAAATTTTAGAGGATTTTAGAGAAAAGGACTGCAGATGAAAGAAACAACATGACGCTTGATGGTAGTATAGTCGAGGAAGAGTGGAAGATGGAGTAAGTCTGTTAATTGTATTACTGAGTCCACTCTAATGAATATTATGACCATATAATTATGTCCAAACTGAAACATATGTGAGTGGGCAAGGAGGTACTATTAATAAATATGTAGAAAGAATAGTCATAAACTGGAACCATCTGACAAACTAGTACATATGAATACTCATTTCTTCCCCTACATTTTGTCAGTTATTGAAAGAAGAGCAATAAGATCAACCAACCCATTTATGGTGCCTGTTTCTTATTACATTTTAATTAACTACCTCCTTTTTCTTACTCCTCTCAATGCTCTTTAATTTTACTTGATTTGATATTTATATTACCAAAACTGCTCTTTTTCAATTAGCACTCATATGTTACACTTTTTCTCTTGTTTTAACTTCTATTGCCATTTTGCTGAACGTTCCTCTTGTAAACAGTATAAAGATTTAACCTGACTGAGAAACTCAAAAGATTCACTTTTTATTTACATTTACTGTCTATAAGCAAGTTTAATTCATTTCTCACATTTTAAAATTTACCAGTCTTTCTTAGTCCTTCTTTTTGCCTCTTTCCTAGATTTAAAGAAATCAAACACTGTATCATTCTATTTGCCTCTAATGATTCTGGAATTATATATTCTATTTATAATCCTCTAGTAATTAATCATAAATTTATAACACTTTTTTAAGTTTATAATCTTTCATCAAAGTCTAGTATTAATTTACCTTCTTCTCCTTCCCATAAAAACATTAGCACACATTTTTTCTGCTTTCTCCAATGCCTCCCGCTTTTCTGCATACTGAAGTACACAGCATGTACTAAAGTCATCTGGAATTATAATTTAGGTGATTTGTTAGTTTTACTGCAGACCTTTTCTCTGTGTGCTGTACCATTTCCACTCTTTTAATTTTAATACACTAATTAGATTGGAAGTTACTGAAACTTCAGTTTAAATGAATTGAGGTAAATTTTTGAGTTACAACTTTGCTTTGTAGGGAGTGTGACATTATTAACATACTTTTTAGTTTTATTTAACATGGTGTCTTAATTTTTAATAAGCATTGGATTCTAATATATCATATACTCAATTTATTTTAGATTTCTCCTTTTTGTTAAAAATGCTTTTGAGTGATGTTCATCTTTTATTTTCACTCTTACAAGTTTTCTTTCTGTGGATTGTCACACATGCTATATTAACAAGATAGTTAACAGAGAATTAAAAATAGATCATATTGCCTTAAGAATGTCATATATTCATATTTTATATTATATAGTGATATAGTATGAAGAATTTTTCTAAGCACCTTTACTGAGGGATTTTAAAAATCAGCATTTCAAAAATTTCAGAGGAAATGGTTTTGTCTTACTAGTCATAGGAATTTAAGTAGGTGTAGTTGGCAATTGGCAAGGTGTTATAAGAACTCATAGAACAGAGGCTCATAGAACAAAGTTTGACTTCAGGAGAGCTTTCTTTTATTGTCCCTGAATTTATTTCATTTATCCATGTCACTTCACTGTTATAAAAGCCGCTGACTGATATATTGCTGTACCTGAAACCCAACAAAAGCCCCTATTTCCTCTTTCTCCTTCCCCTCCCACATCACTTGACGTTCAACAAAAGAGAAAATTTTTAGTTCTGATGTATTTCACCACTTTTATATAAGCATTAGGATTATTGTTATAGCATAGAGAAGAGGGTAATTTGATATATGAGCTTTTATTTCATTTAGTAAATGGATAGCATATATTTATCATATACAATTGAAAAAGGAACCCAAATTAGAAAATAGCCATATTTTATTATATGATAAAAATTAAATTGTTTCCAGGTACAAGCTAGAAATACATACAGAGGATATGTTTATAGTGCAAACTTGGATTTAAGTGAAATTTGTTCATTTTTACATTGAGTCAAAGCAATTTTGAAGAATCTCTGTACATAAATGTCCTTATTACTCAGAGATATTTTTATTTGGTAGTACTTAAAACTGATGTGTGGGTCAGTGATGGACATTGTTTGGCCAATATTTTCCCCTGTGCATGTGATAGCCTTTATCTGTGCCATTTTATAGCCTTTTGTGCTAAGGTTGAAACCTCATCATCATTTTCAACATGTATAACCACTATCAATGTAACAGATGTTAGAGAGGATTAGCATTTTTTGCTGTGACTTTATGTTGATTAATATAATTAATGAGTAGTGCTAGGGAAACAGAATTTGATAGGGCTAAGGCTAAATAGTAAACATATTTGATACCACAGTTGAATGAGGTAAGGGCCAGCTAGAAAATTAAAATCACTAGCATGAAGCCCTGAAAGAATTTTCCATCATTGCAAGCTTGTTTCTTGGAATTTATGATGGTGAAGTAAGAGAGATTAGAGAATGACAGAACTAATAGCACCTTATGATTTTTGGTGAAAATAGTAATACTTGGTTTTTACTAGAAAATAAGAAACAAGAACACGCAAATGGAAAGAAAGCAGAAAACTGGTTTTTCAAGGAGAGTTTTGGCTGGGTTGGAACAGGGGGTGTGGGTATTTGGGAGCCCTGGGGAAGCAGCTGCTCTCTGTATAAAGAATATTAGCAATGGAAGCTATCTTATATGGGTTTTAAAGCAATCAAAGTGTAATTCTATATGTTATTCTTTCCTTAAGAAATTGATAGGAATTGTTCTTAATTACTTCTTTGACTGCCAGATTTTACTTAAATTGAAGTCTGCACATTTGTCTGAACTACATTAAACCTTAGTTATGTGTGTGTTATACCAAGAGATTACTCCTGACCCAGTAGATTTTTTAATTTCCTGATACTTTATCAGAAATTCAAAAGAAAAAGTCAAAGCAGGTGTGTTAGTTAATTTAAATTAGAAGTCTAACAATGTGTGTGCCAGTAAAAGATGTGAGTCGGGTTTCATTAGAAGTGCCAGTTCTTCCACTCAGAGGATTCTGCTTAGGAAATATTGACTTTATTGTTTCTTTAATTTTTTAGAAGTCACAGAAAAAGCTTTAAACATGTAGAGTTATTCTATAATGTAGATTTAACCTATAATCCTACTTCCAGCGATAGACTCAGGTATTGTTTTGGCATACTCACTTCTTGGAAATTTTTTGAAGGCATTTTTATCATTCTTTAACAATATTTCTATGCCCTAAGCATTTTCACTTACCAGTATATGACTATTTACTATTTATTAAATTCATGTATAAATATGAGTTTAGATGAACATTTGATATTATCTGATACCAATGTAGAATATTCTAGTAATATTTTATAATGTTCTGTATTCTTCCTGTGTTAAGTATTTATACCAACCTTTACAGATTAGAGACATAGCTATTATTACAGAGATCCCAAATTATACTGGCTGAATGAGACGCTTATTGCTCTTCCTCTTGTAACTAACTACTACTGGTAGCTAAACTGTCCTGGTCTGATAGGTGAATTTGCCATCCTCAACATGTAGTGCCCACCTGTGAACTAAGGAAGTTCTTGCTGTCTGCCAGCCTAGATAAGGAAGAAGATAATTGAGGGAGTACATGCATTTATTCTTAGGAAAAGATTTAGAGTGGCACACATGAGTTCAGGCATTATCATTCTAGTAGAATTTCACTGGTTATGCTTGGATTTAGGAAAAACTCACTTTCTTGCTAAACACCTGTGGTGCCAGCAAGGGCACAGAGCAAGTTCATGATGATTCCAAGCAGACAGGTCAAGGAGGAGCCCTGGAGCCCTCGGTGCCTTTTCCAGGCTTTTATTGCATCATTATATCAGAGGCAACCAAGGTACATGGCAGGCAGGTGGGTAGGGGGTGCCAGGAGGCTGGCAGGCCTCCTAGTCCCCGGCCCATGTTCACTCTCTGAGCTCTCTAGTCTCTTGTCTCTGCTACTAACACTGCTTCTTCTCTGCCTCTGTCTCTCTCCTCTCCACTTGTCTTCTATTGCTCTTCTACTGGCATCCTCGTGATGCTGCTCTTATACGCCTGTGTCTAAGCTCAGGTGCACCCACTTGCGCATGCCCACTGAGGCATGTGTGCAGGACCATAGGTGTCCATCATCACACCAATGGCAGGAGGGCGGAAAAGCCTGACACTTTTCTCTGACCGTACAACACACGTGCGTATTCCCGTAAATACTCTTTGTATGAAAGAAGGGAAAAAGGAGATTGTGACCCAACTAGCAGTTACTAGTTGTAACTTTGAAATTATTCTTTCAAATTACATGGTATGGAAACATTCATAAAGTCAGAAAATAAGTGAAATATAAGTTGATGTAGAATTACCTTGAATACCCCCTTACATCAAATTATAACATTTCTTTAGGAAAAAATTTAAAATGGATTTCTTTTTATGATTTGGTTACTTAAAACTGATACTGGTTTTTACCTTAACTAATTATAGGATTGTCTTTTACTCTTGATTGCCTTCTAATTTGATTCTAGTTTCCTAAAGTTAAACTCAGGGGGATAAAAGCTACTCTTACATGTCCAGTGGAAATTTTATAAGTTGTAAAGACAATGGAGCTTCATTTACTTGTTAATATAGAAAAATTGGCAGCAATCCACATTTACAAGTTCCTTTCAAGTAATCTAATGAAAGGTCAGGGATAAGAAGTTCCTGACAGCCCAATCCAATGTATTTACTGCCCTCATCATGCGTAAGATTTCATTTCTGCTAACACAGCTTCTGTTGCTTTTGGCAGATGAAAGCAGTCATATTGCTTGCTGTATCAATCTTGACTTGTTAACTGGTAGCAATAGTTAAATTATTGTCCATCCACACATATCTTTTTCTTTTAGCACAGAACTTTTAAAGATATAAACCTTTGACTAAATAGTCTTGAGATTATCATGAATTGAAGTGTTAAGATTTAAATCAAAATATGAATAAGCAAACAAAATGTTACCTCTATATCTTATATCTTGAAAAAATGTTTCTACATAAATTACTTTTGATGATAAAATTAATTGTTGCTAATATCTTCAGAATCTCTTATCAGCTTAGTCCCTATATTTTGTGAATGCTAAATCAAGTAAGAAATCTGAGAAATTGCTGATTTTTGAATGATTATGAAAATCTTGTGTGTTGATACTAATTTGCTTTAAATTTAATGAATCACTTTTACTGAAAATAATAGTACATGAAATTGAGTATACCCTAAAAATATGAAATGTTCAATTACTGTTATGCTTGCCTAGTTCTCCTTTTATTATATGCATAATCTGATAGATTTAATATAATAAAATAAAAATTTTAAATGGCCATAAAAACATAAATATTGATGAAAGCATGGGATAGACAGTAACCTGAGATTCTATATAGCTCCTAATAGATGAAATTGACATTTAATTCTGAGTTTCCTGTTGATGGTAGTAAAAAGTGAAACAATATAATTTATAAGATTTTCATTGCATGAGACACAGAAATTATACTGAATCCCCACAGAATAAAAAAAGATTTTCCTGGAACATATTCTTATGGGAGTCATTGTACACTCCACTACAATGGATGTACAGTGACCTTATCCTTACATCATATGCATTATCAGAATCCATAACACAATATTATTTTTCAGTAAACTCAAGGTTGTGCACCAAACATATAACTAAATAAGTTTTTGTGGAAAGTCAAAATAATTTGCCCTAAGGTTGCCCCTTCTGAGAACAACTTTAATCCCCAAGAAAATTTAGAATACTTAGAAAATACCTAAATGTTACCAAAGGAAAATTAGATTTCAAATCATTTTTTATTGAAGCACCACTGTATTTTAACTTTATATAAAGTTTCTTGTGCACATCATCAAAAATTCACGTGTATGTATACTCTAGTGGGTTCACTACTACAAGTCCAATTCTATCTTCACCATATAATTGTCCCCATCACCCCAATTTACCTGCCCTCCTTGCCCTTCCCTCTGGTAACCACTTACAGATATTATAGTCCAAAAGTTTAATTCTGTTTATTGAGTTCATCTGTTTGTTTTTCTCTATATACCATAGAAGGCTGTAATCATATAGTGTTTGTCTTTCTCCATCTGACTTACTTTACTGAGCACGATACCCTCTAGGTCCATCAAGGTTATTGCAAGTAACAGGATTCACCTTTTTCTTCACAGCTGTATAGTATGCCATTGTGTGTAGACAGCACATCTTTAGTCATTTGTCAGCTGATGAGCACATAAGTTTTTAGTTCATGACTACTGTAAATAAGGTTGCAATAAATATGGGAGGGGTGTATAATTCTTCGACATAGTGCCATTATAATTTTTGAGTGAATACTCAGAAATGGAATAGCTACATCATATGGAATTCATTTAATTTTAATTTTTAAATTAAATTGACTCCAACTGGCTGCACCAATTTATGTTCCCAGCAAGAGTGTATAAGGGTTTCCTTTTCTATGTATCTTCTCCAGCACTTGTTTCTGTCTTTTGGATAATAGCCATTCAATGGTGTGAAGTGGTATCTCATTGTTTGAACTAATATTTCCCTAATAATAATATATTTCTCTTTCTGTTCCCTCTTAATCTCATTTATTAAGTCTTTACTTCCTGAATCTGTTATTTTTCTTATTTCAAGCTTCAATTTCTTCATTTTTCTCATTTTATTTCTCAGCACACTTATTTTCTGAGTTTTGTTGTATGTTTTTTTGGTTAACATTTTTTAGTTTTCTTTATCACTTTGATTTGTCTGAGTTTTCTTTTTACCTCTTTTGAATTTCTTAAACAACTCTAAATGATATGCTAAGAAAATAGAATCTTCCTTCCATGTTTGTGTAGTTGGATGCTGCAGAGTTGTTCTCTCCTTGTGATGTCATACTCCCCTGTGATGTCTAAAGTTTCCATGTGTTATATAGTTTGTCTAACCATTTACCACTTAAAATTTTTTTTTAAAAAGATGTATCTCAATCAGCAACCGAGAAAGCTCCCTTTTCCAGGAGGTAACACTATGGATTTATTTTGTCTTGCTTTTATTTTATTGGCTTCTGCTTGCTTCCATAGGAAGTAGGCCTGTAGTCGCTGTTGCTGTGTCAACAAAGTAGGGTATTGGCATGGAGACCCAGTAACCCTCACCAGCAGGTTGGATGGGGGCTGGTTCATGTTTGTGGCACTAGGATATCCTTCCTCTCTCCAACCCCTCCAGATCAAAGGCCCAGAATCTGTAGGCTGTCGGTGCAGTTCACAAGGCCAGCACGTGTACTGAGGAGGTGGGGGAGGAGGGATGGAATCAGGAACCCTTTTCTGTTGTCTTTCTTACTAGGGTTCTGACCTGGGTGAAGTATCCAGGGTTCTCCAGATGGGTTTTATTCGAATCAGTGGCATCTGTCTTGATGCCATATACCCTCTCCCCTTCTCAGGGCCTCTGGTTCAGCGGTAACTCTGAAGACTGTGTCCCCGAATCCTGAATCACAGCCTCCAGAAGTTTCTCTCTCCCCACCTCTTGGCCAGTAAAGCATGAATCTCTGTCTCCTCTGGTGCCATATTTATTGGTCTCTTAGATACAAAGGGCGCTTCAGTCTCACCCCAAACTGTGTATTTCTAACTGTCCCATCTTGCTGGTTAAGGGTTAGTTGTTCCTCTAAGGAATGAAATAAGGACTCTTATCATCTTGGTGATATCACTGTTCCTTTAATTATGCTTCAAAAGTATTCCTTCTCCTAACCAGATTTATGATGTGTTGGACAACCAAGAATGTGAGATTTCAATATGGTCATTGGACATATTCAATATATTAGTCAGTTTCATTGGCCAAATTTCTCCTTGAGCAGTCTGCACAGATCTCCTGCAACTAGAACAAACCTGAGTACCTACTAAGCCAACTCAGGAATAGTAAATAAATTCAATGAAATGAGCATATTTGTGTGTTGTAAAAGAAGGTTATGCAGTAAGACAGAATATCCTCCAGTGCTGAGAAACAAATGAGACTTTAAAATTATTGCAGTTAATGTTTTCCTATACTCACAGAACTGAGTTTTTATGTGAAAGAACCTATTGCTTTCACGCCTCAGGAAGCACAAGTGCAAAACCCTGTTATAGGAATAGGTTGGCAGGATAGCCAGACCAGTCAGACGAGGGGACTTAATTGGCACTAGAGAGTATGGTAGTGGCAGGAGAAGCACCACAGACTGACTTGCACTGAGCAGTAGATCTGGATGTCCCAATTAAGCTTGAGCCCTCTTAGAGTAAAAAAGGATAAGTCACCACCTAATGTCACAAAGGACAAAAAGCATATGCTGTGAACCCAAATTTATATTCCTACATGGATATCCATTCCACTGAAAACTGTTAGGCTAGTTAAGATGTCTTAGTTATAGTTTTGTTTTATATTTCCTGATGTGTGATGGACTAGGGAAGTTTCCATAAAATAAAAATACAATAGTTGACTTTTAAATATAGAATATATAACTAAAAAAATAGGCCTAGCAATTTAGTTTCACAGTAGCATTCAAAGCATTATATGGGTAGAGAACATATTTATTTGATCCTTCTTGTTTAAGCAACCTATGCAACCAATGTCAGACATACAGGTTTGAATACCAGGGCTCTCCACTATCTTCTGCCTAACTCAAGGATTTCCTGAATTACACCTAATGATATAATGTTTTAAGGATGGGGGCTCCCCTGGTGGCCTAGGGGTTAGGTCTTAGCGCTATTACCACTGCTGCCTGCATTTGATCCCCAGCCAGGGAGCTGACCCCACTTACGGCACAGCAGACCTCTCCTGTCTCGCCTGCTGCTCCCCTCAGCAGTGTATTTCAGTAGATCAGCCAGTTCTTCTCCTCACTCTGTCTCTGGTGAATCTTCTCACCCCTGCACCTATGGCCTACACCCCATTTCTTTGATGTAAGAATAATTTAACAAAATTTAAAAGTAGTTTTTTAAAGGTGATTTTATTAAAAGTAGCAGTAGGTTGAATTGAAAGCAGTGTGTTCAAGTCAGTAACTGTTTCTTCCTCTGTACAGTAAAAAAGAGAAAAATATTATTGGTTTCTCAGACAGGTTGTGGAGTAAGGTTAATAGTTCATGGGATCAGTTTCTTCTGTGTCAACACTTTCTCAGCAAGACACAAGGTCTCAAGTGTGCATAACTTCCTCGAAGCACAGCATGCAGATCATTTACTCAGAGATCATTAATTAAGAACCTGCAGATGCTCAGCTCTACTACATACTGTAGGAAGGATGTTGAAAAATAGCTTTCAGTAAGTTGGTTGCAAGATCACAAGAAATTCCCTAATGCTTTCAAAACATATTTTACCGACCCTTAAGAAAAATGTTGTTCCCCAATAGCCCCAGTAGTGAGAATATACTTACATTCTCATTCTCTCTCCTTCATGCCTCTGTCTAATAGCCAAAAGCATGAAAGTCAGTTCTTCCTAAGTGAGAAAGCTCGAGATCACAGAACAGTAATACTAGCTAGTTTACAACAAGGTCGGTCTGTCCTAGAAGCTGAGCCCAGTTAGTCCAACACTCTCGTTGTATGTACTCTATTCCATTCATGGTTCATCTCCTCCAGCATTCTACATCAGTCAGTGCAACTGGAACAGACCTAAGATAACCTAGTTGAGTACATCAGGAAATATCTACCATTTTTCATCTTCTGAGATATTATGAGCCAATCGTTATTTACCCCCTTACATGCTACCGGACAAGATTTCAATAAAAATTACCAGTCAGTTCCTAGCTCTAAGCTAACACTCCCTCCTTAATAGGTTAAAGCAAGCCTCAAAGATCCATTCAGATTACCAAAAGGATCTAGGATCATGTATGACTTCCTGCTTGACTAATTCTATTCTGATAAATATGAGAGAGACATACCAGTCACATAGGTTCTGATCTTCAAGAAATTCAAAACCCAAGACACAATTGGTATACTCAACACTATCTTACAAATATCCAGCCATCACCAAATCATTAAAAAATCTTAAATTGACTAAAGTGATTTTGTGGCTAAAATATTTTTTTAGGAAAGGACCACAGTATAAAGGAAATGTCCCCCGTAATCACCTGCCCTTACTGTATAATATATATATAAAATACTATAGATAATACTATGATATTATCTAAAATGGCATAGCGGGTGTTATTATAACAAATTACCATATGTTGCTGATTTACTATAAAAATGACAGTTTTCACAGATTGGAGATTTTTATTTTGAGAATTTTTTTTTGACTAATAAACAATCGCCAAGCCCCGTCACTCACCAGTAAAAGAAATATATATTTCAGAGACATAGATGACCTAATTTTACCTTGTAATTACAATTTTTAATGATTAAATTCCTAACTCTTTGTGCCAGACATCCTCAGCCAACTTGTTGCCTCTACTTTCCCTCCACCTCCGTCAGAGAGTTATAAGCAGCAAGAATTGATCTTACTATGGATTTTGCTGAGCTGCAACCAGCCAAGGAATTACTCTATTGTATTCATCATGGCAAGATATCCTAGAAGTCTTGCAAGGCAAGAAGTACTCTCTGCACTGACCTGTATGCGTAAGACCTGACTCAATGAAAATTGTAGGTTGCCTTTATGTGGATTGGTTTATGAAGGACATCCATTATGATTTTTCAAACTACATTGGGTTCTTAGGAATATGACTGCTCTTTCCCTTGAATGAGTTCTTCTTCCTTTTTCTTCATCATAAAATAAAACTTTCTACTTATATAAATTGTGTGTTCATTTACAGCTATAGGGGTACAAACGCAACATATCTAAAAAGAATAGAAATTCAAATGACAAAAAACAAAGTCGATTGTCTAGGAGACTAGTGATTACTGTGCCTTGGCTTAAAAATATAAATTTCAATATATCCCAGGTACAATGTGTCTACAAATAGATCAGTCAAATTATAATCACAGCAATTAAACCATTAACCCAGACCCAAACTTCCTTGGATGATTTTGAGATAACACTGAAAAAAATGAAGTGAAACAAGATTAATTGGAAGATTAAGAGTATCAAATAAAAATGGCTAAATTTGAATAATGAATGAGTGTTTTTACAAATAGCCTTCTAATAACTGACTTCTTGAAACTTGAGAGAGTTATCTTAGGGTTGCAAAAAGGAGGGTTTTCTATGTATTACGGGGCTCCGGTAACAGCATTTTGGTGGAGACTCTGATTTTCCTCTTTTTTTCTAGTATTTTAATTTTTACTTATTTTTTCTTCCAAAGTTTGCTTTCTTTTCTAGGTGTAGTTCCCATAGAGTATCCACCACCAATTTATTGGTGAACCATCGCCACAGTCTCCTGTGCTCTTCCCATCCCTCTTTTAAAGAATGATCTCCTCTAACATGCTGCCTTGCATGTAAGTCTCTGCTATGAACTTAGTGACCTGACATTTAACTGGGAAATATGCAGCTCTTCTCCTGAAGAGACAGGGCTTTGCTCTCTCTGTTGTCAGCCTTGCTTGAGTTCATGTACCTGCTTATTCACACAGGTTAAGGGAGTTTCCCAGGTGGGGAACGAACCAGAGCTGTGAGGGGAAAGGGTCAGCAGGGATTGCAAAAAGGGAAACATGATTCATATCACCCTTTCTTCAAATTTCAAAGTTTTCTTGGGGAAGATAGAAAAACACAACTCCAGAAAGTTTCTACAGTCTACCCAGCTCTCTGAATCTGTTTCCACACCCATGGATTCACTGAACTGTGGTGGAAAATATGTCCTATATAATAAAACATAGCATTGGTAGTAAATATGTATGAACTTTTTTTCTTACCTTTAGTAAAAAATCAGTATAACAACTATTTGAAAGGAATCATAGGAAAGAAGGGCCAGAAAATAGGAGAGCAAAGACTGGGCCTTATTTAAAGAGACTGCAATGGTTTCCTTGCAAAATTCCGTGGGGGCAAGATGGCCACAAGGAAGAATCTCCCCAGAGGGGAGGCTCCCTTTAATTGGCCTGTTTGGGCAGGCAGGTGAATGGAAAAAAATTTTGTTCATTATGGGTGGGTTGGTTTGGGGGAAAGGAGGGCTGCGAGCAAGATGTAGTTATGCCTAAGTATTCTGTAGAAAATATCTTGTGACTTTTGTTCTGGGAGGGTTCCCATGCAGGGCTGTCGACTCAGCGTCCTTTCAATATTTGCAGAGCATTTATATTGAATTGGGTACTATAAGTAATGTAAAGATGGTCTAAAGTATATGGGAGGAAGTACACAGGCTATATGTCAATGTCAACGACATACTTATAAGCAACTCGAGCATACCCAGATTTGAGTATCCAAGGGGGTTCTGAAACCAATCACCCACAGATACCAAGGCTCAATTGTACTTTACCCATTTATTGTATTATCTTATGGTGCCATCTTAGTTGTTTTAGACTAATTGCCTAAATTTCTGAAAAGGGTAATTGCTCCTTTCATTGCTATCATAAAATAAAAGGTTGCATAAATACACGAGGTGAAGTTGGAGTTTCTTAGAAACTCTGCATTCAGTATTTCTCATATTTTCCAAGAGATCATTAAAAATACTCTGGCCATTAAAATGGCTCTGACCATTTAAAGGTGTATGGGCTTGGTTTTGTTTTATGGGCTTAGAGACCTAAACATAATGCTAAACTTTGTCTTTCTTACTCACACATACCAAGTAACACCAGGTACTGGATCACCAGAAAATCACACCAATTTGATATTAATGCTGCACCAGTGTGTGGAATAGTGGATGAACACAGTTTTAAATGCATTTTCCAAAATTACCTGGTTAAATTCTCATGTACCCTTTAAGCCTAGTGATTGCCATTTGGGATCTATGTGTGTTTTAATATATAATTCAAATTAATTAAATTGTTAAAAGAATGTTACCTAGTTTTTGTCTAGTTATGTTTACCTAAAATTCATTAAGATATCAAGTAATTTAACTCTTTAGGTTGATGGTATTGGTATTCAGGGATCTTAGCTCTCTTTCATTTATTTTCAAGATATAGAAGGTAATTAGCTCTGAATGTAAAATCCCCAATCAAAAATATATCCAGCTCTTAAAATCAAACATTTCATTTTTCTAATATGTTTTAACCTCACTTACCCTAGTTACCACATTTGTTTCTACAGCTCTTCAGTTAACTGCACAGCTTTCTTTGCTGACTTTCTTGTATTCTGCATCGTTCAACAGGGTCCCTCCTTAGGTACTGCTTTTAGTCTCACATTAACTCAAATTTCCTTTTATCCATAATGTGATGGATCTTTTATTTCCTCTGCTGTGAAATATAAGGCCATCTGTTGAGCCTAGTCTATTATTACTTTTATCATCTTTGTGACTGGACTGAATTCCATTCATGCTGTCTTGATAGATTGAGCCTGTCAACCCTCAGAACAAAAGAGTTTTGTTTTAGATCGCCTATCTTATTTCACAGCAATTGATCATTCTCACTCAAACACAGTTTCTGAACATTCAAAAGGGGAATCCCCCTTGCCTTCCCCTCCACCTGCTCATGTATAGGCCTATAGCAAGTCAAGTGGTTCTGCCTCCAAACTTTATCCCACAACTGTTCACTTCTGCGCATCCATATATACAACCGTCACTAACATCTTTTGTATGAACTATTAGCATATCTTCTCCAATGGCCTTATCATACAAATATGTACTTTTCTCACATCAGCCAAAATAGCTTCTTGCTTAACTTTTCACTGGAGCTTTCTTTTTTCTTTTTGGTCTGTGTTTGTTGGTATTTCCAGTTTTGTTTTGGTTTTTTTTCCAAATTTTTATTTAATTGTATTTGACAACATTTGTAGTTCCCATGGAGTTCCCACCACCATTCCACCCATGCACCATCACCTCAGTCCCTTGTGCTCTTTCTGCCCTCATCCCTGTCTTTGCCCTGCCTTCCTTCCCCTCCCCCCATGGTCCCTTTGGTTTATCTTTGACCTTTTGATCTTGTTGAGTTTTTTGTTTGTTTGTTTTTGGTTGTAATTGCCCATAGCCTTGAGATTTCTAGGTTTTTTTTGTTTGTTTGTTTTCTTTTTTTTTTTTCTTTTTTGTTGTAGTTGTTCTTTCGAATTCCTCCTGAAAGTGAAACCATCCGATATACATATATATTTTTTTGGTTTCTCCAGTAACAAAAAACCTGGGATGTTTGAGGCAAAAATAAAATTCAAGAGAATGCTGCTCTCTTGTTACTCAGACCCTGAGTTTCCTAACCAGTCCATCTTCTCTCTGGCTTTTAGTCTTCTTTTGGCTAATACGTATATAGTGTTTAGAGTTTGGAGATATACTCAGCATGAATAGAGGATTTCATTAAGAAGGTGTGGCTTATCCACAAAATAAAATATTATTTGTTCATGAGGAGAGATGAAATGATGCCATTTACATCAAAAATGGAAAGGAACTATTGTACAGTAGAGCAAGGAAAAATGGCCAATACTGGACATTTATGTAGTAGGGTATTCAACAAAGCAAGATACTTCTAAAAGTTAGTGGATATTAAGTGAGGCTTCTGAGGTTAAGAGGGAAGGGGGAAAGGGAGTCACAGGATCATGGGGGGGGGGGTATCAATCACATTGTATGTCTGTCCCAGCTTAAAAACTTTCAGGGGCTTCCCATTGTTCTTAGCATGCATAGCAGTCATGCAAGTAACCTACAAGACACAATATGATGTGATTTTGTCTGTGCTCGGTAGTAGTGGTGATCTTGAGGTAATTGACTTTCATTCCTTAAAGTTGGCCTTTTATTTCCTTGAATGTACACAGCCTCTTTTCTCAATAAGAATCTTTTACTTTTTCTCCTTTGCCACAGACCGTCCTCTCTATTTGCCGTGCCTTCCTTCCCAATCCAATCTCTCTCATTTTTTAAAGATTTATTTATGCATACAAGAGCTGGGGTACAGGCCAGGGGTATGGGCAGTGAGAGGATCCACCAGAGACAGAGTGGGGAGCAGAACAGGCAGACTGACTGAAACACACTGCTGAGGGGAGCAGGGGGGCAAGGCAGGAGAGGGCTGCTGTGCTATGTGGGTCACCCCCCCCTGGCTGGCAGCAAAGATTGAACTCGTGCTTCAATGGCTAGGGTTTGCTTCATAGTGCATTGCTTAACCCACCACGCCACCAGGGAGGCCCCACAATCCAATCTCTTTTTACCTAACTCCTATGTACCTTTCTAGATTGATGTTTTAAATGGCTTCTTCCTGTACGCCTTTCCTATTCATCCTCTCTGTGCTAGATACCTCTTTGCATATTAGCATCCTTCTTACTAAGTTACAGACTTTTAACTCACTGTCATTTTTGTTTTATAGATGTCTTCTTAAGAAGACACAAAATACTTGAGGACAGGGATTACAGCTTAATTTTTCTTATATAATGCCAAAAACATGATTAGTCATTTTAAATATTTGTTAAGTGATTGAATGAACACAATTCTCAACATACTATTTAAGTAAACATAATGGTAAGAAAATGATAGTAAATCGTAAAATCAAAAATATTTACTACTTAAAATATTTTCTAAAGTAAGTGCGCTGCAATGTTATTATACATGACAAAGATTTGCCAACAGTTATATTTTCCTCAGTTATATTGATGCTCATTGAGGTAAGTCTTGACGCCACTGAACATCCTGATCAGTTTCAAAGTAGTCATTGAGAAACTGTAGCATGTGACATTTGGATAAAATTTCCTGACAGTATTTTTTTCATTAAACATTGACAGTCAAGGAGAACAATCTAAAATTATTTGGTTTGACACATTAACTTCTATATTTTCATTTTTTACTTATTTGAATTGAATGTTAATATAATCCACACAATAAATTGGATGGTTATAATATGCATTGTTTGACAGTGAAGAGAGTAGTCTTACCAAAAATAAAAAATATTACACTTTTTTCTTCAAACAATGGCAACAATTTTGCAAACATACAAGAAACATGATTATGACAATAACAGATTTTAATGTCACTTTCAAAGATAAAATGTTTTCCTAAAAATACTATTTTCCTAACATCCTTTTAAAATAAGAGAGATGAAATTTGAAATACTGTCACTGGGATCCTTAAAAACTTTACAAGTACTCATTACTGAAACTGTTGCCCTCAAGGGATACTTTTGCCTCTATTTTAAAAATGTATACTGTAAAAAAATTATACTCTAGTATTTCGGAGTACTGGAAAGAGGACTTATTTTTTTTTCTAAATTATATTTTTGGTATTTGTTGCCTTGCCAACATTATATTGGAGTCTGCCCAAGTAAAGGCTTTCTTAAAATACTATTGAAATCTGAAGATGTTTTGATTGTTTCACAAATTAATGGTTTAAGTAGATAGAAAATAATTCATTTTATTGCATGTTATAACTGATTGAAAAATATTAAAATTTTACTGCTTATTATGTGGCAGAAAAAACATTACAAAAAGGTGCACTTATAATCCTTATATCAGCAAATCTTGTTGTAATTTTATTAATTTAGGAATACATTTCATTTTTGCAACTACTTTTAATATACCTATTTAACCACTCCTTGTACAGAGGAAAACTGAGAATGTTATATCATATTTATTTAATTTATAAGGAAAAAATTTTAACCTGATTAAAAATTGCAAATAATTTATTTTCTCTTCTCCAAGTTATCATTATTTGTATTTTAAGGTGTTAATATCACTTCCTTTTCCTCCCATATCTAGAATCCTGTGGCAAAATTATTTCTGTCTTTGTGGTGTTTTTCTGAATTAACTATTGCTACACTTCTGAAGGATATTCATTTATTCAACAACTATTTATTAAAATAAAAATTTATCACAAAAATAAAATTTATCACAACATTGATTTTTGCTAAAAACTCTTTAAAATTGTATTTATACTCATGTACATGCACACATATACACATGTACACCAAGCACATCTATTTGAATAAAAAATATCATGTCCACATTCATTCCTGTCCATTGAAGTTGCCATAAATCCTCCAAGATTTAGACTTCAATCTGTATTCACGAATAAGAAAAAATTATTTCACTTTTATTCAAATATGAATTATAGTATTGCAGGAACCCCAAACAAGCAAAATTTTAGTTATTCATTGTACTTCATTCTATTCTTAGGAGTCATCTGTCAGAAATTAAAGATATATTGTGCCACTAGAAGTGTTCCTTTATTCACTGTACTTCTCTTAGCCTTTAATAATAATTGTAGAAAGAGGGAGCCAGAAAACAGGAGAAAAGACCTTTCTTCCTGAGAGTAACAGAGGCTCTTACCGTATGGAAAAAAAACAAAGAGGAAAAAATGATGTAACAAGGAACTGTTCTTTGAAATAATTACAAATTAAATAAATCTATCCCCAAACAATTACTTAATTAGGGTGACTAGAGGGTATTTACTTCATGAGTTACAAGAAAATCTGAAAACTTCAGGGATGGTACTGGTTTGAGTAGACTCTGCCCCAATTCATGTCCACCTAGAACCTCAGAATGTGACCTTATGTGTAAGTAGGCTCTTTGCAGAGTAAATAATTAAAATGAGACCATGCAGGATTAGAGTGAGCCCTAATCTAACCCCTTGCATCCTAAGAAGGTCCTGGAGAGAAGCAGCCAGGGCAGAAGAATACATGAGGATGGAAGCAGAAGTTGGCATGAAATGCCATCAAATCCAGGAACACCAAGGATCGCTAGCAAACATTGCAGCTAGGAAAGACACACAGTAGGTTTCCCCCCTAAAGCTCCAGTGGGACAAGTCAGCCCTGCTGTCACCTTGATCTTGAATTTTATCTCTAAACGATGATAGACTAAAGACATAGGTTACTTTAACCTAGCCAGACAAAATTGTGATGGCAACCTGGTAGATTAATATAGGGTACTTCATAGGGTTTATAGCTTATGAATACTCTTTGACTTCTCTTGGTCCAGAAAGACCTTCTCATGAACATGTTTTCTTAAGAAGGCTGCTCTCCTCCCCCACTCCATCAGTTGTGCCTTCCTCCTCTGCCCCTCTATCCCACTCTTTTAAAGCATCTTGGAAGAATCTAGCTTGAGCTGTGAAAGTCATGTCTTATTTATTGTTGGAAGACAAAATAGCTCTCCTAGAAAAATATTAACTCTAAAACCCTTTTCATTGTAGCAAAAGAATGCATTTGTGTATTTTTAGGTAAAATGATGCCTATTATTTCCCATCCATCTGTCTTTCAATAAAAATTTAGATTGAAGTGGATTATGCTTTTAAGCAGCTTTGTACTCATTTGTTCAAATACATATCAAACCTTTTAATTAGACCATTTTATATGCAAATAACTAATGCTATTAAGTGTATCTGTGTCTCCTTCTGTTGCTGATTTAATTGTGTCATAAATGCACTGACCCTCTACAAACAGGTTTAATTAGTGTGTGAGTGTGCACATGTGTGATGGCTGCCAGCTGTAGATCTAAGATAAAGGATAGAGATTTATCAAGCACAGCTCTTTGTGTCTTAAAAACAAAACAGATGTAATTATGAATGGTATATTTAGGGAGCCTGCCTTAAGGAAATGGATTTGCATTCACTGTACTTTACATGACTAGTTACATGAGTTTGCTGCTATGTTTTTCCCCTCACATCACTTAGCAAAGTATCTGTCTTTTAATATATAAATCTGTATTTTTAAAAGTAATAAAAACTGAAGTATTTAATAACTTTGATAAAATAACTTATATGAACTAAGATGTCTACCTTAAAAATTTGTAAAATATATTTTAAAAAACAAATTTTTTTTAAAAACATGATTTTTCTGTCCTGTCTTCTATATTTTATTTCCATATTTCTCACATCTGAACCATTTAATGTTTCACGTTTCCCTAAAATCTTTAACATTCTTCATATTGGTCAGCTTATCAACAGCATTTTCTAGTACTTCTCAATTATACTTTTGAGCCAGCATGATGATCCCAAAGTATTTTGAGATAATTCCCTTTACACATGAAAATCAATGTCATACGTCAATCCAATGGTGACAATGCATTTGAACTCCATGCTAAGGAGACTGACATATATTTTCAAAAATCTGTATCAGTGATAAATATTTTTGTGTAAGGGAATTTTTTAATAAATGTCATGCTGAATTTATAGGTATTAATCAAGACTACTTAAAGAAGAGCTATCATTATTACATGCAAATTTATTTCTGCACTAACCATTAAAACAAACAAAATGTATTCTGTTTAATTCTTTCAGCATATCTGCTATGTGCCAAGTATTAGCTACTAGGGAAAGAGAAGAAATTCAGAGTTCTGCTTTCAACGAGTAATAATGTATCAGGGGAAAGGGATAACATGGGTAATTATGAATTAACTCAAATACAGAATAGTAACACTTAGACTGACAGAAATTAAGAGAAGCTATTGTATTGGTTTTCTAAAGTTTTTGTAGCAAAGTCAGCAATTTAGAACAACATAAAGTTATTGTCTTATTGTTCTGGAGGCTAGAAGTCAAAGGTCAGAACCCTAAGAGGGCACAGTGCCGCTAAAGTCTCTCAGGTGGGTGGGTCCTCCCTCGCCTCTTCCAGCTTCTGACAACTCCAGGTATCACTTGTGATCATAAAACTCCCATGTGCTTCCACTTTCACGTGACCTTCCCTGGGTCTCTGTCTTCTCCTCTTTTGTGTCTTTCAGAAGACTGTGTCATTGAGTTTAGGGACACCTTAACCTGAGATAATCTGATCTCAAGATATTTAACTAAATGATATCTATAAAGACCCTTATCCAGATAACATTATAGTTTCCAGATGGACATATTTGAGGGGAAGGGTTACCACTCAACCCAGTATAACTACCCAAGGAATCACCACTCCATTACAGAACAGGTTTGAAAAGAGACACATTGTGAGTTCTCATTTAAGCTTTAACCGTGTGAAGTGTCCAAATCATTTCTACTTTTAGCACACTACCTGGCACAGGACAAGCATCTAGTGAATGGAAATTTATTAATGAAATATACTCATGAAAATGTTCTGTAGGCAGGTGGACATATGAGTCTGGAGATCAGGAGAAAGACCTGTGTTGGAAAGAATAAATAAAGTTGCCAAAGGAAGGTGTGAGAGAAAGAATAATGAAGCAAGGACCAAGTGATAGTCCATCTTTGAGCAACTAGCTATGAACAGACTGAGGAGCTGGTGAAAAAGCAAGAGGGAAACCAGTAGAGAAGGTGCCATTGGAGACAGAAGAAAGAATTATGAAATGTATAGTTAGTTTAAGTAGTATAAAGCTTAGATTTGAGAACTTTGATTTAAGCAATTTGAAAACTTAGGAAGTCAGTTTTCAGTGGATTTAAAATGGGAAAAAAATGTGGTAACATAGATCTAAAGAGGTTTGAGCCTATACTTGGAATATATGTGCACTATTGTTTATGTACAATATTACATATGTATACAATATATACAGTATCATAAACTAATATTACCTTCAAAAAACTTCTAATGGACAATTAAAAACTCTAAAGTTTTTTGATGCATGAATGTTCGCCTATAACCCCCAATGTACATGTTTCAGAGAAAGGATTTTGAAAAAATTCTATGTGAGGACACATGTCCATGACTTCTCTCCTTTGGTCCCAGAGACACACTGTACAAGTTGTTATGGATCGTTAGAGCTGCTGTGCTGGAATCTTCCACTCCTAAAGTCTGCTCATTGCAGGATGTCTTATCACATTCACAGTGGGGAACACAGTTTCCAAACTGCCATTGTGACTCTGATCTTGCATGTAAAAGAATGTTCTTCAGACATCCCACAGAATCTACTATAAAGCATCAGTCAGGCATATGTAACAAGGACCCAGAGACCTTCCTGATGAGTGCTATGAGAGATATTACAAATTAAAGACTTCACTTTTATACACTAGAGATTTAAAGCTGCATTACACTTTGATGCCATTATCAGCTTTTTCTTTACAACATAAGTGAATTTAGGGTTTTAAAAATCTGTAACAGACATGCTGTGATGGCTATAGTCTCACCTGTTTAAGAAACACATACCAAACTTTCATGGTATGTGGTTTGTACAGAGATTTGGCCTAGGAATAGTTGAACTTAGCTTAGGTCATGACTACAGCGACTATGCTCTAACTAATTTGTGTGAATTTAAAAGTTAAGTAGAAAATTGTATGTTATATATGTTGTTTCTCTATTTTTTGTGTCTTAATGTCAGTGTCATTGATTTAAACTTTTCTTTAGCACTTACCTTTTTTTCTTTTAATTGAATTAACATGCTTTGCATTAGCATGGTCTGTATGTTTTTCATTAAATGGTAGCAATCATTCATGTTTTGAATTCTCTTTATGAACTGATAGTATGTCAAGTGTGTTCATTTCAAAAGCTAAAAATGGATTTGACATTATTCCCTTTTAACAAGCTGAGCTTTAAAATTGAACAAAAAAGATCTTATTTAAAATGGACTCTGTTACATAGCTTTTGTATTGAAAATATAAGACTTTTAATGTGATCCTTAAGGGAATTTTTAAAATCTTGTCTTAAAAATTTTGTGTTAGACTGTTGTAAATCACAATTTAAAAAGTATATGAGTAATTAAAAAAAAACATTAAATTGTAGCATACAAAATTTGATTATCATATTTTATTATGCCATTCTAGAATAAATAATATTTGTGAAGTTCAAATTTAGATCAACAGGTCAATAAATATAGCCTTTTTTAGGGTTTAATCACACAGATCATTTATTATACTATCTGCTAATTTAATATGAAATTCAATTAAGACATAATTGCGAGGGGGCCTCCCCTGGTGGCGCAGTGGGTTAAGCAACGCACTACGAAGCAAATCGCAGCCACTGAAGCACGAGTTCGATCCCTGCTGCCGGCCAGCGCGGGGGACCCACATGGCGCGGCAGACCTCTCCTGCTGTGCCCGCTGCTCCCCTCAGCAGTGTACTTCTGTTGATCTGCCTGTTCTGCTCCCCGCTCTCTGTGGTGAATCCTCTCACCCCCCCACACCTCTGGCCTGTGCCCCAGTGCTTGTATGCATAAATAAATAAATCTTTAAAAAAAAAAAAAGACATAATTGCGAGGCTCTGGTGTAACTTAGAAAATCCAGCCCTATATACATTCTACTTTCAGCATTTATATTCACAAACTACATGTATGTCTCTAATTAGAATTTAATAAGCCTTTCACCCAAGAGAGAATCCTGATCTTTGTAAAGCTTTTATCCTTGCCCTACTTATGACATTATCAAGTTCTACAAGTTTTTTTTTTAAGATACAATTGCATATTATTTTCTTGCACATTAAAATTATGCAGTATTCTTTACATGATGATTGCTCCCTGGAAAAAATGCTCTTTAAATTATTGGGAAAATAAAACTACTGTTTCTATAGAAATAGGAATAATCTATATAAGCAACAGATTGGAAACTGAGGCCCATTCAACATGAAACTAAGTCTTCCTGGTTCACACTGAATGAAGGACAACTTCTCAAAAACATATAAAGCCAAGAAAAATGGAATATGGGCTATGTTAGCTTACCAGAAATCAAACATTTTACACTGCCAATAATTCAGCAAAGTGTAGCTTCAGACTACAATGTCGGGGTGAGTGTGAGAATGCACCCGCGCGTGTACAGCTATGAAGTTTGTCAAGACAACCTATCATAAGTTTTAGAGAGAGTTCCACTGGAATTTGGCTGTAAGTGGTGTTTATTTTATAAAGAAAAGTACATTCAGTCTTAGGTCAGGTGACTTTTTAGTACTTCTATTCAGGACTTATCTTACCACCTCCACCCCCAAAATCTCCACTTGCCACTCGTCTTCACTTTCCCTTCAGATTTCCTTTCCTCCTCCTCTTTTTTTTTTTCCCCTTCTTCTGCTAACTTTAAATTCCTTCATACATGATCATAGAGTACTATTTATTCTTATTCCCATTTAGTTTCTCCAAAACAGTCATCATGTATTAAGTGATAATTAATTATTCAATGTTCATAACTGTCAGTAAAGCATCCTGATTAGCCTGAGAAAATAATTTTACTCTTCTGAGTCCATGTCTTCTGTAGCGGCAGGAAGAGGGTGGCACAGGAGCAAGGTTCGGGATAGTTCTGGGCAGACGGGTCAAGGAAGGAGAGTCTTGGAGCCCTCGGTGGCTTTTCATGCTTTATTTAGTAGAGGTGGCCAGGTACGTGGCAGGCAGGGGTGCCGGGGGAGCTGGGAGATCTGCCAGCCTCCCAGCCCCCAGCGTATCTCACCCTCTTGGCTGCTGTCTTCTCTCTCTGCTGCTGCTGCTGCTCGTCAGTACTGTCGGTCCTGTTGGTTCTGTTGGTCGGTCCTCGCAGTTCTGGTGTCCTCATGACGCCACCCATTTATGCCCGTGTCCAACACAGGTACGCCCACTTGCGCATGCCCACCCTGGAGTGCTCGCAGCACCGCAGGTGTCCATCACAGTGGTGGGAGGGTGGAAAGACCTGATCAACCTTTACCCTACACTTCTCTAGCACAAAACTGTGACCCTTAACATTGATTCCAGCAATGAAAAGCCACACACAATGCAATCACCTTCTTGTGAAATGGCCTGGCAGTATCTGAACTCACTGGATCTAGTTTAAGATTAAGAGATGGAGTTGTGGTCACAAAGATACACTTAGAGATGTGTGCGCCTGGAAAGGTGAGCACAACACAGAGGAACAGAGAAGGAGAAGCTGCAGCTGTGAGAGAGGCAATAAATAATGAACTCAATTGCAAACTGAATGCTTGGGAAGGATGGAGAACACAAGTGAAATACTTGTTTTAGGAAGGAAACGGGAAACTTTTCACTCACCATTGTGCCAACAGTCACTCTCTCTGGGCCCTCTACAGCTGCTGAGCTTCCGCTTCCACTGCTTCCTGCTGAACTTCTTTTGCTGCATCCTCTTGCTGCTTCGGCCTCTGCTCTGATCCTGCTGCTGTCTCTCCTGTTGCTATGTCTTACATCATTTATGCTGCTGGTAGCCCCTTGATGCCACCCTTATATGCCGCATGCCTCAGCCCCAGTGCACCCACCCACGTATGCTCACACCCTACTCCAGGTGCCGCCATCAGGCATGCGTGCAGGACCACAGGTGTCTATCATTGATGCTAACGGTGGGAGGGTGGAAAAACCTGGTAATGTTCATTTACCCTACAATTATCTTCTTTCTGCAGATGATAACCCAGTGCAATGAGATTCAGTTAGTCACTACGGGAGTTAGCAGAGGTAGATATGAATCCAGAATCTGACTCTCCAGTGTCTGTGTTCTTATAGCTTCATGAGAGGCATGAAAAAAAGCTTGATTATTTCTCCCCAGATCTCCCATCAGGTTCCCTTTCCCTATTGTTGAATTTTGTTTTGTTTTGTTTTATTTAATCGAGGCACAGTCTCACCCTAGCACCACTACTTGGTGATCAGGAACATGATATTCCTCCCATTTCCATCTAACTCTCAAATCCACAGTGCTTTATTTGCCTTGGAATCAAGAACACTGTCTTTAAGAGCCAAGGAAGTACCGCCAGGTGGTTCGTCTGTATTGGAAAAGGAAAGCTCTTTATTTCTCAGTACAGTGGGAAGAATTTAAGACTTTAAACTTAGTCAAATTTATGGACCTTTATTTATTAATCATTGGGTCCCAGGAAAGCAATTTAATCTGAGCCTTAGTCAGATTAAATTAATAGAAAAAAGCATTAGATTATTAATCTATTAAATAGAAATAACAATTCCTAAATTGTCGAATTTCAAAGCACTAGGTAGAATAGGAAATGGAAAGCACCTTTGCTCCTATTAAGTACTCAGTATGCATGGGCTGTCTTCCTGCTTACTCTGCCCCCATTCCACATGCACAATAGGCTTTGCACCACGCCACTCCTACTGAGTGTCTGCATTTCTGCTTTCCTTTATTCCTTGAAACTTTGCATTTAAAAAACTGTGTGGGACAGCAAGAACTGCATATGTAAAAGGCCAGTCAAGTTGAAAGCTATCTACCTAACTTTAGAAAAATAGAAGGAAAAAAAAAATGGGTTAAAGCCCTATAATCACTACCCTTCCATTACCAATCTCTACATGTGCCTAAAATGTCCACCTTTGGATCTTACCTAAGGAATTACTTAGAGGAGCTAGCCATTGTCCAAATATGGCACATGTCAACTTATCTGGTTTAAATGTGAATTCATGTTGGCATGCATTACATATTTGTAGGGTAAAGGAAAGTTATCAGGTGTTTCTACTCTCCCACCATTAGCCTCAATGATCGACACCTGTGGTCCTGCACACATGCATGATGGCAGGCACCTGGAATAGGGTGTGAGGATGCGCAGGTGGGCGCCCCTGGGCTAAGTCACTGGGCTATAAGGGTGACATCTCGGGGCCCACCAGAATCGGCAGCAGCAGCAGAAGAGAAGCTCAGCAGGAGCAGCAGCAGGAGTGGCAGCAACAATAGAGAGCCCAGAGAGTGAAGATCTGCTGAAGGCTAGGAGGCCCGCCAGCCTCCTGGCCCCACCTGCCATGTACCTGGCTGCCTCTACATCTACAAATGATGCAGACAGATCATTAAAACCCTGAAAAAGCCACTGAGGGCTCCAGGAGTCTCCCTTTACCTGTCTGCCCTGATCAAAGAGAACCTGCCCTGTGTCCTCCTGCCCCTACGATATTATTACCATTAGTGTATACAATGAGAAGAGGTGAGGGATTAGGGAAAAGAAGACTCATTTAAAAAAAAATGAAATCACTTGAGTCTTAACTATAGTCTTTATAGAAAAATATTTTGGCAGACAGAACGTAATGTTTCAAATGTGTCTAGCTGCTGCATTACTCATGAAAGAAGACCTGTTTTTCTTAATATTATGGTGTTCTGATTAATCAAATCATAATACGATACTCTTACTGGGGGCATGGCTGATATTTCTATCTGATGGAAGATTTCTCCTCTCTCTAAACTTTCCTCCCTGAACAGTTAATTTCCTGTGAGATATAACTAAATCATTAGCTTATTAAGCTTTGAACCTTTCAATCTTTGCATTTTCTGATTCAAATGATGTACTCTTGCTTTGGAGAATTTTAATATAAAATGTAAGCTCTTTTATCTTCTCTAGCTAATTTGGTACATATTTGATTAATTTTTCCCAAATGTTTGTAAAGAGATATTTACCTGATGGCATGCACATGTCTTGAAAGCTTCTCATCTAAGTGGTTTCCAATGTCTGCCCATTTCATTGTGTACATGTACCAGTGACCATCAGCTGTTCATTTCTGATGATAGCAAACAAATCTGTCAGTTTCAACATTCAGTCTGAATTCATATCTAACGATCTTCTACATATAAAGAGAAACCTTTATGTTTTCAATCTTTACCCCTCATTCATTAAGATCACTCACACTTTCTATTCACCCTTTACCTTCGTATGAAAGTAGTTTTATTTTTTAAACTTTTTTATTGATTTTTATTTATTTTTCTTACAATATTTGCTTTCTTTTCTAGGTGTAGTCCCCATAGAATCCCCACCACCAGTTCACCCGTGCCCTGTCACCATAGTCCCTGTGCTCTTCCCGTCCCTGCCTTGATCCCAATCCCTAACTCTTCCCTGTAGAATGTCTCTGATGTGTAGCTGTCTGTTTATTTTTGTTTTGTTTTGTTATAGTTTGTTGTTGATGATGATGTGATTATTATTATTGAAGGTAGTTTTAACAGTCCTAAAAACTTAACTGGTCGGGGTGTGTCAGGGTTCTAATCTATGATACCAGCCTCTGCAGCTGTTAAAAGTTTACCAACAGGCTGATTGTTGTCCCTCTGCTTCTACCCACTTACCTCCTGCCCTGCCTCACCCTCACCACAAGATGCTCCTCTTTTGGACATGCCCATAAGCCCTAAGATGATAAAAACTATATAATTCTCTCCAAGGAAGGGTTAGTCTCATTTTGTCAATTAATTTATCTAGGTTTCTTTGGGTGTCTCTGATGGGTAATTTCCTTCCTACTGCTTCCACATCTGCACAAACGACCACCCTACAGCCACTCTAAGTCTCAGGGTGTACCTACAAGAGGCTGCGACATCCTGGGAAGGCAGGCCAGGAAGCAGACTTTGGGGCAGGGAGCTCTGGGGCCCCAGGAATTCAGCGCATGTTGTGGAACAGAGCAGTGGAGAAAGGCACCGAGGAGACCACGTGTGGCTCAGGGCAGGGCTTTCCTTCCCCTTGGCTAGGTCAGTGCTGTGATAACATGCGAGTAATTGGAGACTGGGAAGACGTTATAAAGACAGGCAAATTGAAAGGAAAATAAAGGATGCTAAGCATGACTTTTGACCCTATGTTCATGTTAATGGGAAGAAACCCAGTACAGTTTATCTTCTAGAAATCTGATGTCTCCAGGTTGACATATTATTAAGGAGCAGAACAAGTACATAAAGTGATTCAAGACAAACTTTGCCTCAAATAAATATATATATATATTTAGCTCACATAAGAATGACTATAATTTTAGAAAGAAATGACTTCACTATCAGGTTTCACACTGCCTACAAATCAAAAGCAAAACAAAATGACTACTGAGATAATTTACTTGTGTTGACTAGGTTATTGTTTAATTATTTAAGCAGAACTTATAAAAGAAACTTATTTTCACTTTTTAAGTTTGTGAAGCTTTTGCATACGAGGGAATTATTTATAATTATATATGTTCCTATATTTAATTACACAGAAATATGATGAAAGATTTAATATAAATGACCAAACATAACTTTAAGATAAAAAAATCTTTTTATTTTAAGTAAGAATGCTTCACTGTGTCTGATACAAATAATTGTGTATCTTGCTGGGATTTAACTTTCATTGCAACACTGTCTATACTTATGAAGAAGTTTGAAATATTATATTGCCCACAGAGAGAAATGTTATATTTGTTGACTGTAATTTGAAGAGAGGCTTGAGAATTTGTTCCCTTTTTAAAGCAGTGATGAAGAGTGAGGGCAGAAACTTTCAGTTAAAATGGTGGATGGAATATGTGCTTAACTTCATCCCTTGTGATGAAACCAACCCTCTCCTGACAGCAAACTGTTCTGTTGGAGAGCATGCAACAGTAGAGAACTACTGACGTATGCTTCAAAAAATGGAAAGCGAATGGATGATTGGCAGTGGATTTAATGAACATAGATGTTCAAACCCAGGTACCTAGGGAGGAGATGCAAGCAAGGCACAAATGAAGAATCCTTAGAAAAACCTGAAAGATGCAAGGGCTGGAGGCTAAAGGCACTGTTGAAGGCAGGGGACAGACCTGGGCCAAAAACAGGACTGGGTTGAAAGGCTTTATTAAAACAGGTAGGTTCCCAAGATCCCTCTTCATGCTTCTGCAGTCTGGATCTTTCCCTGCCTCTCCTGCTTGAGACCTGGGTGAGACCATGATTCTCTGGATTGACTTAATTAGAAAGGCTTAAAACTCATAATATTAGAAACAATGGCAAGTGGGATGAGGTTTGGTACTAAAACCTGGTAGATGAAGTAGAAGGCTGCATAGGATAGTGAATAGGAATAAGTTGACCCTCCCTTCAAATCTGCAGGGAAGATATAAAAGCTTTGGGGGAAAAAACCCAAATATACATTCTTATAGGTAATGGAAAAGAAACTTAATCAATGAAACAAAACATAGTCTAATAAAAAAGGAAGCGTGGGGGATAAATTGGATTTTTACAAATTAAAAATATGTTAACATAAATAAAATAGTCAACAGGAGAGGAGGAAGTATTCCAGAGAGGTGACAGAAAGATGATCAAAGAGAGTACATTTAGGTCAATCTAAGGCATCTAACATCCCACTAAAAGTCAGTTTCAGAATAAAAGAACAGAGGAAACAGCATTCAGAAATTGCTAAATATATATATATATATAATAAATTTTCCCAGCACAGGAAGATATTCATAGAAATTCTTTGTGTTTCAAATACGATGAATGGAAGAAGGCAGACCACAACCAATGAAGCCTTTATGAGGTATCAGAACACCAGACAGAGTAGAAATAGATGGGTCAAGGAGCAGAATGACTTCACATTAACAACACTAGAAACTAAAAGACAGTGAAGAAATTCCTGAAAATTTTGGAGGAAAACGCATTTCAACTAGCAGATTTGCTGTCTAGCCAAACTAACAATTAATATAAAAAGGGAATACAAATATTCTCAAGCACTCAAGTTTCCCCCAAATTTACTTGTCCCAAGCATCTTTATCATGAAGCTGTTAGAATATGTGCTCCCCTTCCCACCCACAAGGGAGTCCATCAGGAAGGAGGAGGACAAAGAACATAGAACAAGAAACCCAACACGGAGAAGCAAAGGGCAGTGACAGGATGACAGTTCCGCAGCAAAATTGCTACAGAAAGGATCAAGGTCAGGAAGGGAGGACTGAGGAGCAGCTAGTGTGTCTGTCTGTGCAAAGATGAAGGTTACATACCTACTGGAGAGTTTGAGAAAATGTAGTGGGGGGTAGACAATTAAGCAAACAAAAATATGATACAACCAATGTCAGGAAAAACAAAATTGTAAAAAAACAAGCCAGGAATGTAATAATAAATTCCATGTAAATAATATATATAGCCAAAAAGTGTAAACACTGATTATGCTCCCCCTAACATTACCGTGTAATTAACTTGGGAGGATTAAGGAGAGAGAGAATAATTGAGAAAGAAAAAGTAAAGGGTGTGTGCACATGCTGGACAAAGTGTATATAAAAGCTCTACACGAGACTAATCAATAATATCAACATCTAAACAATCAAAATAGTGGGTGTCTGAACAGGTCAGTTAAGATACGGAACGATCATTATAATTAACACTTAAGAGTTGAAGGTGATTTCCCTGGGGATTCAAGGACGAGAACAAGGAGGTTGAATATTTTTTTAATGTATAAATGTTAGGAGGTGGTGGTTGTTGTTGTTGGTTTTTTGTGTTTTTTTTTTTTTTCATTCAATACACAGAGTACTAGGTCTCAGTGGTTTTCAAACTGTGCTTTTCAGTTGCCTGGAGGTTTCTGAAGTCCCCTTAGAGATAAGGGGATCCAGTAAGTGGGTCCACAAGTATCACACCTGGGTTTCAGCTAAAGGAGCTGTGATCTTTTTTTTAAGACTTTATTTATTTTTGCGTAGAAGAGCTGGGGTGTTAACACTTTCCTTCGACAAAGGGCTCCATCATAAAACATCAACATAAGTCTGAAAAGCACTGATTAGCCATGTACTAAGCCGGAGAAAAACTGTTCCCAAGTAAATAAGTCAAAATGTCATGACTACCAGGCTTCATCAAGTTTGGCTATTATTTTATAAATTATATGTTTTCTTATTTTATATGCATATTTCATTTGAGGTTGACAACTCTTTGATCTAGGTATCATCGTTCTCATTGTGGAGATGAGGGAATCGTGGTCCCTGGCAGTTAACATATCCCAGACTGCACAACTAACAAGGAGTAAAGGCAGAAGCAAATATTTATTTTCAAATGATCAGTCTACTTGGGACAAATACCTCTTAACTAATGAAAGGTTAATCTTTATCAAAGCATACATATAATATTAGAAAATCCAGACTACGTGAAACTCTCCCGGTCTTAGTATAAAATCCTGTACCAGGACATCCCCCAACCCTGTCAAACTGAGACGATGCTCACTTTACATGTAGTTCTCAGCCCAAGAGACTAGAATACACACCCATCATGGGAACTAGAGATACAGGAAAGGAAAAGCAAATAGAGGAAAGTGACCAAAGAAGTTTATTTAGACAAGAGTAAAGATGATTTCTTACCAAAGTAAACCAATTTTAGTAATCTCAACAATATGACGAAAAAAGCACAAGTCCTCAAAAATGTTGATGTAACCAAATGTAGTAATAGATGTAAAGTACATGTCAGTATCATAAAGTGTCCAAAAGACAAATTTGACACTACCAAATCTTGAAAAGTAAAGACTAATCTTAAGACTTCTATGAGAAGAAATATTTTTAAAAAAACACCCACACAGTCAGTCTCCTAGGGTGACACCCTAAACCTGTCCATCAGACCTCATTCTCCTCAATGTCTACCTCATCAAAGTAGCGGCTCCCCAATCTGGCTTACTCTGGTTCCCAATTTTAGTGTGCCAGATTCCATTACCTACCATCCCCTCCACTTGTTCTCACCATATTCTTAAGATCATTATTTTCCTTAGGTCTTTTCCTCCTTGCCTTTTCTAAAAATCAACATAAGATGCCTTAAGCTTCTTGGGTGTCTTTTCCCACATTGGAGGGTCTCCTCTTCCACGCCTCTCCCAACGATTCACACCCACCTGCCCTACAACAGACCCAGAGAAGAAAGAGAAAGATGCTTCATGAGAAAGAGTATTCATGGTAGGGGGGGTGTGAGGGAAGGGGGTAGTGTGAATTTTATAAAGGTAAAATAACTTCAATACAGAAAATGTAAAAAGTGGATTAAAAAGATAGGCTTTATCTTCCTAGTGCTCACAGATGTTCTAACATTGTTGAAATCATGGTACATAACATTTATATGCTATGATTTTTTTACCTAAACAATGGTCCATGTCTGTCATCATCAAAATTATATATAATTGCTGGCTGAGAATTATATACCTGAAACCTATACAGTGTGGTAAACTAATGTTACCTCAATAGCTAAAATAAAGCCAATATAGTTTAATTTCTTACATAAGAAAGTTTAGCATGTGAGTTGCTTTTATTATTCCACATTAACCATGAATAAAAATCATCTGCAAAACTATCACTCTTAGGACAAGGTCTACCTCTGACAGCCACTTAAGAGAAAAGCAACCGGCAGAGAGTGGGGGGGCTGGGGGGGACCGGGTGGGGCGGGGAGCAAGTTTGCTTTTGAGGGACTAGAGTCTTCATATACATGGGTGTCTAGAAGATCAGCTAAGACTTGTGTACGCACACCATGTTCACCCCTGCAAGGAGCATGCTACCAGCAAATCATCCACAGAACTGGGCTAATATAGTCTATTTCTGGGGACTGGGGCAGAGATTAACTGTTTGTTCATGATAAATCATGGGTATTTGATTTGCCTGTTACATGCCCAGTTTTCTTTGGAAGCAAGCCCTGGAAACTATTTTTCTGATCAAATCCTAACTCCTATGTTAGTGCTTATGAAAAAGAAAAATAACATTTACTCGTGATAAAGACTGAATTCTAGTCATTAGAAGTCTTATCAATGGCCTTGTGAAATGCAGTGGTGGGGGAGAAAAAAATCTCATTGTTTTCACTCAACCTTGGGTTTGAACTAATGCTGTTGCTACTGTTGCAGAGCATTTTGGAATTTTCATGATTGGCACAGATTAAAAAAAAAATAGATGGCGAGAGAGTTGGGGCCCTAAAGAGTATCTGATTGCTGCATGTTGAGCTATAAGGGATGACCAGGACAAACATTTCAATTCTTATGGTTTACTAATCAATGTGAAATATTGGAAATCCTTACCATTTCCTTTTTTTCTCTATTTTTTGAGCAGCCAGTAAGATCAACAGAAATGATCTTCATGACAATTACCATGTTTGTTTATACAATCAGTCACTCACAAAGACACAAAATATACCATGATTTTTATTTATTTTGGTTTCAGTAAGGGTCTCAGTATATCTTCTTTAGGTTAACAATTTTAAAAAAGATAACATTTCCCCTCCCCCCCAAAAAATCATGAAGGCAAAGCAAAATATATTCATCTAAAATAAATGTCAGCCAACATATTGCCATTTTCCATAAGTTGAAATATATGCTTTTCCACAAGCAGTTCTCCAGTTTCAACAAACACATTTTGAGTGTCACTTATGTGCTAATGCCCACATAAAGACACAATAAATGGATAATGAGGCTGAATATGAACCAGATGCACCTGGTGCCAACCCTGTCTACTCTTCTTTGTTCCCATGTGCTTGACACCGCCCTCTAGCCCTGGGGAGGACTGTTTTGATAGAGCGAAGTAGAAACAGAGGGGCAGGATGGGTGCTTGTTGACTGCTGATTTCTTTCCATTTGCCTGAAATCACTTGGCTGCCCTCATTTATCAGCATTGCTTAGAGCCTAAAATTTCCCTAAAACAATCAACTTTGGAAAAAAGGAAAGTCTTTCCTCCTTCTATTTATTTAGTTGTTATTTATTTTTGACATCTAGTTCCTGGAAAAGGAGTGAGCAAGCTGATAGGATACCAGTCTTTATGGCATTTTAAAATGGCCTTTTTCAGGGCCTCCCTGGTGGCGCAGTGGGTTAAGCAACGCAATATGAAGCAAACCGCAGCCATTGCAGCACGAGTTCGATCCCTGCCGCCGGCCAGGGAGGGGACCCACATGGCGTGGCAGACCTCTCCTGCTGTGCCCGCTGCTCCCCTCAGCAGTGTGCTTCAGTTGATCTGCCTGTTCTGCTCCCTGCTTTCTGTGGTGAATCCTCTCACCCCACAACCACACCTCTGGCCTGTACCCCCAGTGCTTGTGTGCATAAATAAATAAATCTTTTAAAAAAATGGCCTTTTTCATGTTTTAAAAGGCCACCTAGAACACAGAAGATTTAGAGCTGACCGCTAGTAAAAAATAAAACTTGGTTTTGGAGTCAACCCTTTGTCGTTGAGTATTTTGGAGATGTGTGTACAAGGTGCAGGGAGCAGCTGCCACCACACAACTCAGCTCAGCCAGCTGACAGTTGCCCGGAGTTGGCAACCACAACCCAGTGAAATTTGGAAAGCCCAAAATTCTTGGAGTTATGATTTGTTTGATTGCCGAAATGATAAATCCTTTACCAAGACTTTCAAGATGTTTTCTGGCCCATAAAGTTGCCTCTAATAAATTCACTGTTTTGAACAAGAAGAATTCAATTAATTTCAGCAGCAGAAATTTTGACCCCACTGACCACAAAATAGATATTAAACACGTTTATCATTGGTTATGTAAAGGCACTCCACGTTACTAACCCTTATTAGACCCTATTTGATGAAATATATTTTTTCTCATTTCCATTCACATGCTTTTCTTCATGCAGGTGCATGTGTATGTGTGTGTGTGTGTGTGCGCACATGTCTACGTGTCCAGTGGACACCTGTAGTTTCTTTCCCAGTACTCACCAAAGTTTTGCAAGACAGTTCTGGAAAAAGGTATGATAGGAAGAAAGAACTGCTTTTTGCACCCTCTCGTGCTAGCGACAATATAAAATTTAGGACAAAATCAGTTTTTCCACAACTCCTGTGAGCAAAGCATTTTTGCACAGAATAGCCACAGGCTGCACAGGGGCCCTCCCGGGTCTGCCGTGCATGCAGCCTGCTTCTTTCTCCAGGGGCTGCCAACCCGTTTACTGATAAGGACATCATTTTCAACTTTACAGCTTAATGTCTTCGCATGAACATTTTGTGGGGGAGGTTGTCTTTTTTTTTTATTGAGAAAACATTGGTTTACAACATTGTATATGATTTAGAGGTGTAAGATGAACTTTTATTTTTTTAAAGACTTATTTATTTATGCATACAAGAACTGGAGTACAGGCCAGAGGGACAGGGGGTGAGAGAAGTCACCAAAAACAGAGTGAGGAGCAGAACAGGATCCACACCATGTGGGCCCCCTCCCTGGCCAGGGATCAGACTGAGGCAGTGGCTGCAGAAAGCTTCATAGTGCTGGGGCTTAACCCCTTATGCCACCAGGGAGGCCCCTAAGATGAACTTTTGACAAGAGATCTACCACTTCACATTCTTATTGCATCCATAGTCATTCTGGGTAAAATTAGGTGTGCATATTAAAACTTAAGTACTATCTTACAACAAAAAGATTTGTAATGCCCCCAAATACTGTTCCATTCTTGTTAGTGCAAGAAAAACATCCGGGAAACTTACTTGTTCATCTTACGTATACCTGGGAGGTTTTTCATGCTGAGTAACAGAAGAAAACTTGAGCAGCCTGGCTTTCTGCTTCCAGGAATGCCAATCAGAGAACATTCTTTTTCAGGCAGCCAAGTTTGGAAGTCAGTTTCTTTCTGGCAGTAGGTGGGGGGAAGGGACGTCAGAGGGAAAGCACAGTGAGTCCTGGGCTGGTCTTCAGCTTCCAAGTGTTTCCGTAATAGCCATCAATGAAAGCATCTCCTTTTACCCACGCAGAGACAGGTAAAAAGACAGCTGAGTAAATCAGCAATAGACATAACAGCGGAAGCTCAGTGAGAGGGGGGAGGGAGGGAAGGCACTTGAAAGCCTGCCATTGGTGAGCTTACCAAAGGCATTTGCCAGTGGGACTTCAATGGAATGTGAAACCAAATCATTTTCAAGTTAAAGATAGACACAGTATACACCAGAGCCAGAAGCTGGTTTTTAAACTCATCTCTCCCTAGAATCTCAGAGTTATGTTATGAACTCTGTTATAATTAACCATTTGGTTCAAGTTTATTCTTCAAGTGACTATGCTAAGAATTCATGTATATTCTGGATGTACTGGAATTAAAAGGATTTGAGAGAGTTCATGGTGTCCCTACTCCAGGGTAAGTGAAAAGATTGATTTTAATCGCATTGCTTCTCTGGGAAAGTTAATGTTAACTTTTTCATTTTATGTGTGTGACTGAAAAAAGTGATAATGAATATTGATTAGTGTGGTAACTTCCTTGATCTATTTGGCAGTTTACATTTTGGGCAGCAGAAAGAAATAGACAATGTCAGCTTTGTTTTGATATTTACATTACATGAGTGTAGCTACAGATTCGCTTACTTTTTCCTCTATTCACTCCATCCTTAAACACTCAGATTGCTGAGTTACTGTGTCAGTCCTTGCATGTCACAACACTGACTGAATGTTTCTTATTGTGTCCACGATGCCATTTGATGAAACTGTGTTATTGTGATTTGGAGTTATTTGCCTTGCGGGACTGTGGGGCTGTCTTTAAAAATGAAAAAAGAAAAGGTGAAAAGAGATGATCTAAAAGTCTAGGAGGGGTGTCTAGATGTTCTGGTTTCATTTTTACATTAGAAAAAATAGGCAGTTTTCCATTGAAGAGAACAACTTATTAATAGAAGTTATTTTTTTGGTGTTGCCTCATTAATTCCAAGCAGGTTCTTCTTCTCCAAAAAAGCTGATATTTGCTAAGTGAATAGAAGCTTTCTGATTATCTGGCGCTTGAGAGTGGAGGATGGTCTGGGGGAGTTGTCTAATTTGTTATGGCCTTACAGTTTTAAGGATTTTAAAACTTTTTCATTACAATAAAGAATGACAAACTTTAGTTCTCTTCATGTTTTGACCATGTATAGGTTTTGTTTTTTGTTTTGGCAAATGACCTCTCGGCTCTGCTCTTAGAGACAGCTTTCCCAAACTTGCACAGCATTCCTTCTGAATAAATTCTGTCCATAATAGTCACAGAGTACATGGTGTGAATTGGAAATTCTACTTTATATGGGGAAAATAAATCTGCTGACATTCTTATTACAGAGTGATGTGCAGAACAGTTTGTTAAATGTAACTGGCCAGTTGTTGCTCTGTCAAATAGACTAATGATGCTAATGAACTAAGTTGGATAAAATTCACTCAACTTTGTTAAGAATAGATAATATAGGACCTCCTTGGTGGCGCAAAAGGTTAAGTCTCAGCACTATGAAGCTACATACTTCATATATACTACAGCAAGGGTTCGATCCCTGGCCAGGGAGGGGACCCACATGGCGCAGCAGACCTCTCCTGCCTCGCCCGCTGCTCCCCTCAGCAGTGTGTTTCGGTCGGTCTGCCTGTTCTGTTCCCCACTCTGTCTCTGGTGAATCCTCTCATACCCTGCACTTCTGACCTGTACCCCAGTTCTTGTACGCATAATTAAATAAATCTTTAGAAAAAGAATAGATAATATTCTGCTACTCTTCTAAAATAAAAACTGAACATTCTCTTGGTATTGTCACTTGACTTTAAGCTACCGAATAATCTAGCAAGACCTAGCAAATGTGAAGCTGGCAAAGCTCAGTTTTGATGTGCCCTCCTTCCTTAGCCCACCCCTTGTCCTTTAAGTTGTCCCACTCTCTTTGGACTCCCAGTGAATATCTCTGCTCAGTTCTCTCCTTTTTCTACAGTCAAGACCTAACCTCAAGAAAGAATCTGAATATAGGTTATTTAAAGTCATTGTTATAAATCCATCAGAAATATTTTCATTGTAATAGAAATACCTACTCTCCAAAAAGTTTAGAAAATTTGGTTCAAATCAGTTAACCTTCTTCAATACTTATAATGAATCCATTAGGTTGTAAAAGCTGCAGTTAATCTTCATTTCTGCACAAGTGGACGACGTCTTTGTAAATGTTCCTGGTGATTCTCAGTGTCTGCTTTCTTTGCTGTGCCCAGCTCTGGCCTGAATTTTTGACAATAGGAGTGAGCCTACAAAACAATCATAGGTATTGCTAGGAAATCTGTGAGTGCAAATGTGTACACAACCCAAACACCGACATATAAGCTTACCTTTTACTTAAAGAATTTATTTCTGGTGGAATTAAAAATATTAAAAAAGTTTTACTTTATCAGGCTTACCAATGTGGGCTTTATTTTTGTTTGTAGCATGTCAAAAGAAGAAGCAAAAAATGAATTCAAAAAAATTAACTCTAGACGGGGAAGGGGGAGGGTTGAGGGCAGACGGGAGCACGGAGGACTGAGGTGATGGTGCACTGGTGATATGGTGATGGGGATTACAATTGATGTCAAATATATGTAAATAAATAAATAAAATTATTGTAAGATTAAAAACAAAATTTAACTCTAAAATGTGAGAATTTTAGACTCTGAAGCCAACAGGGCTGACCAAAAAAAGGGACAAATCCTTTTCTGCTACTGTAATGTTACTCATACTTTCTAGTTCTTGTTAAATTGGTCAAGCTTGGATTTGACTTCTTTGAATATAGTAAGAGTAGTTGTTTTATAATATGGGTCCGCTCATTCTATTATCTCCAGTGTTACAGGGTTTGTTTCTCTTGGACTGTTACTGTTCAGGCCACTACCATTCCTGGTGTCTTATTTTCTCCATTATTTTGATATCCTTGACTGTCTGCTGGAAATGTATTTTAAAAATTACCTTTAGGAATAGTTTGAAACCTGATGATATGCTAGTTTCCTCCAGAAAAGAAATCACACAATCTGCGTGAGAATGTAGTATTTGGGGTTCATCCTACCCTGAGAGAAGATGTGGTCTTTCAAGATCCCAACTTAAAGTTGGTTTAGTTAATTAGAGTCCCCAGCAGACAATGGGCTCTGACTTTCCCAAGAAGTCCAGAGAAGCTGCCCAAGTGCAGCTGGATTCCAGATCTTTTGTTCCTGATTATGCCCAAGGGCAAAAGCTTTCAAAACTGAGTCTAACTCTCAGGATTTATGGTCTTCTCTTTCATTCCCCTACACTAACTCCTCAGCATATTACCTAACTTTTTGCTGTTTCTTTATTTTAAATATTTCTACTTAATTCCAGTGATGTGTCAGCCCAAATTAGTTCATTTCTTTTACCAGAAATGGAAATTCACTCTATTGCTTTTATAATCTTTTTTTTTTTTTTCTGATTACACTCTTCATTTTAGAGAAGATATCAGACATTCTACTGTATCCTCGATAACTTCAAGTAGCTTTTTTGGGGTGTGTATGTGTGTGTGTGTGTGTGTGTGAAATCTCATTTATTTAGGCTTTTTGGAGACATTTGTGAGTGCATACTAATAAGAAGAATCCCGTTTTACAGCCTTATTTGAGCTGTCAACAATATTTAAGAGTTCTTTTTATTTGTCCTTAGCTAGTCCCTTTATATGGTAATCTCCTTGGTCTCCTGGATTCACCCTCATGCCATTGCTTGCCTTCAACTCTTGAGCTGCTGACCTTGTCTTCCAGCTTTCTCTTGGCCTAGATCCAGTGTCACCACATTAAAAAAATTAAATAAATTTCTTCCTTTCCATTCACTTTTCAATTGCACTACTTTGGGCATTCATCATCTCACCTGGGTATTACCATGGTCTGTCTCACAGTTATTTTCCTGCCTCTGGGGTCTAGACCCCAATACACCTCCCAAATAGGGACCAACACACCTGCCTTCTAAAAATCATAATCATGAATATAACCGTTACTCTCCCACTTAAAAATCTCCAGTGGCTCATCATTCCCTCCAGTAATAAATTACTTAGTATATCCTAAAGATCAGTTACAAAGTCTCCATCAACCTGCTTCTCTGACATTATCTTCACAACTTCATTGGTTATCACTAACAACACTGTAGTTAGATGTAATTGTTGCTTCCACATTATGTAAGTTATCATACCTCTGTGCTACTTCGTCTCCCATGTAGGCAAATTCTACTTCACCTTCAAGGTTGACCTTATAGTCACCTTCACTGCTTTTCTTTTAACTATTTATTATAACTCACTCACTATTCTAGGAACTTCTGGTGGCAGATACTCTCTTACTCATTTTTATATACTCAGTAACTGATACATTCAATAAATGCTTAAAGAATAAATAAATGACTATTTTAAGGAAGTTTTTCTTAATAATTCAGTACTTTAATATTTTTCATTCTAAAGATCATTATTCTTTTGACCTTAGACCCTTAGTTTAGAACTGTAATCATTAATGCTCCTTTGTGTCAAGTAGAGACAGTTAAAAATGTCTATTAATTTGGTGATTTTTGGGGGGGGAGGAATACGTTATCTATTTCCATTTTTACCAAATATAAGTATATAACTTGATCATGATAAAAAGAGTTGCTGGAAGTTTAAGTTTGTTGAAACAGCTATATCAACAGAGATATTCATAATCAAAAAGAAAGTCATAGAGTTGGAAAGCTGACATATTTCATCAAATGTAGTCCAGAATTCTGAGCAGGACAAATGAGGAAAAGGCACTAAGAAACAACTAAATTAAAGTCATCTTGTTGCAACCGGAATCTGACCCATCGGAAAACTGCATTGTTTCCAGATTGTATCGTGGTGCTAGAAAGAAAGCAATTCATGGATTATGTGATATGATATTGTGACCCTAAAATTTAAAGTTAACTGAAAATATTTCTTAGTATTTTAACTTCATTTTGCTATGCTGAGTTAAATAAGCTAAACTGAACATAGTTGGAAATATATTCAGAAAATGCAGCTTATTCTAAGGATGTTTAATTCTATAATCTTCGGATCACAAATTTTCCGCACATCTTTGTATGCTTTTGATATCCCAACTGCTGAGAAAAATATGAAACTTGGTTTGCATTTTTTTCTCATAGAGGACTCTCACTTCCAAAAGGAAAAGATTTAATATGCATGAGTCAAAATTTATCTCCCAAAATACATGTGTATATGAATCTGCAGTAAATATTTATTTTTAAAATACTTCATTTATTTATTTTTGTGTAGAAGAAATGGGGTGTAGGCCAGAGGTGTGGGTGGTAAGAGATTTTACCAGAGACAGAGTGGGGAGCAGAACAGGCAGATCAACTGAAGTACACTGCTGAGGGGAGCAGCGGGCGAGGCAGGAGAGGTCTGCTGCGCCATGTGTGTCCCCTCCCTGGCCGGGGCTCACACTCAGGCCATAGTCATAATAGAGACTTAACTGCTCAGCCACCAGGGAGGCCCCTTAGTCAATATTTAAGTGAGAATCCAGACCTCTTCTTTGCAAAATATGATCTTGACCTTTTATTTTTAGCCTGATTGATAAAAGAAAATTAAGACTAGTTCTTAAAAGCTGCTGATTTTATATCATAGCTTCCAAGTAGCTGAGCTCATTTTCCTTATTAATTCCACTAGTCTCTATTAAAGTCTGATACTCTGTCTCAACTGTGCTAAACAATAAAACTATTTACTTAGTCCACTTCTTTGGACACTGACATTGGAGTATGTCGTGTTAAAAAAGGAATCAATGAACAAATCCCCTTATATTATTCTTTCATATATGTTATTTGTACTAATTTCAACACTTATAAAGTCACTTTACCTTTCCTCAATAATTAGTGTCTGTTTTTTTTTTCAAGAAGAAAATTGGGATTAGGGTTACTTTAAGTCATAAAAAAATCTCATAGCAGATAATTTTATTATAAAATAACTTAAAAAGACCTGAAAATAACTCAAAGAGTTATATAGAACATGTATGTTTATCTCATAGGAAACTGTGATCTTAATATCTTGTATCTTAATATAAAATAGAAGTACATACATTTGCATAAAAAAGATGGACTTTGCATTCTTGCAAAATAAATATGGTGTAAAGATGACTCAGAGACACCCTGAGTCATGAAAACTTTGTGAAGTATTTTAAAGAGAGCTATAAACTTAGTTTTATTATTTTCCATTTTCAACCTCATTTTACTTTTTGTACCTCATTCCTATGTAATGTCTGTGCAGAGGTTTATGAGTGCTGAAAGAAGGCAGTCACTGAATTAATCATAAATCAAGAAACAGATGCCTTTACTAATTTTATTGAAAGATGTAGGTTAAATATGAATGACGTTTATCAAGACCTTTCAAGTACTAGTCCACTAATATACATTTTTTTCAAAGAAGTATTTAAAGATTTATTTACAGAGATGTTTTTGTCAGTGTTACTTATGATAATCAAATTTGTAAACAATTCAGTCAATTCAGATAAAGATTAAACAGTTACAGAACACCCACGCTATGGACTACCACTTATCCTTTAAGTCATAGGGATAAAAGCTATGATATAATAGTAGGTAATAACGTAGAATAAAAGTTGCATATTGACTATGTCAAATACCAAGCACATACAGAAATGAAATATGCTAAAATCATCTCTGGCTCATTTTTATGAGTAATTTATATTTTCTTTTATATTTTCCACAATTGTCATATATTCTCTTATAATGAGAAATATTTAATAAAAAAAGTTCTAAAACTCATAATATGATCCTCAGGGAAGTTTATTTTATTTTTTTATTCTATTTTTTCCCTTTAATTTATATATATTTGACATCAATCGTAACCCCATGTATTCCCCATCACTATCACCAGTGCACCATCACCTCAGTCCCCCAAAATTACTGACAAGGGACTCTTCACACAGATCCACAAAGAACTAACCAGACTAAACAAAACCAAAGTGAACAATCCAGTCAAAAAATGGACAAAAGAGCTAAAAGGCAATTCTCCAAAGAGGAAAGGCAAATGGCCAACAGGCATATGAAAAAACGCTCAACTTGTCATAAGAGAAATGCAAATCAAAACCACTATGAGATACCACCTCACACCAGTGAGAATGGCCCATATCAAAGAAAGTAGCAACAACAAATGTTGGCGAGGCTGTGGAGAAAAAGGAACTCACTTACACCTCTGGTGGGAATGCAAGCTGGTCCAACCATGATGGAAAGCAGTATGGCGGTTCCTCAATCTACTAAGAATGGAACTTCCATATGATCCAGCAATCCCACT
>JAGFMF010011464.1:7773023-7814389 GCA_019455555.1 Galemys pyrenaicus | reverse complement strand
TAATAATAATAATAACAATAAAGACACAAAAACCAAAAATGAAAAGACAAGAACAAATTGGGGACACTTGGTGGGGAGGGAAGAGGGGGAGGGTTGAGGAAAGATGGGAGCACTAATGTACATTTGTAAAACATTTGCTCATCAAACGCTGTTATTTTTAACCCCTTAGGTAGGTATGACGTTCTCTTCTAACATGCATCCAATGTTTCATACTGTTTGCATGGAGCATGTATCTGCGTCTTAATTATACATATAATATAAATATGTAAATGAATGGATTTAAAACTAAGGTGCTCCATATATAGCATGTGTGGTTTCCTGAAGTAACAAACCCTAAATCGCAGCTGCTTCCATAAACCAAGGTTTCCTACTCAAGCAAATCACCTTTCATGGGCTGAAGGCCCTTCTCGATGTTGCTGCTCTCAGCCAGAAGTGACACACATTCCTTACACTCACATTTCCTTGGCTAAAGCACAGCATGTGGTAATAGCTTACTTCAGTATAGTGAAGAACACAGCCCTACCACATGCCTGGAAACAGGGGGGCTAGAATATTTTAAAGAGCTCTAGTGAATTCCACACTAGTGGATGATATGCAGGTCCCAGACTCCAAAGATAATAGAGATCGAGATCCTATATACTGGGAATAGTAATTGGCCCGTACGTGGGAACACGCAGGCAAGTGCTAATGCCTTTTGTCTATTTACATCCTTTGACTCTTTTCCTCTCTGAGACAGTTTTAGCTCTAAGTCCTTGTCATTTCTGGAGCATCTGTGACCTTTCCTGTCACAACATTTACAGGTTTGTTTTTGTTTGTTTGTTTTTTTGAATCTCAGTATATTGCCAGTCTTTACAGTTACCTCTCTGGGAGTGCTGCCCTTTAACAGTTTGAGCAAAGTAAGAGTCTCTGTTAGGGCAATTCCTCAAGACTGTAGACAGCAATTGTGAAACATTACACTTTCTCACCTCTAAGAACAGATTGTATGTAGTAGAGAAATAGAGAATTGAGTAACTATTCTAACCCTAGTTCCTACTTTATCCAGGAGGCAAAGGAAAAATACCAGGCTCGGGGAAATGGTGATACACTTTATGCCTTAAATGCACAGCTTTGAATAGCATTACGTCACTCTAATACTCTGCTTTTTGATTTGTATTTAATTTTAAACACTACAAAGGTAACAATGGACAATTCAAAGAGTAATTAAAGCTGAAAAAATATTAATCCAATATTTTAAAATCTTTTAGATTTTAATTTAAATCCAATTTATGTTCTTGCCAGGGATAATTCTAAAAAATGCTATATGAAGAACAAAATGAAGAAGGTCTTAGGTCAGATGATCTTGATAAATGCTATATACTTGTTAAGTTAGGTGAGATATTAAGGAGTCTTAGCTTTATACTAAAGATGACAAGTTTGATTTTATTTAATCTAGTGTTTCTCAAAGCTAACTTGAGGCTATATTGATAATTAAATATATAATCCAACATCATATGTGTGTACATATGTAATTATATACATGTACAGGTGCTATATTTATATACATGTATGTATATTAGCAGCACATTAATATATTAAACTAAGATATTATTATATACACACATATACATTACATTTTAGCAAACTTGATAAATTCTGTTTTAAATCACCCCTGGTTCACTATATTAATATTAAAAATGTGATACTGTGATATAACATGTATTGCTTTGAGAAACATAAAGTTAAAAATGTTGAAGGACATTAAAAATGTCTTTATTATTTGGTTCTTTGCATTCTTTTGATAAAATGCATTAATTTTAAATACCAAGAGAAATCTAATTTTAAATCTATCATGCTTTTAAATTTATAGTGTCTGTTTAATTTTATAAATATATAATTTATGATATAGTTAGAGATGAAAAGACTGTGTTCACATGGTCATCAGAATCCAGACTCAAAAGGGACTGACACTTTTTTACCCATTTCCTTTGAAAATCTGAAACTCTTACTCCCTCTTAGACTCTGACTATACATTATAAATTTGTTAAACTTAATTGTTCTTTCTTTATGAAGATCTGGTTAAAAAAATCATCTTCAACATACCTTTTTAATCTTTTTTTATTCGCCTCTTTTAAATGCAAACACTTTAAAGCTTAAAAATGAAAAAGCAATTTTGGGCTTCAAAAGATGCTCTATCAAATTTACTATATATGAGATTTTTTTTTTTTTTTTGCCAGAAGGAGGAGGCATAGACTAATAAGAACAAAATGTTCACTTTTTTATTTAAAATGTGGGTTATATATTCAGTTACATGCTGTGACCACTTAAGATAATCCAGTTGTTCCATAAGCCTTTATACTTCTAGCAACTCTTCTAATAAAATCCTGGATATTAAGTTTACTCATAGAAACCAGGGTGTTGTATGACAGGGAACATGTAACTTTTATCGCCTTGTCCACTGATAATATTACTCTGCTTTTCATTCATTAGCATTTCAGTTCCTCGCCATCTAATTTAAAAGAAACAAGTGACTGTACTTCTTTTTAAAAAGAAAATGATTTAGGCAACATAGAAAGAAAAATCATTCAATTAAATGTGTGGTTAGCATAAATTCGAAGCACGTTTCTTCTCTGATTTTTGTTTCTGTTTTCCCCTGGGGTTATAATAAGATTCAGAAACTCAAATGATGTCAGCAACACCTCTACAATTTCATTGCAAGAATATGTAAAGACCTCTTGTAGCACTGCAGGACTGCCGCTCTGTAACTCCTTGAATAACCACACAGCAGAAGTAGCTCTTGTTTACCAAATTATGAAGTCAATTATATCTACATTCTGAAACTGCCTCACACCTAAAATATTTGGAATGCAGAAAAATATCCAGTGTCACCATTTACGGACACCAGAACACAAATCTAAATTGCCTAGATTTACAGTATTATAATCTCTTCTTTAAAATGGCATGAGGGAAGTGTTTAACTTAATGAGGCAGAGGATCCTGGTGTGCAAGTTACATTATATTTTTCACGGCACAAGGGTAAATTATTGCTTCAGTCTCCTATATGGTGCCCCAGTGGCCTCAAAGACACAACGTAGCTCCCAGAAATGCCCGCTTTTGTCTTAGGCCATAATTTACTCCATGGAAGTGTGCTTTCTGAGAATTAGCTATAACATTTCTCATACTGCACTGAATTCTTGAAGGTCATTCACGTATACCAACTAAGTTTGACTTTTTTTTTCTGACATAGGAACATTGACTAAGGTGGAAGGCTGCATGCATTACTTACACAATAGGGAAAGCTGATGGATAATTTTCTTGTATCTAAAGCTTTTAGAAAACAAGCAAAAAATTGAGAAATTATATCACAAAAATATTATTTCTCCTCTGTTCTTGTAAGTTTTAAAATAAACATGTATGGATGTTTTGGGGACAGTCTTTAAGAACTTAGGACTATAATGATTATGTTGTTCTGTTTTGCAAAAAAAGAAATCTAGTCCTATTATGAATACCAAATGCATGGATGTAAACGTGTGTTTGAGGTTTTTAAACAAGCTTTAATTTCTAAGGTAATATAGGAATTAAATTAAAACAAACAAAAATATCCCCTCAGCGACCAGCATTGTAGCACTTGGGTAAATGTTAGAGCTTGACAGTTTTCAAGGCAGAGGCATTAGTCCAGGCTTCCTGCCAAGCCATTACTGGTAATCTGATGACAAGCGATGAGGCCATTGCTGCTGTCTGGCTTAGTTAGATATGCTTCTGCTAAAAGAGAATTCAACACATGTCTTATGCAAACCATCAAAATTAAAATTTAGGAACACACACACTACACTTTTACAAGTCTAGGAAAATACATATTAAAATGCAGCTCTAAGCTTCAGGGAAATACAGAAGTAGCAGACACAGCCAGAACTCACTGAATCCTTTCTTTAACTCGAGTGGTTTTAATATACAACAGTAATTCTCTCGGTGGCTGCAATGGAAGGAATTAAATTACACATATCTGGAGAAGGTTTAGGATTGCTTTTACATGGCTAAATTCTCACAACTACACAAAATCTCTTATTGATAAAGGGTTGATTTAGGCTGCTGTTTTCTCTTGGTTTCTTTACATGATTTAGGTAAGCATCTGTTTTCCCATACTGCTAAAAAATTGTTTATGTAACAGTGATAAAGGAAAGTAATCAAAGCAGGCATTTTTATAAAAGGAAGACTGCAATGTTTTACGTTTTTTGGAGGAACGAATATTGAGTTAATCACTAAGAGTATTTGCATATATTATTTTGACCACTGGAGGGCTCTCAGATTTTTTTTCAACTTTAATATTCATAATCCACTTTATGCAACATCAATAGGTCAGAAGATATTGAATTACATAGATGGACTTAGGGGAAAGGAAAAAGATTTAACATTTTGATACTCAGTGAGGAAGATTGTTTCCAGATGGTTCTCTGTAATAAATAGTGGAGTGCAAAATGGAAGATTTTAACAGTACTTAATCTGAAAGTAACTATGACTCCAAATCCCTATGATTTGAAATTTAAGTGCTGATGTCAATTAATGGGAACCCAGAGGCTTCCCCAATCCTTGATAAAGCAACTCAAACATTATGCTCTTTTGACAGATCCAGTTGCCATTTTGAATCTTAAAAAAAGAGCTACTATGCCACATCTACCTCACGGCATAGATCTGTCAATATAGAACTGGATTGGTATTCAGGTGAGCTGGACACATGATCCTGTACCCACGTCCACAGAAGGAGAGGCAGCATAAGCTATGAAGATGGCATGGTTTTGTTTTATTGTTATTTGAGGATGTAGTTTTCAGTTTATTTGAGGGTCACATTCAGAAGTGAACAACATGAGTAGTTATATCTTCTACAAATTACTACCAGAAAGGAATCTTTCACACCAGCAATATTAAAAAACAAAACACGCCTCCTCTAATATTCAGGTGAGTAACACTTAATAGACCTACCAGATGGGTTTGTTCATCCACTTGAAGCATTTAATAGCCTGGAGGGTGCATTGATCTTTCTACAAAATACTCAGATATTTGACAAAAGCATTTCTTAGGTTGTTTTTGTTTTTTTTTTTTTTTCCTAGATTCAGGTAGTATCATGGTGAGAAGAACCTATAATACTTTCTAGGATTGTTGTTTCTTCCTGTAGTACCAGGAAGAGGCACAGGGCAGGTGTTTCGGTGATTCTAGCAGATGGGGTAAAGGAAAAAGTCTTGAAGCCCTTGGTGGCTTTTTGTACTTTTATTATTAAAGGTGGCCAGGTACATGGTAGGCATGGGTGCCGGGGCCAGGAAGCTGGCAGGCCTCCCAGCCCCCAGCGCATCACACCCTCTTGGCTGCTTTGCTGCTTCTTCTCTCTCGTTCTGCTTCTCTTGCTGGCGTCCTCATGACGCTGCCCTTATATGCCTGTGTCCAAACCCAGGTGCGCCCACTTGCGCATGCCCACCCAGGCATGTGTGCAGCACTGCAGGTGTCCATCATTAACCAATGGTGGGAGGGCAGAAAAACCTGATCATTTTCTCTGACCCTACACTTCCTTTCACTAAAGATTTTATAAAATCACACAAAAAAGCAGCAGATTCAGAACTTTATTTTTTCTCTTTGAGAACAAAATGTATCTCTTTCTTTGTGTGATGAAGTGACCCACCTCAGTGTAAGACTGTAAGTCAGGCTTCAAAATTTTCCTATCAAAAAGTCAACTCTGCAGTCTTCTCACCTGCTCCTCAAACACATAGATCTTTCTTCAATCAACGGCTTAGAATATCGACACTTGTAGCAGCTGTCCAAACATTTAACCTTGAATTAACTGTGCTAAGAGTTTGCCAGAACATCTTCTCAAAGTGCTATAATAAGTAGGAGCACATACCTAGAACTAAGTGGCTTACATCGACTCTTCCCCCTCCGTACACATACAGCATCATCACCCAACAACCATTTAATTTTGTGCCCCTTCACAACTGTTGGGGTTTACTGTGATCCATGGCGTTTTGGAGATAAAATGGATAATTTTGAACACCTGCAGTAAGTGTATGCTAAATGGTACCTGATATTTTTAGAATAAGGCACTATGCCACACAATTCCTAACAAATTGTGCCTGGAAAAAATTTTACTCTTAAGATAAACTTGTAAACTTTCTTTATTGTGCAAGGAAATCTAGATGACCCGTTTCCTTTTTTTGACTGCCTACATATTAAGAGCAAAACTGAATGTTCAGTTGAATTAATGATATGATTTTTGGTGCCTGATACAATCATTGCCTTGGAAATTTGTTCCTAATCACACTTTCGAAATTTCCAGTTTAGTTCCTCTCGCTCCCCTCCTCTCCCTCATTAGGATGTAATTTGTGCTCCTCTGTGTGGTCTCTGACCCCTGTGGCCAGGTGATGCTGCCTGGTGTGCCACTATTTCTCCTCATCCAGCGGGCAATGGTATTTGTTGAATTCGTGTTATCTTGCAACTGCCTTGCCACATGTTTTTAAAAATCAAATACTCCATCTTGAAAATTGAAAGTAAAATGCATGTATTCATTATTTGCAACAGTCATGTTAGCTATTCTGATCTACAGAACTGGACTTTTAGCAGTCAACTTAATGGTGAGTCTCAAATGCTGCACACCTAAAAAGAGATATAATGTTATAATGTGATTTTAATTCAATTTTTAACAAAATCATTTTTAAAAAACCACTGAGTGGCTAATAATACTTTGGGAACAGTGGATGAATAAAATCAGTGACAAATATTAGGGGCACTGAAAACCCATTTTTCCCAAAGAGTTTAGTGGTGTCCTTTCAGCTCCATGCCAGCTTTACCCAGAGTCTTTATTTAAACAATAAGGTGATGTTTAATTATAAAGTGGTTGTGTCAGCAGGTTGGCCTCTTCTAGCAACCAAGACAAAAATGTGAGGAGGCTTCTCTCAGAGGAAGATCTTACCTGTGATGCTGTCTTTATGAGAACTTGTGTGAGTCAAACAAATCATCACTCCTAGGGCTGGTGTTTCCCTCATGGATGTCTTTTGACATCTAAGGAAACTGAGGCTACAGAGATTAATGGTGGAAGAGTCTAAGTGGCATTCTAAAACCCAGCTCTCCTGATTTGTAATCCAGAACTTTTTCTGATACTCCGCAGATGTGTCTCATAGCTTTTTTTTTTTAACAATGTATTGAGTGGGACCCAAAGCAGGTAGCCCTGCATTTCCTTACTGTTGAGGTGGCCCTATGAAGCACTATTTAAGGGACTGTGTGTGCGCATCTGCCCCTCTGGTGCCAATAGCATAGAGTAGTGGCAAGCCTGCAGGTTGCTAAGGGAAGGGGGTGTGGGGGGAAGGAGTTGTTTGGGAGGAAATTGAGCGTCCCTTCCCTCCCTCAAATCTTTAAGCTCTTTCTCTGGGCTCTCTGGTGTTCTCTCCTGTAGTCTCATGGTCTCGCCTCTTCTGTAGTCATGCTGCTTGTCCTCTCTCTGCCATGCTGCAGCTGCTTTTAGCCCCACCTCTCGGATGAGGTGTACACACTTCTGCATACCAGGCAATGCACAATCAGGCAAGTGTGCCCCACACCCACGCTCCCAAGCACCTTCTGCATTAACAAGATCAAGGCTGCAAGTGACTAGTGGTGTAAAATGCTACATTAATTCATTGACCCTACACATAGACAGTTTGCTTTAGGATAAATTGAAAAAAATGGATAGGTCCAAAAGAATGAGGTAGGGAAGGATATGATGAATAATAAGTCAAAGTCAAAAAGACAATAGTTTAAAACCTGTAGTAAACCTCCTTAACAAATCCCCTATAAAAAAAAACTAATAAGTATCCTTATTACATGGTATTTTATACATTTAAGCTTATATAGTTCTCTAATGAGCTAGTCCAAATAGCTTCCTGAAATTGTATGATATTGATTTAATACCACTTTTTTTATTCTTATCCTGAAAATGAGTATGACTTACCTTTTGGAGCTATTGAGACGATTCAAGGAAATAATCCATATAAAGAATATATGATCTCAGCATATTGCATGAAGTAGATTGATATTTATAAAAGGTTTTAAAGATTTGAGTAAATGGTGATGTCATAATTGTAACAGTAATAATGATGACACAAAGTTTTGCAGTTGATATTAATTACATATTTATAGTTATAGGAAAAGCCTACCAGAAACATTAATTAGAATTATCTTTATATCTTAAAATATAGGAGATTTTTAGCTTTAATTTCCTACAAAGCACATGCAAAATATGTTCAGGAAAAAATAAAATTCATAAAAGTAAATTTCAACCTCTTAAAATTATTTCTTTTTGGTATTAACAATTCTTGGATTCTTTGGGAAAAATTGATATAGCTTTATTTAGTTATAAAGATTTACCAACTAATATATGCCTCACATACACTAAGAAAATATTACCATTCTTTTCTAGTCCAAATCCTTTCTAGACTTATAGACCAGTACACTCACCTGTAATGAAAATTTAGCACATAGAGGGTGCTCCTGGGATAGTTCCTTCAGTCTGAGAAGTTCCTTTGTAGAACTCTGAAAATCCTGATTCATAAAAGTTCATTTCTATCATCCATAACCTGTCACTCTTTTAACAAAGAAAGAGTTTAGAAGAATCATGTATTCTTGAAGGTTAGGAGAGACATAACTCTCTTGGGTAGTAAGTGCCCAAGATTCCAAGCATATCCTATAGCACCTCATCACTACAGAAATAAAAAGAACGGGGGACTCCTCTCTGCCAGTGCTGTGATTAGCTGTATTAAGGAGCAATAAACAAGGAAAATTGTTGTCATTAATTTTGCAGTGTTTACGCTCATCAGTAAACGTTATTACACTTTGACATTTTCAGTGATGTTCAATTTAACTATAAACATTTCCCCACCAGCACACCTTGCTCTTACCTTGTAATTATGAAACACTATATATATTAATTTAAATGAAGATAATATGCCCAAGTGAATTAATCATTGGAAGAGTTCTCAGAGCATAAAAATAAAATGAGTCAGCCTTTATGCTTCACTCTTACTGCTTTTAAAAACAAGTATGCACTGTTCATGAGAACTTATCCCTCTGCTTCCTTGACAATATAATTTTGTAATACTACATTGGGTCCAGGCAAGCTCATCTCTGGGCTGAGTCACCAAATTTTAGAACGTGGGGTGGGGGGAAGGGAGCTTAGATATTGAGTGACTAGTTCAATTTGTATAGAAGAGGAAATCATGGACTAAAAAGATTAACTTTGTCCAAGAACAAAAGGGCGAGAGTAGAACCCAGTTCAGTTCTTTTCTGTTACATTGGGGGACCTTTTACAAATTTATGGCAATCATTTGTTGACCCTTACGAAGCGATTTGCCTACTTTCCTGTGTAGAGTTCATCCTACACTGGGATATTTGTAGGCAATATCATTAAATGACTTTTGAAGAGGAAAATATAGGGTATTATTAAAAACTGTTTGAGAGGGCCTCCCTGGTGGCGCAGTGGGTTAAGCAGCGCGCTGTGAAGCAAATCGCAGCCACTACAGCACGAGTTAGATCCCTGCCCCAGGCCAGGGAGGGGACCCACATGGCACAGCAGACCTCTCCTGCCTCGCCTGCTGCTCCCCTCAGCAATGTGTTTCAGTCAGTCTGCCTGTTCTGCTCCCCACTCTGTCTCTGGTGTCACCACCCTGGACTCTGGCCTGTACCCCAGCTCTTCTATGTATAAATAAATAAATCTTTTAAAAAAAGAACTGTCTGAGAAGACAACTACAAATGCAGGACAGAGGGAGGGATTAGGATCAAGGCAGCGATGAGAAGAGCACAAGGGACTGAGGTGACAGTGCACAGGTGAACTGGTGGTGGGAATTCTATGGGGACTACACCTAGAAAGAAAGCACATATAAATTAGTGTGGTTTTGTGTTTGGGGAGTTGGTTGTTTCTTGTTTTGTTTCCTAACAAGGCATCAGATAATTCTCTATCCAGAAAGCATGTGAATGGAAAAGTGTCCTTCAAAGGCTGAGCAAATAGGGCAGAATTCCATGACTAGCAGTACAGTCCTCTCAGTTTTTCAATCACTTTTTATTTTTCCTTTCTGCAGTGTCACTTTTGGAGCCTTATATCAAACCATTCTTTGTTAGACAGTGGTATCTTTGATGTTTTCAAGGTTGTTGTACTGCAGATTAAGAGAGAACTGCACAGCCATGTCCTGTTGAAATGTTAGAAAACAATTACGTGTGGTTTTAACATTGTTCTCTTTCCTAAAGTCATTGGCAAAATGAGTGGCCCTTGATAATGAAAACAATCTGCATTTTTATACCTTTATTTCATTCATTTCCATCCACTTTGGTCACCAACTGGGTACTCGTTACTATAAGAGATCTGTAGATATCACCCTGACCCTCCTCAAACACAGAGTGTAGGTGAAAGACATATATGCAAACTGTCATGATTTCATGTGACATATGTCATAACATAAGCTCCCAAAGGTACAACAAAGGGGACAGAGAATTAATAGATGGAAAGTTAGAGGAGCTGAAACTTAAAAGATGAGTATATTTGACAGGTAGATTTGGGGATGGGGTTGGTGTGCACAATAGGAATCAAAATAATATTCTACATGGATTCAAGATCATTTTGAAAGTTTTAAGTGGTGAGAAAGCATGAGAACTTAGGTAACTACAAAGGGTCTAAAATTACTAAGGCATTAAATTTGTTGAAATTTGTGGCACACAATGAGGCTAGGCATATAGGGAGATATGCAAAAACAGGTCTTTAAGATTGTGTCATAGAGGTAAAGATTTATACTGAGGGAATGAGAAACCATTCAAGAGTTATGATCAGGCAATGGAATAGTCAATTTGAACATTACAAAACCACCGTTGCCGAAATCTGTAAGTTTGTTTGGAGAACAGCAAAGAAATGATATATATATATAAATGAATGCCAAGCAAGAAACAGCCTGATGTTGTAAGGAAGTCCCAAAAATAATGGCAAGGAGAAAGAAAAGGGGCTCAAGAGATATTTAAGAAATAGAATCAACATGATTTTGAGATTGGGAGGATAATCATTTAGAGGCCAGGAAGACAAGAGGAAGACCAAGGATGGTCACCAGTTTCCAGTCTAACAACAGAAAGAATGATATTGCCATATGTGGTAATAGCGAACGTGAGAAAGATTTATGTACAGAAAGGACAAACACAAAGGATGTCTTTGGACACTATGTTGGGTGATTTTTTTGGATATCCATATGAAGATATCCAATAAGCAATTGGATAAATAGAGGGAAGGTATAGAACCATTGACTTAAATGTCATTTGTAGGTGGTAAAAGTTAGGAAAAATTTTTGTTATCCAAGGAGAGGTATAATAAAAGGAAAAGAAGACTGAGGGAAAAGTCAGTTAACACTAGTGATTTTTGTTGAGAAAGAGATAAAACCAAGTGGGACTGAAATTTAAGGATATTTTTAAAACTATTTATTACTTCTAAATAGGACAGATTTGAAATACTTGAATGATTTAAATGAGAAAAAGTTCATAGTAATGGACAATTGGAAGACTGAAAGTAAGGGGGGATAGATAAAGTGGTAGGATAGACTTAAGAGAGAAACCCAGGTCTGGAGCAGGTATTTTCCATACAATACAGCTCACTTGCTACACACCAAGACACACATTTTTGTTGTCTCTGACTATTTTATTAAACAACATGACTACAAAAAAAACCTATATGAAGTGACTGCACTGCTTTGGGGACTAGTTCATGAAAAGGCCATGTTAAAAAACCCCAGCTTTTTATTGTAAAATTTAGATGCTATTGTGACTCCCAAAGGAACTTAGGTAGATACAATAGTAGCCTTTGGTCCAGAAAAAAATTATCTACTCTCATTCCTACAAATAATTGCATAGTGTTTAGAACAAGATTTCTTAAATATCATTATGTATATTCAGCAGAAAACATTTTTAGAAAGAACTAAATTATGTGGGAACTGGCACTGCATTCCTAAGAAAAATGTCAGAAATCGTTTACAAAAATTTTGTAGCTGACTTATACTTTCAGTCAACGCATTTACCATCAAAATAACAAATAGGAGTGACTAGTAAGCCACACTGATTTAAGCCCAAATTCCAAAGTTTATTATATATGACAGAGATTATGTTAGACTCTTGAAATATAAAATATTTTTTTAAAAAATTACCAAAACATAGCTAACATGGCTGTGTGTCCCCTCCCACGATGGGCCCCTCCCATGATGGGCCCCCCCCCCACGGGCCCCCAAGGCACCACATACAGTGATTACAATAGAGCTGAGCCACACAACATGATAAGCCTTGACAATGCAGGCTCAAGTTGTGAAAAATGCAGATTCCACCAAAACAAACTCAAGTCTGACTTGTTAACCAGAATCTGAGCCTCAAGGAAAACCAGACACAGAGAGATTGCAGGATTTACATTTTAGTACTGTGGGAACTTCAATCAAATCAGACAAATTGAAAGGGAATCCATTTATACTGTAGATTTCTTAGAGTTGGATTTTTCTGGAAAATTTTCTGGTGGATGAAAATCCCCTTCCTAACAAAATGAATATTGCAACAATATTTCTTTCCTTGCTTGCACAAAGAACTTCTACTTTTCTGGATCCTCTGCTTCTCTATATAGTTTTTGCCAATTAATCACAGGCATTCAAGGGCATCATTTTATTAAAAGAATATTCTAGGCTGGAACCAGTATGTACAGTTAGTACAGGCAGAAGAACATAAAAGGGACTAAGAGAAAGCTATTATAGCCTTGCATAAATTAATTCATTGATTTACTCAACAAATACTTTTGAGCACCTGTTATGTGGCAGGCAGTATGCTATGTTCTGGCCATGGGCCAGGTAGCGGGACTAGAGTGGCTAATGACTCAAGGATCGCCAGGAGCACGTGCTTTAGAGAGAACACATTCTGTGTGGCAAGAAATAGTGTCACAAAGCTGAATGAGGCATCAATGTTGTTTTCTGAAAGTTGCATTTTTAAAGCTATAATTCTTCCAAATATGTTGAAAATTGTCCTCAGAAGCTATTTTAACTTTACACAGACACAGCATTTTTATAACAGGAAGATGTTCATATTTTCAGCTCAAGTTCTTAAGTGGGGGAAACATGACAGATGCTCTTGCTAAGCATAAGGATTCATTTGAACTGAATTTTAATTAAAATTATACAAAGGTCTGGTGAAAAGATTTTCATTGACTGGTAGACTCTATCAAATTTCTGGTCCTTTCTAAAAAAAGTGTGTTATATTTTAATCATGAGAGGAAGAAATAAAAGGAACTAACCAGTTATTGGTTGGTTATGTGATGAGGTTTTATTAAATGTTACAGCAGAAAGATAATTCTATTTACTTTTGCCAGTTATAAGTATGTTAATTTGTAATGATCTTAAAGTCAATAAATTAAGTATTATAGTATATAATGTTGAGGATAGCATAACATTGATTTATGAAGATTGCTATAAACTGGTCTTTAAATAATCCAAGTCTGAGAACACTACTGATGGATTTATATTTAAATTTATTCTTTATTTTTTTAAAATAAATGTATTAAGAAAACACCAAACTCTTTATTTTCTTCTCATATGCCAAATGGCAACAAGTATAATCATTGTTATACTTGTGGAAATGTTTATTCCTCAAAAAAGAAGGGTATTGGGAATCCTGATATATTAGTTTAAACTTAATTAATAACTATTGTTAAATCCTTTTCATAAACAATGCTATCTTAAGTATGTTGAAAGATTAAAAGATGAATTAAATGGATTATAGCTAATCTAGAGCTCACCGCATGCAGTGGGAATCAGTTGTGATAAGTATTTTAATAGCTGAATAAATAACATCAAAACTGAAGTCTTTCAGGGAGTGGTGAAGATAATTCCAGTTGGGGAAGCTTTTTAAATGATGTTCACCAAGCGGAGCATTAGGTACAACAGGAGACAATAGTGCAAACATATGTAAGGGATGTGTTGTCTTTCTAGGGAGATAAATACTTGTACATAAAGTAGAGGGCTCTGTGACTAGAGAACATGCAATAAAATGTGCAATTTCATAAAAAAAGCACAGACAATCTCTAATAGAAAGTAACAGTTCTGAGAGTTCAGTAGTGGGAGAAATTGTTGTTATCTAGAGAGATGAAAGAATGCCTTAGAAATATGGACTGTGAGTAAAGATGGCTTGAGCAGTCCTGGAAATATCTGCAGAAGCTGCAAAAGGGAAACCTAAACAGATGGAAACAATGAATGATGGCAGGATCTCAGCTTATTCCAGGACCATCAGATGCTGACCTGGCTGACTTGGAAGGTGTTCTTTAGGGAGAACACATTGGTTGTGTGAGGAAGGCTAAGGATGATTTTGCACCATGAATGCCAAGATAAAGAATCAGGATTTGATCTAATAGGAATAGGAAATTCCTAGTTTGTCCAGAAGCCTAGTGCCCATATCACAGTTGCTAGGGACACTAGAAAGATTAGTCTGGAAGTAATTGCTTTTCTAAAGAATTGTTTTATATAATACTCCTCCAAACAATTTGAAATCTGTAAGCACTAGAGGGATGTACAATGTTATGACCTTAAATGCTTTAGAGAGATCTAGTGAATGTGTATACAACCCTAACACTTGTGGAACATGTTCTGTAAAATCTTGCAACTGACACTTAGAAGAAACTGCTTAATTGACCATCTCTACCATAAATTAGCCAATGAAAAACAGATGTAATGGATTAGCATGTTAAAACCATGTGAGAGAAACAGAAGTTGAAATGTTGGATGAAAATAGTTATGTCCTAAAAGGATTTCTCTAAGATACTTTAGGAACCTTCAGAAGGTGTCCTGAAGTTGAACGCAAGAAAACTTCCATTTGTAAATGTAATAAAAAGAAGAAATGTCTTTGGGGATTAAAAACATTGGTTGTCTGGACTTTAAGAAGGAAAGACAGCCAAAATTTGCCAAGAAGAAGAGTATTTACTATAGTCCAGAATAAACAAAACCTTATAAAGAGAAAATCAAGGTAAATCAGTCCAATTTCCACCCACAACTTGGAAATAGATCTTAGTGATAAGGAGGTTATGATGTGGCTGAATTTTTAAAGATTTTGTCACCTTCTTAACCTGATATCCTTTTCTTTAAAGCGACATGGATAGTCTATGGGTCTTTGTAGCTATAGCTAGTGAGAATTCAAGTATTGCTTAGTGATTAAGACTATCTCCCTGTTTATGCAGAAACATTTTCATGCAGCAGATAAACTCAGTGGTGCAAGTTTCCTTCTGAATGTGTCAAAGTAATGGAATTGCCCTCTAAGTGGCCTTCTTTGTTCTGAGTCAGCTTGCCAGGGGTTCATTCCTTCCCACTGAATTGCCTTGCATGTTGCTGTCACTAAAGGAACCAGACAAAATGGTAGAACAAAATAAACCCATCATCATTACTAGAAGGAGAACTAAAAACCCATATATTGACCTTAGGCAAAAGTCTATAAACAGATTGAGTCTGACAGTCAAAAAAAACTGTAGGCTCATTTAAAATCCTCAAGGAAGCTGGTGGTTTGGTTGACTTGAACTTTCTTTCTCGTGCAGTTAGTCAAAACAACACCATTCATCCTAAAGACCAAGAATATTTGGGTGAAAATATATTACATTTGGGGAACCAATAAAAATACCCAGTGGTACCCGTGCAGGTTGCATTTACTTTCTCGATCCCTCTGCTAAAATGTCCATTGCGTTCTTCAGCCCAGGAATTCTAATTCTTCCCTACAAGCCCTTCTCAGTCCATCCCTTACAGCTTCCTACTGGTTTCTACAGCATCTTTTTTTTTTTTTTTTTGCCTTGCAGTCTCCTTCTAGTTAGTTTCTGCATATCTTTTGAAGACATTGAATATCTAAGTTCAGGTCCACACATGCCGATATGTCTTAGAAATCAGAGGCACGTCACATTTGAAAAGACTTCGTCAATATTTGTAAACGAAATAACTCTGAGGTTTCTGTTCAGCCATCTTTGTAATTCCCTGTCCTGTGTTTTTTGCCCTTTGCATCACTGGAACATGGTGCCCCAGCTCAGCTTCCTGTGTCTGTGATGAAAGGATGCTGCACTTGGCCTGTACCAAGTAACTGTGCTCATTCAGATTCAACCCACAACCCAGTCTTTCTGTGTGCTCAGCTTGGCAAAATATGAAAGATCTTCTTTAAAATTCTTCATTCTGTTTCCTATTAATGACTTTCCCAATGCTGCTAGTACATCTTCTAACATTAGATGCTTGTAGGAATTTCTTGATGCATATTCAGTATGGTCACATCCTATTAAAAATATGAATTCTAATCTTTTAAGAATAATCAAGTTTTCTACAACAGCTATTAAATATGGGGACATTTCTTCAGGTCATTTCTCTAAATTTTGTGAAAAGCATATTAAATTATTTTTATGCAGTTCTCTGCCAACCGTCATCTGTAAATTGTAAATATAATAAAACAAGAAGTTAAAGATTTAGATCATCTCCGTGTCAAGCAAATTCTGCTGAAATATTTTGAAGTATTTGGTAAAGGATTCACACATGCATGTGACACACTGATCTTTTGATCCTCTTGTACTGTAAGGATCTTAGACATGACAAGCAATTTCATAAAGAAAGTGAGCTGTCTTCAGTGACCCACTTAATGAGAAAGGCTCATTTCCCTTGGCCTCTATTTATGCAATGCTCAAATTGTATTATGTTCTTTGAGATTTCTTTTTTCATTGATCCAGATAAATCTTGCTTGATGCCTTTTCAAAGAACTGCTTATCAGAGAATTTCCAGTAACCTGCCATTTCAAAATTGTGTATTCCCTGGACAACAATTTTATTTGTTGTAATTATAAAGCTTCAGAGTTCCTAAAGATATAGCTAACATAAAAAGACAGCTGTGTGAGGTAGTATTGGCTGACTTGATTTTTTCCAACCTCATATTTTCAACTGGTTGAGTCTCATTATGCCTATAATATTCATAATCTATCAACTATTTATAATGTAAAATATTCACAATATAATGTTTCTGCCATTAAAGAATATTAATAATTTCCCTAGTACCTTTCTTAGCAGCATAAATAACTTCATGTTTTTATTAATAATCATATGTTTTATTAAATTATGAAATAGTACATCATATAAAATATTTTTATAATAAAATATTAATAGAAAGCAACTCTCCTCTATGTTTACATAAGCTCTTTTAGCTTTTTAAATTAGGAAGAAAAATTCTGTTCTCATTACAACTCAATTGCAGTTTATATCTTACCACATTATATATACTAAAAAATAATTCAGATTTCCCCCAGTGCTTGAGCAAATTTTTTATAGTAAATTGCCTCAGAAGCCTTTAGAATTAAATCAAAACTTATCAAAGAGTCATCTATTCATCTTATTTGATGGAGTTTCCATAAGACTCTGAACTGAGTCAGTAATAGGTTTGGGAGTTGGGAGAACTGGTTTCATTTTTATCTCTTGATCTTACCTTTAAATTATCTGATTCTCATTGTTTGGGTTTGTCAATGTGACACTTTCATTCCTAACTCAGAGGGTCTCTAGTATTGGTCCTAAGAGTTTACTCAACATGCTACTTGTCCTCTTGGGCTAGCGTTTCTTCTGAGAAACACTAAAGTAAGGCTTTAGTCAAATCTTTCAGGGAATCCTAAAATGCCCCATTCTTTTACGCTTCTGGGATAAATACAGTTAAAAAACTCTCTGGTCCTTTTCTCCTGGATCTATCACCATATGAAACATTGAACTAGCTACTCTTTCCCACAACCCTCCACACTTTGAACTGAGCAACTCACTGTCTCCTGGCCTCCATGGAAGCCTGCTGGGCCTCTGATTACATGGCCTGCCCTAGCAGTTCCTCCAGGGAAAGCTGCTTGTTCTGCCTCGCCCTCAATGCCACAGGTACATCACACAGTTGGCAATTTTCCTTCCTCCACCATGTGATTTCTAGCTCTCTCTCTACAATTCTTGGATAAAGACCCCATCTTGAAATCCTCCTTTACCTCTCCCACCAACACTGATTACTGTCATCTACCTACATGTTAAAGAGTTTAGGCATTAGTTCATAGTAATCTTCATGACTTAACATCTTACTTCTTCTCCAGTGATTTCACATCTGACTGAGCAATCCATGAAAATTATAGGCTCTCAAGACCTTGGCCTCCTTCACTGCAGCCATCTTTTCTACCCAATTTTAGGTACCCCACTGCCTACTTGCCAGTCAGATGCAACATGTAATAATATTATTCTGCAATAATCATATGTTACTGAGTAGCTGTGAGGTTAGTCTGAAGAAAAAGAAGCACTGCATAGTGTCTGAAGCAATAAAAGAAGAGAGAGTAGTAGCAAAGAGACCAGGGAAAATTCGGTTTCATTTGCTGCAAAGAAGTGCCTTGTAGCTAGATAGGGCAGTAGCATAGAAGTTAGAGAACATCGCCATTTGCTACATAAGTGAGATAAGAATTTGGTTTTGACATAAGACTTGGTAGAATGTAGTCATCCCATGGGTTTAGAGAGAAGCAAGGAATGGAGGCTGGCTGCAAAGTATCTAACTTGGAAGACTAATTCTATTGTAGCTCTAACAAAGCTAAGGAGCAGAGCAGTTAGTTGGCAATAAACGTAGGAATTTTTAAGGCAATTCATGTAAAAGGTATGTGTTTGGAGTTCAAAAGAGATGTCAGAGTAGAAGATAAAGGTTGGTGAAATCAACACGTAAGTGTAATTAAGTTATGAAAACCAATTAAATCACCAAAGGAGAGTACAGAATTATGAAAAAGATAAGGTTCTTAGAAACTCAGAGTCGGTCAGTCACAAGGCCAAAGAAGGAAGGAGAGGATACAAATTAAAATGCCAAAAGCAGTTAAATATAGGCTAACATATATTGCGGTTATTAACACCAAGCAATTTTGCTTGGTAAGTGTTTTATGTACATTTATACTACAGTGGTTCAGAGCCTGCTTGGGTTAAAATCATGGCTTAATCACTGACTGAGTTGTGACCACTGGCACATTTCTTAAGCATTCTGTGTCTCAAGAGCTTGAAGATAATAAAAGTACCAAATATACAGGGTTGGTGTGAAGGACAAAAGGGATAGAACACCACATATAGCAGTGCTGAACTCATACAAAGACCAATATAATGGATAACAGTTATTTCTACATTACGATTTTGTTTAATCTTCACAATCACTTGGGAGACACAATCATCCCCACCTAACAGTTGAAAAAATAGGTCAGAAGTTTACATTACTTACCACAAGGTAATGTCAGAACATCTGCCTGACTAGGAAGTCCATGTATAACCAGGAGGAAGGGATGCAGCAGAAAGTAAAAAAGGAACTAATTTCAAGAAAGAGAGGAGTGACAGATGTTAAATGCAAGATGAGGGTGTCATGAAAATAATCCACAGACTCAGTTCTTTTATCAGATTGGATGATAGTAACTGATACTTCGATGAGGATAATGTGTTTTCAAGAGTGGGTACCACACACAAATTTTACTACTTGGGAGATAGCGACAGGTATCAAGCTGTATTCCTAACCTGAGCTACATACTAAAGACTCCCACATGCAAACTTAGTCATCACCCAAAATTGCTCGCCTGGAAAGGCTCACAGGCTTGTTTTCCTGTTACATTGGTGCACTGGGACAGTTAGGTTATTCCCACAGTTAGTCAGTCGTACTCCTATTGGGAGTTTCATAATTGTGCATATTTTCTTTATTTTAACATCTGATTCCTTTGATTTGAAATTCACCCTCTGTAAACATTGCATTACATTTCTTACTCATAATTATATGGATGTCTTCATTCTCCATTTTTGCAGAGCTGCAGTATTTTGCTTACTACTTTGCCACGCCTGACCAAGCTTTATGAATTTAATGAATGTCACCTTATGTGCCTTGTCATATTTTTAATTAAATGTGCTTTTAATTAAATATAATTGATAAAACTTCACAATAAGGATTTATAAATCCCAAGGCATTCAGAAGCAGAAACATTTGACATTCTTTTTGTGTTGTGGCACACAGATACATGGCCCATACTTTTGGGAAATTTAGTGTCAACACTACTTCTACCTGTGCACAAAGCTTATGTTCCCTTTGTTAATGATAATTTTAGAGGAGGAGCATTTGGAAAGTAAGCCAAGTGATTCTTACTGCATCTCATCCATTTATAACATGATAGCGGGAGGCTTCCCTGGTAGGTTTTGTTGTAGATTCCTACATAAATCTGGGCATAGTGCCTTATTTAACAGTTCCCTGGTGTTATTTTGGAAAAGTCTTCCACAGAAAATGCCAGAGCGCAGCTTGAATTCTTGTCCTCTGTCAGGGAGAATCTTTCTATCAGTGGGATTTCTCAGCTGTTTCAAAAATCATTCAGCACTTCAGTAGCAAATTTTGTTCATGTAGAATATGCCAATTGTAGCTTAGCCTAACTGTTCATCCTGAGAGCTTTACAAGCAAAGTATTTTTATCAAGGAATTTCAGCTTTTTCGGCAAAATTTGTTTTGTACAAATCTTCATTTTCATTCACGAACAATTTTCTGACGTTTGTCAACTCACAATTGGAAACGTGAAATCTTAATTTCACTTTAATCAATGAAATAAAATTTTCTTTTTCCTTTATGATAATCTCACCTGCAATTAATAACTATAATGTGCTAAGAGTTAGTATAGTCTGTGTGCTATTATATGTCAGTTATTTATTCCTTAATGATGCTGGTATTTTCTCCATTTACAGTTGACAAAACATGCATAGAAAGAATATGAAGCTAGTTATTAGTATAACTAATATTCAAATGCATGTTACCTTCTGGACCCTGAATACGTAGAGACTGTGCCTTATTTGATAAATGAAGATCCAGAATTTTAAGTCAATATACTTTGCTTGTGAAAAAAAAAAAAGAGTAGCTATTCTATGAATTCAAACATTTGTTTACAATATACTGCATTGCAAGTTACTTATTTGAAATTCAGAATACAACACTGAAGAGTCTGGTTCTATGACTATGCCACAAAATCCTATTTAAACTCTTAAGGTAATTGACATGCAATGTACTTAGTGTAATCAATGTAGAAGCTCCAATGTTGCAGTGCCAGAAGTCAAGGAAAACAGAAAATGAGAAGCTTTTTAAAAATATCTTGAATAATATTGCTTTGTAAAGTGAAATTTAACTATCAAATGATGAGATCGTGAAAACTCTTCAGTAAAAAGAAATAGAGTGAATCAGGTACATTTTAAGGCATAACAAGAGTTGATGAAGTAGAAAAGTTACATGTTGAAAAACAGAAAAGGAGGCAGGTTAAGATGAGACAGGGAGGCCTGGTGTGCAGAAAACCTTTGAATACACACAATAGCAATGGGCCATATTCTCAAAGGGCTTCTGTCACTGCTAAATAACACCTATTTTGGGGAAACACACACACGCACACACTCCACATATATAATACATTTTTACTTCTGTGTCGTACTACCTATCATTATAATAATTAAAGATGTGGGTTGGACCTCCTTGGTGGCACAAGGGGTTAAGCACCTCACTGTGATGTATCCACAGACACTGCAGCACGAGTTTGAGCCCCAACCAGGGAGCAGGCCCACATGGCGCAGCAGACCTCTCCTGCCTCGCCCGCTGCTCCCCTCAGCAGTGTGTTTCGATTGACCTGCCTGTTCTGTTACCCACTCCGTCTCTGGTGAATCCTCTCACCTCCCACATCTTTGGCCTATAATCCAGTTTTTGTATGCATAGATAAGTATTTGAATTAAAAAAAAAAAAAGATGTGGGCTAACCTCTAAGCCAGCCACACCTGAAGGACTGTAGCGTGGTGCTCAGTTTCCTGAGTGAGGGTAAATGGGAAAACAGAGGCTGCCTTTCTTTAAAATCCAACTGAATGTTTGGGCGTCATTAAAACTGGTTTCTTGTGGATAGTATTCCAGAGGAATACTATCAATTCAGCTTAGCAAATGAATAGGATAACCTATCAAAATTCATTGCGCAGCAGGTAGAGAGTCTCTCTAGGTGGTTGTTAGTAGTGGTACTGGGGAAAAAACAAGGTGCTTACCTAAACCCCAAACAAGCAAACATTGAAAAGAAAGAAAAGGACTAATTAACTTTTTTAGAGATTTATTTATTTATGCATACAAGAACTGGGGTACATGCCAGAGGTGCAGGGGGTGAGAGGATTCACCAGAGACAGAGTGGGAAGCAGAACAGACAGATCTACTGAAATGTACTGCTGAGGGGAGCAGTGGGTGAAGCAGGAGAGGTCTGGTGCGCCACGTGGGTCACCTCCTTCGTTGGGGATCGAACTCGTTCCACAGATGCTGCTGATAGCTTCATAGTGCAGTGCTTAACCCCTTGCACCACCAGGGAGGCCCCAAGGACTACTTATTTAGCATATTTTAACTCACTTGAGATTTGAACAATACAACTTCCAGAGATTTTTGTCTTCATTTTTGTGAGTGCAATTTTCCTACCCCTTTTCTTCCTTCACTTATTTCATTCCTGTACATGAGCTACTCTAGAGCTTTTTATTCTGTGCCTCTTTATGCTCTTAAAAGTTATTGAAAACTACAGTTTATATACATAGTACATATTGTATTGCTTAAATTAGAAATCAATGCTAAGAATTAAAATTTTTATTTATGAATTCAATCTAAATTAGTAAACTACATATTAACATAAATAAGATCTGAATTAAAAATAACAGACAAAAATTAGTAAGTAAAGTGATGTGGTTTTACAGCTTTTCAAATCTCTTTCATCTCTGGCTTAAAAAAGAACAGTTAAATTCTCACGTCTGCTTCTGCATTTCATTTATTGCAATATGTTGTTGACGTATATGAAGAAAATCCAGACTCACACATGTGTAGTGAGAAAAAGTGGTGTTTTTGTAACATTTGCAGATAATTGTGGACATTTATTGGCATGACACTTAAATTCAACAAGCACTTGTTTCTTAAAGGTGACTAGTGAAGTGGAATTTGAAACTGAATTAATGAACTGTGTACTCCATTATATTAAAATTCACTACATACCTCGTACTTTGGATAGTTTTTGCACCTTTGGATGATTTTATTGCATCCTGCATTGGTCATTTGAAAAACATTAGCTTAATGAATTATACAGATCTTTCCAATATTGACACACTTCATATTACAATAACAAAGAAACCCTACCTTTGCGACATTACTGTCAGCATCAGAAAAGTCTTCTAGGTCTTGGGAAGTTTTTATGCACACTGTGGCAGATGCAAGCTTTTCAAAATCCTTATTTTTGCTTGAAAGTTCCAAGTATAACATTGGCAGCAATTGCTGTCATTCGTTTTACTTGAAAAGACAACTCCTTTCATTCATTTTTGAAAAAATATTTGTGAAATCCCAAATTCTGAATAACCATAGTTTGTCTGTCTTTCATTTAAATGATTTTCCGCATGGAAGCAGCTTCATGCTTTTTTTCTCTCTCTCATAAGCAGGACTTTGTGTGCACTTCCCATTCCTCACACAAAATTTTAAAAAAATCTATGTATTTGAGGATTAAGATTTAATAAAATATTTAGTAATTTTTACTGCTGCATTGAGGACACGCTGCAGTGAAAACAAATGCCTTTTATAAAACTGTAGTTAAAAACCACTAGTAATTCCCATCATTCTTGCTGAGAGGCAGAAAGTTTTATTCACCATTGCTTTTGTGCAAATGATAATGTGGTAAGTAAGACCTATAACATGCTACTATTACTGTGAAGACAGTTTGGTGTTTGTCCTGAAAGAGTCTTGGCATCTCCCTGAGTCTTACTTCAGAAATACTACAGAATACCTCTCCTAAATTTAGCTATTTTTAAAATCTTATTTTAAAGCATCTTCTTACTCTCTCAAAAGTTTCATTTATTTATTTATAACTTTATATATATATATATTTTCTTTCCCCTTTTGATTTATTTTTTCTTACAATGTTTGCTTTCTTTTCTGGTGTAGTCCCTGTAGAATTCCACCACCAAGTTCACCCGTGCACCGTCACCATAGTCCCTTGTGCTCTTCCTGTCCCTGTGTTGATCACAATCCCTCCCTCTTCCCTGAAGAATGCTTCAGTTATGTAGCTGTCTGTCTATTTTCATTTTGCTTTGTTGTCATTATTGATGTTATTATTATTTTATTTTTTCCTTGATCCCCTATTCCTCCTATAAGGGAGACCATCCAGTATTTCACTTTTCCTTCTGATTTATTTCACTGAACATCATCCCTTTAAGCTTCATCCATGTTTCTACAAATGTCTCAAGTTTATCTTTTTTGATTGCTGAATAATATTCCATTGTGTGTGTGTGTGTGTGTGTATACCACATTTTTTTTTCCTGTCACCTGTTTTTGGGCATTTGGATTGATTCCAAGTCTTACCTATTATAAATAATGTGGTGATAAACATAGGGTTGCATGTATTATTTTGAATTAGTGTTTAGTGTTTTTTTGTGCCCTTTCTCACCTGAAGGTTTTAAAAGTTATAAAATCTGAAGTTATATCTATCATATAACAATATGTAATTGAATCATCAACTAAAATGCAGGTGATGATGTTGATAAAATAAGTTTAGTAATTTGTTAGATGATAGTATAAAGTCCTGCAAGGAACTTAATAGGAGACTTTGCTGTTGACCCCAACTTCCAGGTCATTTCTGCTACATTCAGTCCAGAAATAAGAGATGCAAAGGTCGTTACCTGCCAATGACTAAGTAGCCTCCAAGAAGCCTGGAGCTTCTAAATAAATAAACACCATACTTACTTACACAATGCCCTGCCTAGTTAATTGCTAACATTCCCCCTGTACATTGTTCCAAGAGAAAGAAATGGGTGAAATTATGTTCTAAAATTATGCCAACAGCAAAGGGACTAGGCATATCTTCAGCACCAAGCATAATTTGCCTCACAGCCAGTCATTGTTACTGTCTGTGGCATATTCTTCTACTTACTTTTAGCAACCAGGATTTAATTAAGTCAAGTTCAGTGCTCCCCTTCGACAGGTCTTATCAGATCCTTCAGAACTGCAAAGCCACTTTTGTTGCTTTTAAAAATCCTGCCCGTATGGACAAAATTACAGGACAAAAATAATATATTTCCACCCCAGAACTGAAAGGAAATGAAGGTACCCAAAGAGAACAAATACAAAGAGGTGAACTTATTGTATGTGTAAATGAGGGAAATTAGTTCATTAAAATACCATTTCATTTGGCTCTCAGGTCCTATTAGGCCAAAGTCTTAAGTAGATCTGAGTTTCTGCTTCACAAAATCCCCCAGCTAATGGTGTTTCCTTTGAACAACTTTACAGTGCAGGGGTCACACCGTCTGTTGTTTGGAGATGCAGGGAGACTTCTCCCTGAGATGCAGATTCCTGTTATCCAAGCTCACAGGGCCAAACTTAAAAACCACAACCAACAAAACAAAAATCAACAGACAACTATAAATCAGAGACATTCTGCAAGGGAGGGGGGGAAAGGGGAGGGATCAAAACCAGGGCAGGAAGAGCACAAGGGACTCCAGTGATGGTGCACAAGTGAATTGGTGGAAATTCAATGGGGACTACACCTGAGAAAAGAAAGAAAATTGTTTTTAAAGAAAAGATGAACAATGATGTAAAATATATAGAAATAAATAAATTATTCTAAAATAAAAGCCATCTGCACGCATGCGTGCATGTGTGCACACACACACACATACACACACCACAGCCAGCTTATCAAGATTTATAGTGATGGATATAAATGCTCTGAGAACTCTCACAGACTAACTGTGAAAGTAGGAAGGGAAGCAAAACAGGGCATTGCTTAACAGGATTAAATCAGTTTCATTAAAATTAACTAAGTCTTTCAAATATTTGAGCATACTGAGCTAAGCATATATTTCCACAGTGAAGATAACCTTTCAGTCCAAATCTTCTCCATATGGATTGGTCATTTTTGTTATTTACTGGGCCCATTGATATAGTGGAAAGACTGGGGAAGACCCATTGTCAGACAAGCCAACATCTGTCCCACTGCCATCTGTCCTTTGTTTAGCTAAAGACTATCCCTGGGAATTCAATACGGTAAAGGATATAGAACACTATACAATATCTGGCATATGATGAAAAAGCAATAGATTTTAAGTTCCTCTTTCAGTCTTGCCTTTCTGTGCTTCCTTTACTGACGCTCCTTGCAGGTTTCATTAACACTAATGTCCTTAGATCTGCTAATACCCTAAATGAAGTGACAGTCTTTTAAATAAATGCTAATATTTACTAGGGTGTTCACTATATATTGGGTATGTATTCTCAACTGAGAATTCTAGGTACCATTCTTAATCTTCATGGGAACTTGGCATACACTGTCTCCGTTCATTATGTGTGTGTTGATGTACAGTTGAATTCTCAGAGGACATCTTAGTCCTTACGTTTTCATGTTCTTGGGATAAGAGCAGCCTACCACTACCTTAATTCATAATCATTTGTTTTCACTTATTTGTAAGAATATGAAAATGTGATAGTCATACCCTCAATGAAAACAAGTTTGTTCCTCATATAGAATAACTAGTTTGAATCATTTTTCCTGATAATCATGTTTATAATTAGTACTTATTGATCACCTATTAATTTCTAGGCATCATTGTAGGAATTGGAAATATAGCCTAAACCAGACAGTCTCAACTTTTTGGGGAAATAATTCTTTGTTGAGGGGCTGTGTTATGCATTGTATGATGTTTAACAGCATCCCTGTCCTTCATCCACAAGATACCAATAGCATTCCCTCCCCCAGTTTGATGATCAAAAATGTCTCCAGGTATTTCCAAATACCCTCTGGGGAGAGAAAACAAAATCATCCCTAGTTGTGACCCATTGGCTTCATCCTGCCTTTCATGGAGCATTTATGACTGGGCTAAAAAAAGGAAAAAAAGATACATAAGTTCAGGTAATATCAAGATAATATGACTGAGCATGATGGGGAAGGAGCCTGTTTAAATAAGGTATTAAGGACATCACCCATGAGCCTTTTTCACTCCCTCAAATACCACTGAAGCAAAACTCCTCTGATAGGCAATGACATGGTAATGCAAAAACTCACTACAGCAAAGGCCTTTATGGGCCTACTTGGATTGAAGTAAGTCATGCTCAAGCTCTAATCATGGCTCTCCTTGACCTACTCCTGTTCTCCAGAGGAAAGAAATGCAAGGGAAACTGAAGGCACAGTTGGGGAAGGGCTCAAGATTGTCTAACTCCCATTCTGCTCTTACAGAGCTCAGCAGTCTACTTGGGGAAGAAAGTGGACTGCGAGGTCCACCGACAGGCTGGCACACACCAACACCTTGTGACAGCACAACCTCCATTCTTCCAATTCTTCCGTCTTTCTAAAACATACTAGTGCTTTGGGGGCTGAACTACTACAAACATGGGACATGTTAAATTTCTGTTCCATTTTTATTTGGACACATTTCCCTGAGATTTACTGATATAGGATTAGGAGAGCAAGTCAGAGATAGTTTTCTGCACAGTCCTATGAATACCTAAAGGTAAACGATCTTTTTTTTTTAAAGATTTATTTATTTATGCATACAAGAGCTAGGGTACAGGCCAGAGGTGTGGGAGGTTAGAGGAGTCACCAGAGACAGAATGGGGAGCAGAACAGGCAGATTGACTGAAATACACTGCTGAGGGGAGCAGCGGGCGAGGCAGGAGAGGTCTGCTGCACCATGTGGGTCCCCTCCCAGGCTGAGGGGATCAAACTCAACGCTACTGTGCCTTGGATGTTTCACAGTGCAGAGCTCAACCCACTGTGCCACCAGGGAGGCCCTAAAGGTAAACTATCTTTTAAGGCATAAATATTAAAATAAAAAACCTCCTACAGATTTTTAGAACTCAGAGGTAGATACTATGTGAATATAAGAGTAAGCCAGTGATAGTACTGGTAGTGGTAAAAGAGTAAGAGTGAGTGAGGCAGTGGTGGTGTAAGTAAGAGTAAGTAAGGTAGTACTGGTAGTGGTAAAAGAGTAAGAGTGAGTGAGGCAGTGGTGGTGTAAGAGTAAGTAAGGTAGTACTGGTAGTGGTAAAGAGTTTGAGTGAGTGAGGCAGTGGTGGTGTAAGTAGGAGTAAGTAAGGTAGTACTGGTAGTGGTAAAAGAGTAAGAGTGAGTGAGGCAGTGGTGGTGTAAGTAGGAGTAAGTAAGGTAGTGCTGGTAGTGGTAAAAGGGTAAGAGTGAGTGAGGTAGTGGTAGTAAGCCAGTCTTTATCTGGCAAATAATAAAACCTCAGGGATCTACAGGAACTAATTTTCAAATCCCATGCCTAACAAAATTCTAATTATTACTTATATGACAATTGTTTCTGTATTTCGTGTTATGAACAAGGAATAGGATTGACATAATTTAATCCTGAATACTGTCTACTCCAGCTCTGTGAAAGAGAGCTGGGAAAGACTGCCCAGGCCAGCCCAGAATGTTTCAGAGCAACATCAAGTGAATGTTTCCGTTTATCATATCTAGATCTTCCACCCTCTGCCTGTTGTTCCCCCGGAACCTGGTTATATGGGCCTACTCCCCTCTTCATATGATAATCTTTTCAGTATTTGACATTAGCAATCATATTTCTCTTGAGCTCTTGAGTCTTCCTCAAGTTAAGCATTACTAATAAATAATTCATATAATCAATCAGCCTGAGGTTCATTCCTGGAGGAACTTCTCCATCCCTTGACTTACTCCAAATGCCCATCAGATATCAGTGCTTCTAAAAGGGCAGCCCAGATAACTCAGCCTTGTGTTTCTGGTATGAATGAAGCTGGGGAATTCTCTGTATTTTTATTTTACTGTAAATAAATTGATAGGTGAGACCGCCACTTAGATTTGAGAGAGAGAGGAAGCAGAAAGCAAGAGCAGAAAACATTGTGTACCAGGGGATTAAATAGAATCAATTATACCCTATATTTTTGAAGAGGCTGAGTATTAAATAGTAATCTCTGGAAAAAGGTCTTACATAGCAAAGTCAGGGCCATAACCATAATCCACAAAATAGGCATTACTATTGTTGCTACCAAGAGATCCTTCTCCATTCAGAGCTCTCATTTAACTACTTTACAACTGTCTTTTAAGCTGATTTTTAAGGATATGTTTATTATATCTGTGGCTGTACTACCATAAGAAGTAAAGTCTCCAGAGAAGCTCTTACCACATCCTTTGCAAGCATCAGAGTCAGTCTCTGAGGCACTACTAAGGCATTCTGGGAATTTTATGGGTCACTCAAGAGCAAAATAGAAAGCAGCTCCTGGACAGTAAGAATAAAGGTGACTGGAGTTGTACTGGACCCCACTGCTGTGGTTGCCCAAACAGACACAGTTTTCTCTATACAACACCCTCCCTGCATATTCCCTGAGGCTCTGAGAGAATCTACTGATTGAGAATGAGCGCCAAGTCTTCACCATTTAAAAACGCTGTGTAAATGCCCAATCTTAGCAGAAAGAATTCAATCTCCTGACAGGAAAACAGCCTGTACATCCCATATTATTGAGAGCTGAATCTCCTGGGAAATTATATTGCCTGGACTTCATGAAATCTCTTTACTTCAAACCCTCCCCCAAATGACACAGCACAGCCTGCCTCAAGTTTGTTGAGCACTAACCTGAACTTTATGCCACTAGCAAGTAACTAGCAACTAGTAACTAGTAAGTAACTTCCTAGTAACTAGCAAGCCACAACTGAGCAGCAGGTTGTTACAAAACATCTCTGAGTGTTAAATTGGACTGGAATATATACTGAGAAAAAAAGAATTTGGTGGCTATATTTAGTAACATTTTTTTAACCTGGGGACATTGCCAAACATTAGTGAGTAGAACGAATATGTAACTCAAAAGCAGAGTGACGAGATGCGTCTCATACTTAGCCTTCTGGACCTCTCTCATGCTCACCATGGGTGCTTTAGCCACAATCAGGTTCCTCATTGTGGCAATAGACCTTGTCCCTCAAATATTTTGAAATATCAATATTAGCAGAATACATGAAGTTACTCTTAATTTTCAAAATTATTCATTAGCATGTGATTTTGCATTAGCACTTTATTGTTCCGTGAGAGTCTACAAGAATCACTAAAACAAAGGGTTAAGTTCAAACTTAATAATTCACCCTGGAAAGTTGACCACAGAACTGAGGCATGCAGAGGGGAAGGGGAAGAAGAGGGGACAGAACAGAGAAGAGAGCATAATGACTGTGGTTACCAGAACCTAAGTTGCTAGCACAGATCAACTACAAGTCACCAAACAGTACCTCGGTCTTCAACTGTATATCATATTGTCATCTCTAAATTATGTGTCACTTTTATTATGGTCAGTGTGATTATAAGGATAATAGAAAATAAGAATAACACAGATATTTAAAACCCCAACTTCTTTTCAGTGAGTAGTTTCATCTTTCCCTTATCAGACCCTAGTCCAGTTCCGTCCTTTCATTGTCCATGTTCCCTTCCAGCAGAATTCTTAAGAAGCAGTAGAAATACATATAAATAATGACAGCAAAAAGAGAGAAAAGAGGTAGAGGTTCTAAATGGCTATAAAGCTGAATGATTAATGGGACATACAAAAGCTGACTGTATTGTTATCAATAGCTTGTGCTTGTTAATTATTTACGACTACTTATAACCTTTGCATTTATTAGGTAAATGCATAGGTATGTATGTAAAGAATAAAATCACATGGAAGCTAGAAATCATAAAGATTCCAGCTTAAATTCATTCATTTCATAAGACTTTCTGGAATGACAGACGTTGAGACGTAAGTTCCGCTAGGGAGCTAGAAGCCTCTCCCAAGATTTGGGGACACGTGATCGTCTCTAAGTTGACTTTCCAGTTGTAGGTTTGGTTTGGTTATTATTGACTTATGTCCCTATAATCATCAGGAATATTCTAGACATATACAATTGGGCACCTTACCTCATAATCTGAACAGAGCATCACTAATGTTTTACAAAAATTTTAAGCAAAAGAAAACCACAATTGGCAGTTCACTTCAACCAGACTTTTTTCTTCAGCCTAATATGGATAAGAAATGCATCTGGCATTCGTGTTTCGTAGTGTTGCTGCAGCTTGCCAGAATGTTTAGACTTTTGTACAATGAATCCTTTCTTACAGTAAATATAAAAAGGCACAGAGATTCTAAATAGCTTATCACATTTCTTCTAATGTTCCTTGTACTCAGAAACATATTTTAATATATATTAAGTACTTGGATTTTATTTTCAAAATGGATAAAATTCATTCTTTTAATCATTGCCCTTTAAAAGTTCTTAGTGCACATTTATGAGGTTGTGAACTGAATATGTTTACTATAATCACTTTCACAATGGAAGAAAATGCAATCTTGTCCTAAATTTCTCAGGCTTATTTTTTGACATAATATAAGAGTTGTCTTAGAAAAAGAGATTATCATAAAGCCAGGCCCTAGCCTGTAGCTTCTGACTCTGGAAGACTTTTGGAGATTTTTACATTACGTGGAGGACTTACTTCCACGAATAATGTGATTTTAGATATGCTTATTATTCTCAATAAACCCTGGGTATACCTGCTAGGGTGGTGCTCTTTAGTGACATGTGAATAAGATTTGCTTATGGTTTTTGAGGCTGTTCATGAAGCTAGCAAAGCATGAGAGTGTTATTAATCCAACCCTGTGGTGTGGGCAAATAATTGAGCATTACTCTTGATGAAGGGAAGAGGGAAATTACTTTAGATGTCATTAAAGAGACATTAACTCTAACAGTACAGCTGGCCCTCTCCATTCTATATCTTCCTGTCCAAAGAAGTCTAAAAATATGTATCTCTTTATGTAGATGGTAAAGAATAAAACTCAATAAAGAATCAGCTTATCTGCATGGTGTGTGCATATGCTAGACTCAGGTGAATGGAGGAGTTGCATCAGCAGCAGCACTGGAGATGGGTCCCCACACTAGGCCTTTGAACAAACACATGACATAAAAGTCATTGAAACCAATGGAGGGTCTCCAGTTTCCCATAGTGAAAATCCGAAAGAAGGAGAAAAAGCAAATAATTTGGATGTTTCTTAGCTGCATTGACTTTAGAAGCTGGCTAGTATCATTTTCTACTCTTATAACTATTTTGTGAAAAATTGGGTCTCTTTTTAATAATCTTTTATTGAAGTAATATTGGTTTATATTGTTGTTTATATTTTGGAAATAAAGGCTTCCCCCCTTCAGATGTTGTGGCCATATGGCATCCACCGCCAAAGCACCCATCCATGGTGCTCTCTCCTCACTTTGTTCTTGGGCTCCTCCTTCTCCCATGTCTAGATTACTCAGTTCTGTAGTCAGCTTTCAAAGGTTAGTTTTTAAGTTTGACTTTATCTGACCCTGTGGTTTCTCTGTAATCCACACGTCAGTGACACCACTAGTATTCATCTTTTTCCTTCTGACTTATTTCACTTAACATTATGGCTACCAGCTCCAGCCATGTTGCCGCAAATGGCATGAGGTTATTTTCTCTGATCACTTAATACTATCCCATTGTGTGTAACTATTAAGATTTCTCCTAGGCACCTTTCCATCACCTAATCCCTTATTCAAATATAGAGATCAAGAAACAGAGATAGAGACATATATCCAGACATCCCACCCTCCCTGTTTATGTTTTTTAATTGCATGGAATGTTATCATTTTAATCGTATTGACTAGATATGCTTTATTTTGCTTAGCTGGCTTTTGGCTTTAGTTTGTTTGTTGTTGTTGAGTATTTTGAGAAATGTCTGGTTGTGCTTCCTGACTTTTCAACAACACTTACCCTTTAAATCAGTATTTTAGAAAGGCATTTTAACCGTTATTTCTGAATGGCCAAAATGGCATAAAATATTTCTCATTAGACAATGAAAATCACTATGATAAACTAAGCACATTATTTAAATTCCTGTTTTATTTGTCTATTGGACTCAAAAATTATTTATGGGTTAGATTACCAATGAGCTTATTTTTTTAATCTAAGTGTTTCAATTTGATAATTTTAAACTTAGAAAAAGTAGCTTATATAAAAATAACAATACATATATGTGTGTATGTATGTATGTGTATGTGTGTGTGTATATACATATATATATATTGTACTTTGTGAGAAAAAAGTGTGTATTTTATGTCCAGGGTTGATTCTATTTACATAGTATTTAAAAGTCAGTTGGACGTATTAAGCAAATGATACCAATTTACTACAGTAATAATCATCAGTTTTAACTTTTAACCACTGATTCACCACAAGTTAATGTTTGGGATAAACTGACCATTTTAGATGGCTCTCATTTAATAAACAGTGCAACTCAGAAGTACTAAATTTCACCTTAAGGCTTACTGTAAAGCATAAACAACATATTTAAATCCTGTTTAAAACTGTTTTTCTAAAATCTTGAAAATCATTTCATTTTTTCCCTCTAGCTCTTTCCCATCTTGTAGCCAACTCATCTCAAAACTTGTCTATCTGTGAGTCAACGCACCCATAGGGAATTAGGGAACCTTGTAAATTTATTTTGTTGTTCTGGCTTTAATTTGTAAATAGAGTAGAACAGGAATGTAAAAATAGCTTAAAAAAAAAAAAAACAAGTTTGCTTTCAAATTCCAAGATATTACTTAAATTCCAGACAGCCATTTGTATATCTCACTTGACTCAAAACTGTTAATTCTCACCCTATTAAGAGAGAGAGACGGAGAGACAGACCCCTCTTTGCAGAGATCAGATGAACAGATCTCCGATTATATTGCTTTCTGGTACCCAGCACAGAAGATAAAAATCCTCACTTCCTAAAAGCAGAATGTTTGAAGGGAAAAAGTTGACCTTCCAGGCATCTTGATTTACTGCCAAAAAGCTAAAAATGAGCTACAAGCAGAAAGACTGTAAGTCAGGTGAACTCTTTATTTTTTTTTCAAAGGTGATGTTCCAGTTATATGAACCAATTGAAAATAGTGAAAGAGGTGTGTGTGTGTTCCCTATTTGTGCACACCTGCTTTGCTCTATTCCTCCCTTGGGACAGAGTCTTTTTATAGTAATGGTGGTAATTAGATCCCTTCCTTTTTAAACTCCCTTAATCATCTTTTGACTTTAGAGCCACAGTCTCTACCTCAAAATAGAATGAAAATTCAGATTCTTATTCTATGGCACCCCTGGTTACTCTATTAGCATTCAACAAACATTTATTAAGCCTAGAGACCAACACTAAACTAGGTCTATATGAAAAAGCTGCTGTAATTGGGTGTTCATGAATAGCTATTCTAATGTTACTAAAGAGCATAAAAATAGTACATTGGATCAGACTCTTGGTTGGTCCTGTTAAATACATATTTGCTATTACATTGGCATTAAAACGTGTTATGAAGGAAAACTGTTACTCTTTTTATAATCAGATTAAGAACTTGCATTGCAATCCTAATGCCCATTACTAATTTATTACCATTCTATGACAAATGATTCATTGGCATGCTTAAAATTTATTTTCTATTTACAATCTACTCCTCATATTAGTAGTGCATCCTTTTATGGATCTTAAACTTATGTCTGAAATTTCAATGACTTTTCAGTGGATAAGTCTTTTGACATCTTTTCCACGCTGCTGAAAGCTTTATAGAGTTCACATCTTCTTTTTAATACTCCATAATTTTTTAGTTCATCTTTCTACAGCTACATTCCTATTCCTTTTAGATACTTCACAAATATCTTGTGAGCGCTGGTAACCATAACTACAAGTGATATTTAAGGTGTAAAAATAATGTTTTTGCAAAGTGGTCAGATTGTGTTTTAGTATAAATATAGTTATGACTTCATCTGCTTATTACCAATACCTTCCTTATAAGATTACTTATGAGAATAAAATAAGCTAATACTTTGAAAGTAATTAACACAGTGCTTAGCATGGAAAACATTCAGTAACTTTTAACAATTGTTACTATTTGATTTAATTTCTACACCATTTGTGACCATACACCATGTGCCAATCAGTTCAATAATAATTCAATAATAATAACTCCCCTGATTCAATAATAATAATAAGGGTTATACCGTAATCAGATCAATATTTTTATTATCTATGTTTGGTCTTATCTGCTTCATTCATTCAACAAATTCATTTAAAGTGTATTCTAAAAAATAAGATAGGTGCTGAAGATACAGCTATAGATAGACAATGTCTCTGCATTCAAAGAGACTACCTCTTTGAAAACTAACAATAGACAGGTAGTTACAGTCAGGTGCAATGAGAAGTGCAGAATCAGTGGGAGAACATAAAAGGGAGAGCTAATCAGTACAACCAGCTACAGACCTTTGGGAAGACATGGTGTTAAAACTGGGACCTGAGCATAAGTAGGAGTTTATTACACAGAGGGGTAGGAGTAGGACAGAGGTGGAAAGATTCCGAAAAGGAATGTTATGTTAATCACTGGAGATGAGAGAAAATGCAGTTTGTTGAGGAGCTGAAAGGCAGCATGACGAGAAAGGGAAATAACAGACAATGAAGACTTGAAACATGGGCTGGCCAAGAGCTCAGCGGCCTTGGATTTCATGCCTAGGGGTATGGACGGTTGACTGTGAAACCATCAGTCTTCATTCATCTAATAACACTCAGCCTCATTGCTGCATTCTATATTATTAGGCCCCATCTACCTTTTCAAGCCCCTTCTCTATTATTTCTTCATATAACCCTGCTCGCCATTCCTCTGTGCCCATTTATTTGCTTTCTCCCTTGAGTGGAATAGCTTTCCTCAAATTCTTCAATTCAACTCAGTAATCATTTGTTAAGTGGTGTGTGTGCCAGGCATACTGAGCCTTCATCTCTCCAGTGTCTTTTCATTCATTCATTCTATGAATATTATTAAGCACCAACACATAGAGAACTTTTACATGACATTTCTTCTGCGAGATCCTTCTAATGCTCCAACTAGAATAATTTCTTTTACGTTTCTTCATTCTCTGAAATTCCAACATCCAAAATGTGTTTCTGCGTTATAAATATGCACTTCATGACTCTGAAACCTCTGTGTTAAAGGGGACAGTGTCTAGGTCCAATCTGTCTTTGTATTTTCCAGAACTCATAACCTTACACTAGTTCAGCAGCTGCAATGTTCATGGTAAGTATACAAATGAATAAATAAATTTTTTGAAACTGGGTAACAGTAACCTTATTTTGATAATTCCTAATAACCTACATTGCCAAGCAGAGCAATTACATCATTTGTTTCAAAATGATTAAGCCTGAATCTACTAAATCTATGATAATTTCTCTTTAAATATTCACTATTTTTATTGGATTCCAAGGTTTACATAAAAATTTCATAAGTGAATAAAGTCACTGAAGATTAACATCTAAAATTCTTGAAACTGAACCACTTATTATTATCATTATTATAATTCTATTGTGCTATGTATTTACTCAGGCTTTCTATACCTTCTTATCATCATGGGAAGTCAGAAAGGAAGAAAAGTAGACTTCTACCAATTGATTGATAAAAATAAAAATTCTCCCTCATGTTTAGTTTTTCAGTTTTACAGCTCTTGGCATGAATTTATAGCTAACATTTTTAGTGATTACTTCTGCATTTCCTACATATGCCGGTAATTCTTCTGGCAGGTTCTGTGATTCATAGTGAAAGCTGAAGTCCTATCTTGATCCAGTAGATACTACAGTTGAGAATTGATATAGCTGGTTCTCTTCCATAAATGAATAGTCTCTTTGAATAAAATGACAAGGAAAAACTACTTAACCCTAAAAAATTTTTACATATCACTGAGGAATCTGTGATGAAATATGGGGCAATTTTGAACTGGAAACCCTTAACACATGTCTTCAGAGACACTGCCTGCTTCAGCCTGCTGGCACCTATATGTGTTCGCTAGTGCTGTTTGAGCTTTGTTTGAAACTGCGTGTAAGGATTCAAGGACGTTCCTTGTCAGCCATCAGAAGGACATTTCAGGAAATCTTCTAAAGCCAACACTCAAGAGTATTCTGAAGAAGAAATCTTGGGTAGGCTGGTGGCTCACAAAGGAACCATGAATTTAGTTAAAGACTTGGGTAGCCTCCGTAAGTCACCTGGTCACACACTCAATTTTCTCTTTTGTGATTGCACAACATTCTCCCAGCTGTATTAATGATATTCTAATATAGCTGATATGATAGGTCTGTTGAGAATTGATAGGGTGATTTCCACTTTAAAAAATGACCACTAGAAAATATCCTATGACCCACTTCTATCCAGTTACTTCGCACTCTTCACCATGGTTACTAATCCTAGAACAATGACCAGTTATTGAGTGATAGCTATATACTAGGTGCAATAGATTCATTTTCTAGATCAATCCTCAAGGTTATTTAAGGGAAACACTGCCATTACCCTTATGTAATAGATGAGAAAATGCATTTAGAGCGAATGAGTAAGAATCATGATTCCATGCTCTTGGTCACGAAGTGTATGGCTGAATCTCAGCAGATACTCTGAGCATATGCCAAATATTTCATACTAACTGAACAAAACTCAGGGGTGAGAATTAATCACTGGTCACATTCTGAAAACAAACATATTCTGAACCCAAAATGTATTTTTTGCAGAGTATTTTGGAACTTACCCCATGTAGGATAATCTTTTCCTATGTGTATATTTAGAAAGTTGACTATAAAATTTCAAAGGAATATTCTTTTGTTCATATATGTAATTTCCCAGAACACTCTAATATCCTGCAAATAGATGCTGTGCAGTCAGGCCAAAAATAAAAGTCTAAGCAAGAAGGCAGGTAAGCTGGGTTTGAGAAATGATTACCCACACTGCATCCATTTATACTCGATGCTCTGACTTCTCTGGGTTACCTATTGAAAATCATTGCCTTGGGCCTCCCTGGTGCTACAAGGGGTTGAACACCACACTGTGGGGCTTCCGCAGCCACTGCAATATGTATTCGACCCCTGGACAGGGAGGGGACCCACATGGTGCAGCAGAACTCTCCTGCCTCGCCCGCTGCTCCCCTCAGCAGTGTGTTTCAGTCAGTCTGCCTGTTCTATTTCCTGCTCTGTCTCTGGTGAATCCTCTCACTGCCCCACCACTACCACCACTCCCCTGGCCTGTACATGGGCCCTTTTATGCATAAATAAATAAAATCTTAAAAAAAGAATAAGAAAAGAAAATATTTGCCTTGCTTTCATAGGTTTTTCACAGGTAATAATTTCTAAATATATCCAAAGCTTCATTACTTAAGTTAAATCATGTTCCCTTTTCAATAAGCACTTACATTTACCACTGATAAATGATAACAAGCAAGCTTTCCTAGAACATAGACTGCATAAATATTTTTCTAATCTAAGAACTTGATGTGTTTGAGTACAGTGAAACTTATTTTGTTGGGATGTGAATGGACCAATCTTTCCAGGAATCTTATAATTTTTTCATGGAACAGACAAACTCTTTAAGAAAAAAAGTCAATATTCATATATACGAAGAAAATAAGTCATCACTTTACCTTATTTTTAAACCTGTCAGCTCGTACATTCCATCCTCAAATAAGCAGCCTAGGGAGATCTTCTTACACATGCACACATACATGTGCACGTGTGCTTACATGCACCCAGAGTAATATTTAATTGTCAGCTGCTCTTGCTACAGATGAAAGAATCAGGTTATATGAATGGACTTAATGGTCTTGGCAGTAATTCTGTGCTTTAAGGAAGCCCATTACGTATGGCTTATATCACTGACATGCATTAACAATTTGTGACTTCCTTTTATAAAGCTATTCTTTTAAATTCCTTTCATTTATTTAACTAGACATGTCTCAGTCATGGCTCTATTTTCAATTTAAAATTGCTAAACATGAAGCACAAGTGTCACTCCCAGAAAAGATTATGTAAGCCATTCATTAAAGCAATTCATCTTGGGTCCCCTGGTGGCGCAGTGGGTTAAGCAACGCACTTTGAAGCAAACAGCAGCCACTGCAGCACAAGTTCGATCCCTGCCACCGGCCAGGGAGAGGACCCACATGGCACAGCAGACCTCTTCTGCCTCGCCTGCTGCTCCCCTCAGCAGTGTGTTTCAGTCAGTCTGCCTGTTCACTCCCAGCTCTATCTCTGGTGAATCCTCTTACCTCCCTGGACTCTGGCCTGTACTCCAGCTCTAGTATGTATAAATAATATTAAAAAAAAAAAGCAATTCATCTTGGTTAAGTCAGTGAAACTATATTGTTTGGGCTTTATTTTCTGTACACTGTCCCACTAGGAATCGCCTTCAGTGTGTGAAGGGGCTGTGTTTACCATAGATGTCTAAAAATTGTATTGCTTTCCTTTGGTTAATGGTGATGATGTACAAGAGGACTTGAGATGAGTTACCAACCATCATTAACATCTTTCCGCCTGTGTCTTTATTGCTGTTATTGTTATTATTAGTATTGTTCTTATTCCTTTCCTTGATATTTATTTGGTTCCCTTATGTTCCTCCTAAGGGCGGAACCATCTGGTATTTTTCTTTTGCCTTCTGACTTGCTTCGCTAATCATAATCCCCTCCAGATCCATCCATGTTTCCATGCCTGAACTACCAGACCGGTGAACAAACTCAAGTTGCTTTTCATTCTCACGTTGAAATCCTTCAAACACTGTGAGGTTTCCCAGCTACATTTTACAGAGTTTACATCCTTCGTGGTGTGGCTTTTTATTGTTTGGTTTCTCTGAAAGAGTTTCACTAAGAACTCATAAAATGTCACAATGCACAGGATTTTTTATTTTTATTATATTTGTTGGCAATAAAATCTACAATAAAGAGAAAATTCTGTTAGATGTTGAAATGTTTAGTTTAATGCTATAATATAATTACTTCAAAACTTAGTGATACTAAGTCAGCCTATCTTACCATAATCTTTCAGTATTTGCACAGTTTTACTCAACATCTTTTTAATCCCAACCATGGGAATCAGATTATAAAAGGTTGCATTCTGTAAATACTGTAAACTTGTCCTAGCTTGCCTAAAATTTCTTGCTTTTGTGTATTTTCTAAATATAGGCATTTTTGTATTGATATAAAGCACTTGTCTAGAATTTAAACTTAAAAATAACTTGTCATGTACTATATTTTTAATATTTTTAAATTAGATTTATTTAATTATATTTTACATTATTTGTATTCCCCAGGGAGTTCCCGCCACCATTTCACCCATGACCATCACCTCAGCCCCTTGTGCTCTTTCTACCCTCATCCCCATCTTTACCATCCCTCCCCTCACTCCCCATAGTCCCTTTAGTTTATCTTTGACCTTTTGGTATTGTTGAGTTTTTTGTGTTCTATTTCTTCTTTGTTTAGCTTTGGATGGTTATATCTTTCTATAAACTGGTTCATCTCTTCTAGATTGTTAAACTTGTTAACATATAGCTGCTCATATTATTGTCTGACTATTCTTTTAATTTCTTTTGAGTCTGTTGTAATTTCTCCTCTTTCATTTGTGAGCCTGTTTATTTGTGTTTTCTCCTGTTTTTCCTTTGTTAGCCTGGCTAGAGGCTTATCTATTTTGTTTACTTTTTCAAAGAATCAGCTTTTGGTTTCATTAATCTTTTGGATTGTTTTCTTGATTTCTAATTCATTTATTTCTGCTTTATTTTTTATGATTTCTTTTCCTCTACTGGTTTTTGGATCCTTTTGTTGCTCTTTTTCTAGATCATTAAGGTGTGAGATTAGATTGTTTCTTTGAGTTTTTTCTTGTTTGTTGATGTGTGCCTAGATTGCTATAAACTTCCCTCTTCGTACTGTTTTTTCTGCATCCATTACATTTTGGAATGATGTGTCCTTGTTGTCATTCAGTTCAAAGTATTTTTTAATTTCCTCTGTGATTTCCTCTATAATCCATTGTTCTTCCAGTAGTGTTAGTTTCAATATCCATATTATGGATGGGTTTCTTGTTTTCTTTTTGTGATTTATTTCTAATTTAATACCTTTGTGATCGGTGAATATAGTTGGAATGATTTTGACCTTACTGATTCTGTTGATGTTGGTCTTGTGGCCCAATATATGATCAATTCTGGAGTATGTCCCATGTGCACTTGAGAAGAAAGTGTAATCTGATTTTTTTGGGTGTAGGATCCTATAGATGTCCGTTAAGCTCATGAGGTCTAGTTCTTTATTGAGGGCTCTAGTCTCTTTGTTTATTTTTTGTATTGTTGATCTGTCCATTGGTGAGAGTGGGGTGTTGAAGTCTCCTACTGTATAGGTGTGTTCTTTGATGTTTTCTTTTAGAGCTGATAGTAATTGTCTGATATATTTTGGTGCTTCTTCATCTGGAGCATATATGTTGATGAATGTTATATCTTCTTGAAATACTGTGCCCTTGACCATTATATAGTGCCCTTCTTTGTCTTTTTTTACCTTTTTTATTTTGAA